>CM034355.1:44091713-44117907 GCA_019925275.1 Mytilus edulis
TAAGTTTGCACCAAATTTGCCATTTGCCACATAAAAAAAACAAGTTTAATGAAAGTAATTTTGTTGTTAGGTATACCTGTACAGTTCAAATGGAGAAAGGAAATATTTTTACAAATTAAACAGTTTTGATGTTAATAGTATGAATAAGTATAAATATAAAGTAATACCAAACACTTATCAAAGCTGATATATAGACCATATATAACCCTGAATAAGTAAACATCAAATAACAAAAAAAAACATTACAAATAGTATCATATAAATATTTTAACGTCATGGACAGTCAAAGAAGACATGACTTGTGCAATGCCAAAAATAAATGTATTGACAGGCATTAGGATAGTTAGGAGTTCACCTCTTTATAGATTAAAATGAATTCAACACTTATGGTCATGCTTGAAGATATTTACTTCCTATTTGTTATATAGTTTACACCATGACAAGTCATAAATCATGTTAGAAGTTTGTTCTATTACAATTTATTTTTAATGATCTTTAATCCGTAGGGGACAGAGTATTGCCACCATGCAATACTCACAGAATGCTTGTTTTATATTCAAAGTTTAGGGAATGTCAAGTGGAGGAAAAGAGTGCTATTTTTTGTACAACCGCAAAAAAAATCTTGGGATCGTATAATGGTATGATATTGTCATTGTCTGCGTCCGTCGTCCAAAGACACATTGGTTTACAGACAATAACTTTAGTTTACGTAAATGGATCTCTTTGAAATTTAATAAAAAGTTCAATACCACAAAAGGACGGTTGGGATTTATTTTGGGGATGATGGTCCCAATTGTTTAGGAATTAGGGGCCCAAAAGGGACCCAAAACAAGCATTTTTCTACTTTCAGGATAATAACTTATGTATAAGTATTTCAATTGCTCTGAAATTGTTCCATAATGTTAAATACCATTTAAGTAGAAGAGTTGGATTAATTTTGGGGGTTATGGTGCAACAGTTTAGGAATTAATGGCCAAAAAGGGGCCAAAAACAAGCATTTTTGTAGTTTCTGGACAATAACTAGTATGTAAAAGTCTGGATTTATCTGAAATTGTACGACAAGGTTCCATATCACAAAAGGAAGGCTGGGATTGAGTTTGTGGGTAATTGTCTCATTCATGCAGAAATTAGGGGCCACAAACGAGCATATATCCAGTTTCCAGATAATCACTGGTGTTTAAGTGTATGGATCTCTCTGAAATTGTAGTACAAGGTTCCATACTACAAAGGAACGGCAGGGATTGAGTGTGGGGATAATTTCTCCAAGGGGAGATTCAAAAGGTTTTGAGGGGTTCAAATTTTGTTAAGGGGTTCAATTTTTTTATAAAGTTTCAAGAAGAAATGTTAAATTGCACAGTATTGCATAATAGATTTGTAAGATCTTGATATTTGTTTTGTGTCAGAAACCTATATTATGTCAAAAATTTGATAACAAACCAAATTCAGACAATATCAAGCTTGAATATTGTGTCCAAATTTGGCCCAACTGTTCAGGGTTCAACCTCTGCAGTCGTGTTAGGCTGCGCTCAGCGAAGCATTTTATTTGTGTGTGTGATCAACATCTAGTAAAGTATTCAAACCTGGAAACAGCTCCAATTGTCTCATGATAGTTTGATTGCCTCACATGTCATGATGTGGGAGGTCACAGATAACTTCCTTGGCAAGTTGAAACCAAAGACTTGAAAATGGGTATTGCAAACTAAGCACCATTTAATTTGCCACTGGACATTAGACAGCTATCCATCATCATCTTTAAACCAATAGCCTTAAAACGTTTATAATGTTTTTACACATTGGAAAAGATAGGCAAAATATACCAAAGGGACATTCAAATCCATAAAGTAGAAAGTAATTTAACCAATGCCAAAAAAAGAAAAAGACAAAACCACAAATAACAGTTCACAAAACACAACAAAGACTGAGCAACACAAACTCCACAAAAAAAACATGGAGGGTGCTCTGTAAGGGTAAAGAGGACTGGATTGCAGTTATATTGGAACATATCCATTGTCGTCTGTGGGACATCTTATTTTATGTTCGCAAATATAATATTATAAAGTCATCGTTGTGCACATACATTTGGTTTCCAGACAATATGCTAATTTTCTGAAAAAATTAAATGTAGATTAATTTAAAATGTTGATTACTTGGCGGTTCTTTAATGCATAATATAACCCTGTATTAAGATTTGGATTCTGGACCCCATATTTTGTGTACTATGATATGTTTGGTCTATTAAACGGTGTAGTTATAATTTGGATATTGGACCATACTAGATAAATGTCTAATCTCACATTTTACGTTCTTAGAATATTTTGTGTTCTATGATATGCTGAATCTATTAAATCGTGTATTTAGATTTAGGATATGGTACCATATTTGGTTTAAGTCATATTTCCAATTGTCAGTTCGATCACATTCATTCTTTGTCAGAAACCTCTGATGTGTCCATTTTTGCCCCAACTGTTTAGGGTTCGATCTCTACGTTCGTATCAAGCTGTTCCAAGGGGAACATGCCATTTAGCTTTTGAAACTAAGGAATGGAATTGTTTTATATTTGATCTGGAGCTTCTTGATGTTGAGTTGTACCGTGTGAGCAATTTAGACATCCTACTTGCAGTCACTATCTGTTTGCTGTTAGTTTGAAATATACACTCATTGTACAAAAAAAAATCTTCAACCTTTTCATGCCTTCTATGAAAGGGAATGATCAGTTATACTCCAGTCGAACAATTTCCTACAAGAATGTAGATTCAGACCCTGTATTGATCTTGTGGTAAATTTATGAGTCTTTATTGTGAAAAACTTTTGTAGCTGGTTGACTGGAAAATCTTTTAAAATTACCTCTACCTTACCAATCAATATGCCATTATTAAACTTAGATTTTCAACATTAACATTTTGCATGGGACGAAAAAAAAACGAGATGTGGTGTGTTCCTGAGCTCAAAGACACCGCAGCACAAGTTCACAAAATAAAAATTCCCAGAGGGAAACATAGTTTTCAACAATTGACAAAAGAGCCTGCAAAATAAAAGATTATAAAGTGAAAATTCCCGTTTATTCATCTTTTTGACGCACTGTTCGCAAGTAAAACTAGATTTTATGGAGAAAGGTAAAACAAAAATATAAGACTGTGGATGGCCTATAAAATATTATAGCGTCTGATGTCATCCTAACCAACAATTACTTAATTAGGAGCAATGAGAGTATTGGGTCCGTTCGCTCCCAAAACACGTTCGTACCTTATTTTTATTCAAATACCGTATGTTTTCATGAATAAAATTTGTGAGTTTTTTAATGATTTTTTGTTGTTGATTAGATGATAAATTATCAATTGTGTTTTATTTAAGATAACTGTTTTAAAATTGGTATTTACAAGGATTTGTGAAGTCTTACTATTCAATATTTTATTTTATCATATGTTTAGTAGTAAATACAGTAGTTTTGCATATGTGATAAATAGCCTGCTGTTTAATCCATATCGCGCAACTTTGATGCGCACCCTTTATCGCATACCCTTTATCACACCCCTACCCCTTATCGCATACCCTTTATCGCACCCCTACCCTTTATCACACCCCTACTTTTTTTTTTTTTTTTTTTTACATAGTCAGTTTTGGTTTTTTTTTTGCTTAAGAAAAATTTTCCTCAAAATAGGTAAATTTTTTGAATGACGTCATTATTTGGTATGTGACGTCACGAACGTCGAGTTTTCACATTGTATGTGACGTCACGAACGTCAAGTTTTTATATTTTTTGGCACACTAAATGCAACTATGAAAAATACAAAACACACAAATTAATACAATAATAAACAAAATATTTTTAAAACAACAGCACGCACATTGTAAGGTAACACAGGTGCTTCGGATAAGTAATTGAGCAGTTCTTTTAGGCCTTTGAAACAAGACAAAAGTATAACTGAAGGTAACCCAGTGCCAAGGATCAGAAAACAGTTCATATAATATAATACTCTTCTGTTGAAATATATGATAAAGCGTATAATACATGGCAAAATCCGTATCACATGCCGTATCACCCTCGACCAATATCATCCCTCGGGCCTAAAGGCCCTTGGGCTGATATTGATGTCTCGGGATGATACGACATATGATACGGATTTTGCAATGTATTATTCTCTATATAGTCTCAACACATGCAATACATAACTATACAGTACATACAGAGTATATATAAAACACAATATAAAACAGACAATAACAAACATAAACTACAAGTATCATTCTATTCAGAATTATGAGAGACTAAAATAAATTTAAAACTATTTTATTACATACTACTGTTAACAAAATTTCAATTTAAGAATATAAAAAGGTATTTCTTCTGCTTAAATGAAAATATTAAAGCAGGTTTTGGAAACTATATCATAACAAATAATATTTCGAAATGAATACACAAATTTACACAAATCCTTGGTATTTACAAAGCTAATTTGGTATTATTGTAATGTGTTTGGTGTAAAATACAAAAATACAATTACTGCTAACTTGGTAGGAGTTAAAATTATGATTTTAAATGAAAAAATAAATATTTTTAACAGTTAGTGACGAGTTTACTAGTCGTTTGGAATCTTCTGCCTTTGTTTTTTAAGTCTTAGAGACGATTGAAAACTTGTTTGTAGCACAACACATTTTAAAAGGGTGCAAACGTGAAAGGAGCGAACGTGATAGGAGCGAACGTGATTTTCGGCGAACGGACCTGATTTCATGAGCTTCAAACTGATTCCATGACACAATTATGCTGTTTAATATGACAATATAATTCATATGTCAACATTGTTGACTGTTTGAATGAAAGGGTATCTAGCAGTACATTTTGAGCGTCCAGAGGTATTCTTCAGAAGTGTTGGAAAATAGCTAATTACGGTGCGGACTATTTATCCGTTTAATGAGGTCAGTTCAATTGTTACGGGACCATCAGTTTTTGTTTGTTACCTTGATACATCTTCTTAATCGATTTATTTGATTTAAACATTGGTAAAGTACTGTAATTTTGCCTTATTTTACACTAAAGATACTAAAGTTGAAGAACCAAAAATTCCTAAAAGTTTTGCCAAATACAGCTAACTTAACTTGAGGTAATCTATTTCTGATGTTGAAAAGCCTTAGTACTTAAAAAATTCAAAAGTTTTGTAAACAGTAAATTTATGATTATGACCATATCAATGATAATTCATGTCAGTCAGCACAAAGTGCTGACTACTGGGCTGGTGTTACCCTCGGGGAATTAAAACTCCACCATTCAAGTTTGTATTTGATTTGGCGGACTTCTATCTCTTTTGATTATAGCGCCACTGACAAGTCGTGTGTAGATACAACTCGTGTCCGTCTAACCAAAGTTTTGACTGGTATCGTTTTTGAGATTTTCAATGTGGATATGATTTAATATGGCCTGGGTTACAGGTTTTCTGAAGACGGTGTTGCCATTGATTCCCAAGGCATATGATTCAGAGTGTCATTGGAGGTTGTTGGAGATCCACCGAGGATACCAGTGATTATACATAATCCCTAATTATACACAATTACCGTAACATGGAATGTAATAAATATGCTGACATTAGGGAAAGATATATCAAACAATATTATTGGAGACATCCCTCTACTTATTAATTGATATAGTTGTTCTCTGTACAATAAACAATCTTGGTAAATACTTACGATAAACATAATAAATCTGCAATATTTAAAAAAATATAGATTAATTTTTGTAACCATTGCTCTTTCCCTAACTTTTATTTAGGGCAAGCTATTTCCAGGTCCATAAGTCTATTACCTTTTAACCTTTTAATCAATATCTGTTCATATTGACATTCACTTATGTTATTTCAAAGATCTTTTCTTCAGATATTTGCGAATAAAGTTCCCACTGACTCTGGATATTATCTGACGCAGCAGCAGTAGTTTGGACCACAAGCTGTGGTAGAACATCCACCTTTTCCATGCAAAAACGCCATTGAAGATGTCTCTTTTTCACTTCGCCCATATAAATGCAAAGCATTGAAACATTTCATACTGAAACAGAAATTTAAGAAATTTAATAACCGTAGCTAATTTTAAACAACATGACAGAAGGATTAATGCGAAATACTAAAGATTAATTTGAACTTCTGTCGTTTTTTAAGATACAGAAACAGATGGGGTACACTATGAACTGTACTGAACAATGTTCAGATGCATATAATTCACTTACACTTCGCTTATAAAAATGCAAAGCATTAGAGCATGCCAAACTGAAACATATACAATAACAGCAGCTAATGCAATCAGCATGATAGTCTGTTTCATGAGGAATACAAAAAATGCCATGTTTTAATGTACGTCAATGTGGTAAAATATGACGTGTCAAAAACATTTTCCCCCAAACAAGTTATGATTATTTTTACCACATTTAGGAATTGATAATTTACGAATCGATAAAAGGGACGAATTTTCATTGTCAATAGTTAATTTTCCTTTTTTTGAACTCTGTTGGGCCAACTGGTCGCTATTCCCGTGTCTATATTGTCATGATTTAGAGTTCAATGAATGAAGTACTAAGTGAAAATTGAATCAATGCATGCCAACATCCTTCTTTATACGATAAGCTACTAAAAGAGTTCGTAAATTACAAATTCATGTAACTAACTCGCCCATTGAATGAACATTAAAAGTTGTAAGAAGATCATTGAATGTTGTCTGTATCGATACTAACATTAATGATAATTTCAATAGTTTATTACACAACTAAGCTAACATTACTATCCAATTATCATCAATTATTGTCATGTATCCTCTTATATACTAGTACATTGCACAAGCTCATCTCTTTCATGAAGAAAATTCTATCATTTTTATACTAGATCCGATGGCATTCTACTAGTTTTTTGTTTGAGTTAAAACATGTTCTATTTACTATAGTGTGAAATAGGATATTCAGTTGCTACGAGTATTCTTTGATCGGTACGTTGTGCCTGCTGTCTTTGTTTCCCTGCTTTAGAAGCAAACAATTAAGTGTTTACCACCGGAAACACACAAGATACCAATACCTATATGTAACACATACATACAGTGAAATATTACCGCAAGTGATGTTATTATAGAGACATTAAGTATTCTTATTACAATTAACTTTTTTTTATGCCCCCGCAACTGGCAGTTAGGGGCATATTGCTTTACCCCTATCCGCCCGTCCGTCCCACGATGGGTATGTAGTTATTCCAGATAACTTCTCTTACAGTTAAATGCTAGAAAGTTTTCACCTTTCTGGCTGTTTGTACATATAGTGAAAGTGTGATGTGGTCAGGGTTTTTAATTTTATTAATATTTGCTCTTTTGGGAGATGGTTGAACTATATTTAAAACAAGAGGCTGTCACAACGAAAATTGAAAAAAATAGGCAGGACTGGAGTTTTGAGTAAAAAAAAAAGGCAGGATGAGACACTTTGCAAAAAAAAAAAAAAGGCAGGATGACAATTTAGGTAAAAAAAGTCAGGATAAACTAATAAAAAAAAAAGGCAGGACCGAATAGAGTGAAAAATAAAAAGGCAGGACAGAGATTACAACTAAAAAAAAAATGCAGGACAAAATTTTTCATACTTCATAATGCACGGACACGACTGGAAACTCCATTTTTCAATCTTTCAAGAACCATAACTCCTGAACGGTAAAAGTTAAAATCGCCATTATTATAATCGACCTTCATTTAGTTGTCAGGAACAACATATTAAAATTTTAAAAGCTTTGGTTGAACGGTTCATGAGTTAATGCACGGACAAAATCAAAATTGCCACCCGCCCGACCGCCGTACATCCCCAAATCAATAACCGACATTTTACAGCTCTTAAAATCATCAATACTGTTTGTATTTACAACCTAATTTGATAATTATTCCCGTATGATTCCTCAACAACCAATTCCAATATTCGTTGATATTGATGACACTAACCTTGATATATAATACAGTTATTATTTTTATATTTCAGGTATGGACACAGAAAACACTTTATAAAATGCGTGTGTAGATACTGAAAAACAGTAAATTTGTTCGCCTCTACTGCTGCAACTTTACGGCACCTTTGTGCTATTTAAGAATTAATTTTAATTAAGAGGATGTGGTATGAGTGACAATGAAACAAGTCTCCCCCAAGTCACAATGTATACAAAGTTAAAAATTATAGGTCAACTCCTGTACGGCCTTCAACACAGAGCCTTGGCTCACACTGAACAACAAGCTATAAAGGCCAACAAAATGACTAGTGTATAACCATCCAAATAGGAAAACCAACGGTCTAATCTATATAAAAAACGAGGAATAAGAAACACCTATGAACCGCACAAATTAAAGACCACTAAAGATCACGAAACAACAAGCTCTTGACCTATCACAGTTGCAAAAAATGCACCGTTTTTTTTTTAATTAAACATATTTATTTATAGTGGATTGGGAAACAAGTTTTGCAACTTATATTAATCCCTTTCCACTTTGCGGGTGCGAGTTCTGCCTTATAGCGGCATTACTGAGCCATGTACTGGGTTTTACTGACAACAGCTAATTTTCAGCCTAATTTCAACTTATAAATAGAATTTGTTTCAACAGACTTAAATTTTAATCAAAACAAATCCAACTAATTAAGTGTAAAGACGTTAAAAACAGGCTGAGAAAACCATGACCTTGTGATTATCCAAAGACATATTCTGGGAGTGATACGTGTATGTCGTTGGTAGAAATATTTCGAGGTTCTTGGATTAATAAAATGTACTTGATCCTTAATTTTTATTTAAACATATTTATTTATAGTGGATTGGGAAACAAGTTTTGCAACTTATATTAATCCCTTTCCACTTTGCTGGTGCAAGTGCTGACTTGCATGTAGCGGCATTAGCCTGCTCTTTTTCGAAATCTACAAGGGTGTCTTTAACGTGCAAGAGATATGGCTCTCTCTTAACACGGGTCAGCCATTTATCATCCCCTTCCGACGGACTATCATCACTTGTGTAAACCTTGCAAAATACTGACGCAAGAATGTCTAGGGTCCAGTAGAAAACTGAACCCTATAATTACATCACCAGTTCAGAAATCATACATTTAAATAATTTAAATAATTGTACAATATAAAAAATAAGGATATGTATAATCTTTGCGAAAATTATCCAATATTGTCTAAGTGATTTGGATTTATGAAAATATAGGTCACCGCACGGCCTTCATCAATGGGCAAAACCCATACCGTATAGCCATCAATAAAAGGTCCCGATATGAGAAAAGATAAGCATAAGATACCAATGGGACATTCGTAGCTGACATGAATGTTCATTTTGCATAATTGATGTTCTAACAGATGACCAAATAACAGGGCATTAGTTCTTAATTACAATCATAAAGAGTCCCGAAAATGGCATGACACATATTTTTTCATTGATATATTGGTACAAATAATAGCAAAAGAGGTTATTTATGCGCATGCAAATGGTTTGACGCCACCTCATTTTGCTTATATATCAAGTAATGTTATCTGCACCATGTGTTGTTCTTTGTTGATTTTCTTTGTTTGTTTCTGTTCTTTAACATCGGGTGTTGGTATTTGTTATGGTCTGTTATAGTGTCGGTACTTTTGATGATTCTTTTTATCTTTTGTATGTATTACAAGATACTTTAATCAGTTAGTGCACCGCATATTTCAAAATGTATTCTTGTCAGATGTGCCCACTTTAAGGGTATTGCATATATAATACAGTGTGTACAGTCGACGAGAGAATATCAGAATTTTCGGCATACCTGAAAATGAAGGTGAGAATTTAATTGACATTATCAAAGACTTATGTAAAGCCATGAAAGTAACTGTTAAAGACTCGGACATTGTAATTTGTCATCGCATAGGCTCTAAAGGGCAAGGGCCCAGCAGTAAACCACGTATAATTATGTTACGGTCCAGTCGTGACTTAAAAGTAAATATGTTCACTAACAAAAAACTCTTGAAGGATAACCCTGTTTATAAATCGATATTTATAAATGAAGATCTAACTTCAATGAGATTCAAGTTGTTCCAGTTTGTTAAGAAGATTGAAACGGTGAAATCTGTATTTACTCGTGACGGAAAGATTCATTGCCTGACGAAAAACAATTCTAAGTTTGTTATTGAATCACCCGATGACCTCTTCAAAATTGGAGTAGACCATGTTGACTACAGTCTGTTTGGAATGGGAGATCTTGATTAGTACAGGCATGGAAGGCCTATAGCTAAAGCCCAAAAATGTAGTGAAATTATTCAAATATCAGTCAATTCTAGTGTTTGTGATGAAGGAAGGGATGGTATTCCTTGTATTAATGATGGAAACAGTGTGGAAAATGCAAGTGTGTCTTTCTATAATAATGTAAAATCCGATATTAATAGTGTTATTAAAATCTTGTCTTTGAATGTGTGCGGTATCAAATCCAAATTAAAAGCACCTGATCTAGAGGAATTGTGTGCAAATTATGATGTATTGTGCTTTTGTGAATCAAAATTGGATCAGTATGATGATATTGAAATTGAAAATTTTAAGGCATTGCCTCCTTTGAATCGTTCAAATGCAAAATGTAAATCTGGGGGGATTGTTGTATTTGTGAGGGAAAATATATATGAAAATGTTAAAGTGCTGCATAGTTCATGTGAAAATGTATTATGGTTTGCTGTAAATGATGTGTTATATAAGAATGTTCTTTTCGGTTCTGTGTATATACCACCAGAAAATAGTAACTATAGTAAAATTGACATTTTCGATGTAATAGAAGCCGATTTAATCCGCCATACTGCTGAGAAAGACTACAACGTTTGCCTGCTGGGAGATTTCAATGCTCGTACGGGCATTAAGTCTGACTTTACTCTGCTGGACGGTTACGTGTGTAATTCTGTCCAGTTAGAAGACATTGTTGATGTTGTAAACTTGGAAAATTTTGATGTAAAAACTTCTCGCTATAACTTTGACAAAAATGTTAATAATTATGGTAATAGACTATTACAATTATGTAAAAATTTTGAAATTCTTATAGCAAATGGTAGATTAGGTACAGATAAGGAAAAAGGGGCCTTGACATGTAAAAATTGTTCTACTGTTGATTATTGTATTTTGTCACCTAATTTGTTTTCCTTTGTTTCTGATTTTCACATTTTACCTTTTGATCATATGATAAGTGATGTGCATAATGCTTTACACATTGAATTACTATGTAATCCAATTGTTACATGTGACATTGAAAATTTTGATAAAAACAATATTGTCAAACCTAAATGGGATAATAATAACTGTCAACTGTTTAATGATGCTTTAAATGCTGATAATATCAATGACTTGTATGAGCGACTTGATTCACTTGATGTTACATCTGTTACCAAAGATATGATTAATGACTTTGTTGTTGAATGTAATGATATTATTATTCATGCTGCTACTGATAGTAATATGTTAAAAGAAATAAATGTTAGTGAGAAGAAATGTAGAAAAAAACCTAAGTGTAAGGTTAATAAACCATGGTTTAAGGCAGATTGTAAAAGAAAAAGGAGTGATTATCACAAAGCCAAATGTTATAATTGGCGTGTCAAAACTGTTGATAGCATGAATAACTTAGTCAGATGTAGTAAAAATTATAAAAAGGTATTGAATTGTCAATATAATGAGTATAGACGAAACTTTGTCAAGAAACTCCGAAATCTTAGTCTGAATGATCCAAAGTCTTACTGGACATTGTTAAATAGGTCAGGAAATTGTAATGGTAAAAATAAGGTACTTGAAAAAGTGTCGAATGAATGTTTTTTTGAGCATTTTAAGAAGTTAAGCAATGCACAAGAGGACAATGATTGTGATTTTGTAGATGTTGATAGAAATACTGTTACTAATCTGAATATTAATGTAAATGCTGTTATCACCGAAAAAGAGGTTGAAAATGCAATTAAGAATTTGAAAAATAACAAATCATGTGGTACAGATTTAATTTTGAATGAATTTTTAAAGTATTCAAGCCATAAAATGCTTCCTATATTTGCGAAGCTGTTTAATATTATTTTTGAAGCTGGTATTGTGGTCGATTGGTGTTATATGTCCAATTTATAAAAACAAAGTGATGTCACTAACCCTGACAATTACAGGGGGATTACAATACTTAGTTGTTATGGTAAACTTTTTACAGCTGTACTAAATAACAGACTTAATGTTTATCTTGAAAATATGAATGTTCTCTGTGAAGAACAGGCAGGTTTTAGAAAGAATTATGGAACTTATGATCATATATTCAATCTTAAATGTTTAATTGATTTGTACTTACACAAGAATAAACCACTATATTGTGCCTTTATTGATTATCGCAAGGCTTTTGACTCCATTAATAGAACAGCTTTATGGAATAAGTTACTGCAAAACTGTATTGTTGGTAAAATGTTTAATATTGTACATGCTATGTATGAAAATGCTAAATCTTGTGTACGACAGGGTAGTCAAATGTCAGATTATTTTCAAAGTAATGTTGGTGTTAGACAGGGAGAAAACCTGTCGCCTGTACTTTTTTCGCTGTTTCTTAATGATTTAGTCCAGTTTGTATCTAATGCATATGATGGGTTGTCAGATGTGTGTAATGCTGTTCATACTGCTCTTGATACTGATGAAATTTCTGTCTATTTAAGATTGTATCTATTATTATATGCTGATGACACTGTTATACTTGCTGAATCTAAGGCTGAGTTACAAGCTGCACTTAATTCCATGTATTTATATTGTAAGACTTGGAAACTTGAAATTAATGCTACAAAAACAAAAGTTGTTGTATTTAGGAAACGTAAATCCCCTGATAAACCTGTATTTACACTGAATGGGGAGGTTTTGAATATTGTTGATGATTTTGCTTATTTAGGTATTATATTTATGTATAACGGTTCCTTTAAAAATAACCAGAATAAATTGTTAGAACAAGGTAGAAAAGCCATGTACAGTATGTTAAGAAAATGTAGAAGTCTAGGATTGCCTATTGATTTGCAATTACAAATGTTTGACACAATGGTAGCACCTATATTGTTATATGGGTGTGAAGTGTGGGGTTATAGTAACAATAATACTGTTGAATCTTTATTCTTACAATTTTATAAGATTATTTTAAATGTTAAGAAGTCAACTCCAAATTGTATTATATATGGAGAACTAGGTAGATATCCTATTGATGTATTTATTAAAAGTAGGATGATTGGTCTATGGAAAAGATTCATGTGTAGTAAACAAGATAAGATTTCATCTATTTTGTATAAATTGTTATACACCATGCATAACAGAAATATGTACCATTCAGAATGGATACGTTGTGTTGAAAATACTCTAAATGAATGTGGTTGTTCTGAATATTGGTTAACTCAAAATGTGTCTAAATCTGTCAACCTAGCTAAGATTGTAAAGCAAAGGTTATGTGACCAATTTAAGCAGAAATGGTGTGCTACTGTGTATGAATCACCTAAATGTCTCAATTATAGAATTTTTAAAAGAAAGCATTGTTTTGAAAAATATTTAATAGAACTTCCTACAGATTTAAGGAAATCTTTATGTAATTTTAGATGTGTTAATAATAAACTGCCAGTTGAAAAGGGCAGGTTTTGGGGAATAGCAAGAGATGATAGAATTTGTGATATTTGTGACTGTAACTCATTAGGTGATGAATTTCATTATTTATTCCAATGTTCTTATTTCAAAAACGAGAGGAAAATGTTATTGCCAAAAGAATTCACTACAAATCCAAATGTTGATAAATTTCATGCTTTGTTTAACTCAGACAATTATAATGTAATATTCAAAGCTGCAAAATTTTGTAAAATCATACTTTCTTTAGTAAAATGATTGAAGTTACTGTTTATATAATATGTTCGTCTTCCATATATTTGGAAATGTATATCATGTATATATGTTAACTTGTTCATTTAATCAACCTATTTTGTTATATTGTGTTAAATTGTATTCAATTGTATTTGTTCACATACCCTGGTTAAGGGTCTTGAGAAATAAAAACTTGAAACTTGAAACTTGCAAGAACATAAGGGACAAGCTTTTTGAAAAGAGTTCTTCATTGTGTGGTCCGACATTTCCATATCAGCATTAATAATCGATACAAATGTAATATGCTCCTGTTACGGATACTTCTGCGGCTGAGTTTTCTTTAATAAACTATGAAACTATGAATTTGTATAATCAGGAATTATGTACTAAAATCATCAGTGATTATATATAATGCCTGAAAATGACCAGTGTTTTTACATAATCACTGAAAATTTTAAGAGTTATTCTACAAATTCCCTGAAATGATTACAAGGATTATCAATAATACAAAGTTTCTCTTTTTGGTAAAACAATATATAAAATACAGACAAATAAACCATATGTATAACTTTTTTATGGTTTAAGTGGACAGTTTTTATTCCCTATCCATTTCTCAAATCTTGTTAAAGTGAACAGTTTTTCTGGTGATATTCTATTTGACTGTGCTTAAACCACATTAACTCATAAACAACAAAGTACTGAACATAAATGCACAGATCATGTAATTTGCTGTAAAACAAAGTTAAAACACACAGAAGCACAACAGAACACATGTACATGCTTGACAGATTGAACAAAATTTTGAAGGATGCTGTGAATCCAATTCTGCATACTGATCGTGGAAAGGGAGACACTAACAATATAGTAGCCATCGTTCATATCGACTCCGAAACATGCAATTGTGCTCAAATAATACACAATTTGAGGTGTCTGATTGACCTTTTTAGTACCTTCAGACGTTTCTAATGGTTTGAAATAAGCTTAAAACTCACAAAAACATTTAACAAGCAATTTTCTGTGGCCAAAATTCGCGTAAATAACACTCAAGTTAACTATAATGAAAAATCTATATTTTCAAGGAATTTTATATTTTAAGGGCAATACCTTTCACATAAATTATAACTTGAGTCTTCGTACAAGACGTTAAACATGTATCAAATAACTTATCAATAGATATTAAGTGTTGAGAAATTATGTTTTCTAACTACTTTTGGTGACGTCTGGTTTGACTCAATACCATACATTTTATCAAATGATATAGACCACTGTGTCTATAAATTACCCCGACAAAAATATCTAACATCCAGTACGAAGACGAACCACTTTCAGACAGATACAATTGAGGATTTCTATTTACTTATATATTATATGTATGAAATTTTAAAATTTAAATACGCATTGCTATTTTCAATCTACTATCTTTTAGATGACATTGAGTCCAAAAATGTTAGCCGGGTTAGTTCAGACACAGTGTAGACATTACATTAAAAGTGTGGAAAACAAGTATGACGGTCAAACACACATTTAGCTGTAAATAGTTTTTTTCCCGTGTGTACGTTATTCCATTATGCTTCAACATCACCTATAAACTTGATTTAAGAGGTTTCCTAACGTAAATAATGATTTTTTTTTTATTTAGGCTAAATAGGTTTTCAACAGTCCCACTGATTAGTTCATTTGGGTAATTAGGAACCTTTATTTTTACGTAATATTATCAAGTTTGCTGTCGAAACGAACATAGATTGTATGTCTTCGATTTACAGAGTTTACCTCTTCAAAACACAGCACCTGCTATTGGATGTATTTTATTAAAACCTATTATAGACAGTCTAGTATTTTTTCACAATTCCTAATTTTTCTAATATTAAAAAGGGATTCCATTTTCCTTAAAATGGACATGTTTAATCCCGCCACATTATGTTTGTATGTGCCTGTCCCAAGTCAGGAGCCTGTAATACAGTGGTTATCGTTTGTTTGTGTGTTACATATTTGTTTATTGTACATAAATAAGGCCGTTAGTTTTCTCGTTTGAATTGTTTTACATTGTCATTTCGGGGCCTTTTATAGCTGACTATGCGAAATGGGCTTCGCTCATTGCTGAAGACCGTACAGTGACCTAAAGTTGTTAATTTCTGTGTCATTTTGGTCTCTTGTGGAGAATTGTCTCATTTGCAATCATACCACATTTCTTTTTTTTATATTCACCTTTTTGTAAACAGATAATTATACGGCCTTCAACAATGAGCCAAAGTCCTAGAGTATAGTAATGCGTCTGGCGTGCCAAATTTTAATTCTGGTATCTATGACGAGGTTTTTTTGGAAGTAAGCTATAAAAGGCCCCTTTACGACAAAATGTATACCGATTCAAACCAACGAAAACAATAAATGAATAAAATGCTTCGCTGAGCGCAGCCTGATACAACCGCAAAAGTCGAACCCTGAACAGTTGGGGTAAATTTGAACACAATATTTAATCTTGATACTGTCTGAATTTGGATTGTGATGACATTTTTTTTTTACATAATATAGGTTTCTGACACAAAATAAATGTGGTCAAAGACCTTACAAATCTATTGCGCAATACTGTGCAATTGAAGATTTCTTCTTGAAACTTTTAAAAATTTGAAAAAAATTGAAGAAAAAATATAATCCCCTTAAAAAAATTGTAAACAAAAAATACCCCAAAACTTATTACCCCCCCCCCCCCCCCCCCCTTGGAGCAATTACCTCAAAACTTAATCCCAGCCTTTCCTTTGTAGTATGGAACATTGTAGTATAATTTCAGAAAGACCCATACACTTAAACCTTAAACACAATTTATATTGTCTGGAAACTAAAAAAATGATTGGGTAAATTTACCCCAAACTCACTCCCAGCCTTCCCTTTGCTTTATTGGACCTTGGGGTACAATGTCAGAGAGGTCCATACACTTACACACAAGTTATTGTCCGGAAACTAGAAAAATGTTTGTTTTTGGCCACTTTTTGGCCCTTAATTCCTAAACTGTTTGCCCAATAACCAAATAAATCCCAACCTTCTACTTGTGGCATTAAACATTGTGGTACAAATTCATAGCAATAGAAATACTTATACACAAGTTATTGTCCAGAAACTAGATAAATGCTTGTTTTGGACCCCTTTTTGGCCCCTTATTCCTAAACAGTTGGGACCATCATCCCCAAAATCAATCCCAACCTTCATTTTGTGGCTATGAATATTGTGTTAAATTTTGTTTGATTTATATTCACTGATACTAAAGTTATTTTCCGGAAACACATGTGTCTTCGGACGACGCAGACGACGACATCATACCATTATACAATCCCATTTTTTGTTTGCGGTGGTTCTCTTAAAGAAGACATTTGTATGTATTCCCCATAGGGTCCTATGGTAAACTTAGTCCCCACTAGCGGCCATCTTGGATCATGGATCGGCTACCAAGCAACAACACTTGGTCAGCACCTCATAAGGAACATTCATGCTATGTTTGGTTTCATTTTATTCAGTGGTTCTCTAAAAGAAGACATTTGTATGTATTTCCCGTAGGGTCCAATGGTAAACTAAGTCAACTGCTGGCGGCCAACTTCGATGATGGATCGGCTACAAAGTAACAACACTTGGTCAGCATCTCATAAGGAACATTCGTAATATCTCTGGTTTCAATCCATTCAGTGGTTCTCTAAAAGAAGATAGTTGTATGAATTTCCCATAGGATCCTATGTTAAAGTAAGTCCCCCGCTGGCGGCCATATTTGATGATTGATCGGCTACAAAGTAACAACACTTGGTTAACACCTCATAAGGAACATTCATGCCATGTTTGGTTCCATTCCATTCTGTGGTTCTCTAGAAGAAGTTTAAAATGTAAAAAAGTTAACGACGACGACGACGGACGACGGACGCCAAGTGATGAGAAAAGCTCACTTGGTCCTTTGAGCCAGGTGAGTTAAAAATCAGTTGAAAGGGCATGAGTCACCAGATCGATATAAAACACACAAACATACGAAAGACACAAAGTAACAATCTAAGAATAAACACAATTATCGAATGCTAGTTTAAAGGTGATTTCAACTTATAAAGAAATCCTGTTTCACAGAATATACATTTTTTGGTAAATATAAACCTTCGTTGATAGACTTGATTAGTAATAACATGAAACATGATTTAGATATAAGAAGATGTGGTATGGGTGCCAAGGAGAAAACTCTCCACCCAAGTCACAAGTAAACCATTATAGGTCAAAGTACGGTCTTCAACACGGAGCCTTGGCTCATACCGAACAGCAAGCTATAAAGGGCCATAAAAATGACTAACTAGTGTAAAACCATTCAAACGGGAAAACCAACGGCCTAATCTGTATAAAAATATATTCAATTATAGAAAATCAAGAAAATAAACATATCTGATTTTTTTTTAAAGAAGCAATAATTAATTACATAAATGAAATACAATAATTTGGGGTATGATGCTATACTTCTTTATAATATTTCTATACCGAATCCGAAATTATATCTTTTTAAAGTTAAAAGGCTTACAACATGACCCTTGATATTATCATAATATATATTACTTTAGTGCTAACTTATAGTGTCATTCCGTTCAGTATTGCAATAATACAGAAAAGTCACGTTTCGGACAAAAACATAAGCAAAGGAAACCTAAGGAGGCATCACATTATTTACCACTGCATGTTTGTCTGTTCTTTTTATTTCGAACGAGATTGGTGTAGATTTTTGGTGCGTTTTGCTGTCTTATATTTTTCGTGATTTCTATTACTCTTTTCATGTATTGTTCATATTTAAAACAATTTGTTTCATTATAAAAGACCTTGTCCATTCTACCTTTCATTTATCTATTTTTTTATTTAAAATTATTTTTTGGGTGATATTTTTTATATTATCTGTATTCGACTTGTATATCTTTCAGCATCTTTTTAATTACCTTATACTGTTAACTTTAATTTCCTTGCAGATGCTCTCACATGTTGCTCCACCTTCGCAAACGGTCCTTCTTACAGATTTGATATATGTGTTTTTATCGGAAATACCAATGCACATTGACAAAGCACGATCGTCTTTTCGACGTGGTTCTGAAACATAGATATGAAATAAGCTTGCTTAAAATGAGCTTATAAGGTTACATTCAAATTGTAGGCACACTAATTTTTATTACTATCAATTCGCATGTTTCAATGTGTTGACATGAACATCAATTATATATTCATTTTTATAAATTTACTGTTTGCAAAAGTAAGAATTATTATAAATACTAAGGATTTTCTTATCCTAGGCATAGATAACCTTAGCCGTATTTGGCATCAATGCTTTTCAACTCGGTACTAGCTTGGCTTAAGCCTTTCTTTAATATTTTGATCTGAGCTTTACTGGTGAGTCTTATGTAGACGAAACGCATGTATAGTGTATTAATTCATAAGCCTGGTACCTTTGATAACTATTAGCATGTCGAAATGTCCTATTGTAATGTTTATTTGTGTATTTCTCTATCCTGAACGTCTTACATTTATTTGTACTGTAGTCCTGTCATGTAATGTTGTCATTTTAGTGTTATATTCAACATTGCCATAAACGCGTGAAGTTAGGCTAGCCGCAAAACCAGGTTCAATCCATCATTTTTTCTTAAAATGCCCTGTAACAATTAAGGAAAATGGCAGTTGTTATCTTATATTTCATTCCTGTGTGTTTTGCATTGTCATTTCAAGTTTTGTTTCACTTTAGTGTTTCTGTTGTTTCTGTTGTTTCGTGTTTTCCTCTTTTAAGTTGATTTGTTTTCTCTCAAACGATTTATGACTTTCGAACATCGCACATACTACTATTTCCTTTATTTATCAAACTATCTACACAAAATTCAAAAGTAAGGATTAGATTTTGGTAGACTTTAAACGTGTTTAAGTCTTAAAAGTTTATTGCAATCACAAATTATAATTTGAATGCATGTAAACTCGGGCCTTTGTCAACTCGTATCTTATATTCAGCAACTAGTACTTCTTATTTGTACCCAATATACTATTTTTATTTACATGCAGTTTTTGTAAAGCAACATACACATAATACAAAGTAGAACTTTATTTTATCGATAATCTGGTGTAATGATTGTTTTCAAATCAGAACAAATTAAAAGCTAATCGTTAGATATCAGAACTAAATAATTATATGAAAGTGTTTGAATGGCACTTTATTACTATACTATATATAAAAATATTAATTTTCGCGAACCATTTAGGTCACGGAAATTCCAAAATATGGCATCAGTAAGGAGAGTTGTACAAACAATGTAAATACACAGAACCCCATCCAAACTTGCTTTAACTAATAGTATTCATCTTTTTCTATTTTATATGTACTAACAACATTCCATTTTTCTATAATTTCGATTAAAAAATTCCAAAATCTGAGTTAAAACAGGTCGAATGCCCCAAATAAACGTTGTCTGATTGGTTGAAGTACTGTGGCGTCGATGATAAGCATAGAAAGCCTCGATGTAAAACACAAGCCTCGATGTAAAGCACACGCTTCACAGGAATAAGGAGAGTTTTACAAATAATGTGAATACACAGATCCTCCATCCTATTTATGTTTTGCTGAAAATGTTGCAGTGTTCATCATTTCTGTTTTGATTCTGCTAACAACATTCCATTTGTTCTATAATTCCGATTTAAAGATGTGGAAACCCGGAATAAAAATAGATGGCCTCGATGATTTAAAAGCAACGCAAACAAATTCCGTTAATATAAACATGTTGAACTTCGACCCTGAGTTAATAAACCGATTCACAATAAAGATCTCCTTGCGCTCAAATGTAATTCTTAGTGAAGTATACGGGTAAATTCGTTTACAGAAATTTATACACACTTTTATCATTAATATATTACCAGGCTTTTGCATATTCACGTTTTTTTATGTTCAACTTTAGTCAAATTCAATTCTATACATTTTTTTTACGTAAAGCAATAAGAGTAAGAATATTATTTCGCGCCAATTTAACCAGCATCACCATGCACTACCATCAAAATTATTTACCGTTATCTTTGTGAAATTTCAGTTATATAGTTTATTAATTAGAGAAATTTTGGTAAGTATTGCTTATTAATGTTAAGGTTCTACTGATGTGCTTCTCTAGACCTTTTTGACGGTCAGTTTTATCCCATTTATCTCAATATTATCCCCGATGACAGAAATGTCAACCCGACCTATTCGTGTCAAAAGTGAAAATCGATCTATTTGATGAACTAATTTCTTCATAAACTGTGCATGCATTATTTCTGTATTATTTGATAACCAATCACATTCACGGTTGCATGTTTGCATGATATTGGGTTATGTATTAGTGGATTGTAAGGGCGATGCAACATGTGAGGTCTGCGCGATCACGTGACATTATTATTTGTAAACAAACATGCTCCCCGTGTAACACGTGTCTGAATTATCCTTTCAAAGTGTTATGAATCTTTCAATCACTATTTTATGATATATTTTTCTGTTTTTAGTTTTGCATATCAGTAGTCAAAGTGAATTAGACATAGTTCTGAGTATATTTTTTTTAAATTAGTGGGTAAGTCTACATAACTTCATAAGTCATTATTTAACTGAAGTCTAATAAGATGACTCAACTTTCCCTCTTATTCTCCCTCTATTTGAAACCTGCATACCAAATGAAAGGGCATTTGCTCCCCTTGAACACTATTTGGCCCCTTCCCTGTCATTTCCCTTTAAATTAGTTCGAGATTACTCTGACGTCCAACGGCTGTTTTGCCAGACGAGCTGGGGCCGTGGGACGTCAGAGCTTGTCACATATCAAAAAGTGGATATTTGCCCACCCAAAATAGATTCGCTGCTTCATCGCTTCTAATGCCGACTGACGGCCATGGAATTATATAATTCGGGCACCAATCTGTTAATTTTTCATTTATCTCTTCATTTATGTAAGTTTCACCTACCTGCCAACCTTTATTTTTCCATATTTTAACAGTTTTCACAGTGACCCATTGATCTCAGCATTTTGACTTTCACTTTCAAATGGACGTCAAGTTACGAGAGAGTTCGTGGTCTCGAGACTCAAAATATGCAAATATTTATATTTTTTCACCTCCTTTATAGGAGATCGAGGTTTAACATTTAGTAGCCGACCACGATTTTTCACCTCCTTTACAGGAGATCGGTATGAAGCATTTAGTTCCGACCACGTTACAATCGGAAGCTCTCGGACATTTAGATAACTTGCATCGTAAATAAACGAGGTGTTACATTATGGTCATTTGCATAAATCAACACTGTTTTCTCGTGGTCACGTGATTATCTTTGAAAATGAAAGGCAAAATGACGAAATCGATGGGTCACTGTGAAAACTGTTAAAATATGGAAAAATAAAGGTTGGCAGGTAGCTGAAACTTACATAAATGAAGAGATAAATGAAAAATGAACAGATTGGTGCCCGATTTATATAACTCCATGGCCGTCAGTCGGCATCAGAAGCGGCGAAGCAGCGCATCTATTTTGGGTGGGCAAATATCCACTTTTTGATATGGGACGAGCTCTGACGTCCCACGGTCCCAGCTTGTCTGGCAAAACAGCTGTTGGACGTCAGAGTAATCTCGGACTACTTTTAAATTTGCTCAAAAGTCATAGTCCATTTACAGTAACGGCTGATTTGTGATTTTACCATCTTAACTGCAATTTTCATATTGAACACATTTGACCATTCAGTATGAGTTCCCTGTTCCCATGTATTTTTGTCTTATATGAAGGAGGTTTTAGGTCATGTTTTCCTAAACACCTTATTGCTATTTGTCTGTCTGGATTGTTAAAACCACAAAATCAAATATCGATGAATATGCAAGTTTTCAACAATCCAGGAGAATTGACATCTACGAAAAATATAGGAATCCACAGTAAAATTTAGGTTTTGATAAATTTTGGAAATGACATTAGGAAGTTATAAAACTTTATTCTTTGAATATGTTTCAAGCATATTACATGCATGCTCAGCACCGCTATTTATCAGGAATTTTATAATTTATGTCTTAAAATTCGGGTTTTTTCCATTATAAAAATAGGTGGATTTTCAAGTTAATGAGAAAAATGCTTTGTTCACTAATTCAGCAATGCTTTAACTGTTGTGAATGTGAGCTCCCTTCAGCTATTATTAGAATCTAGATTTACATCATTCATTTTCAATGTAAGAGTTCTGTAACAAAGAGGCTGCTGGCTTCCTTGTTTGATATAAAAGATGAATAATTATAACCATACATGAAAGCTCTATAGAAAGACTCCATCCAGCGTCTTGCAAAGTACTAAGAATACACGTGAATCAATAGCACCGTTTGGCCCATGGAGTACAAAACTACAAGGAGAAGCCGCTCCTCTACCAAATCAGCTAAAGATGGTGACAAAATAGAAGCTAACCCGCCAATAGAGAGCTTCCTTAATGTACCTCAAAGCCAAATAATTTAAATTGTAGGACCAGTACACAGATGGTGAATCAATCGCAAGACGTGGTCTGTAGAATCGTCTGATTGAGATTAGTGTGATTTACGATTTAATTTCGCCTCATCTAATACAATCAGTTGTTTAAATGAATTCAATCAGTAGTTAATTGTATCAATAAACAGTGATTAAATGTGATTGTGGACAGTGATTTAATGTGTAGTTAAGGAGGCTCGCGGGTACAAAAATTTCAGCAAAAAATTAAACCTTTATTTTTTCATTACAAATTTTATTTATATACTTTATGATATGGTACAAAAATCAACAAAAAAAAATCGATTCGGTTTGGCCCCAGATGACTTTTAAAATGTTTATATTATTGAAAAAGCTCCAAATTATCTCCCTTTGGTGCAAAAATGCCATTTTTTGGCATTAAAATTTAAATACCTTTTTTAACTCATCAGTGACCTATATTTTTTATTATTGTTTTCAAATAAGCTGTACATAAACTAAATAATTGTAAAATGTAAGCGATTTCTGTAATTAGGTTATTTTTTTATTTCGATATTACCTCTATTTCTCCTATTAGTTCAACAGAAAAAAAGGACATTAACAAAAATGTATGCTTCTTCCGGAGGCAGATTGTGAGCTTAAATGAACGGTGACCCCATTTTTTTATTTCATTTTTCTATTAAGTATAGGATAAAGTTCATTTATAAAAAAAATATAGCGAAATCCTATATTAGAAAAAAAAAAATGATTTATACCCGGGAGCCCCTTAAGATTTGATCAAACATCTAAATGTATGTTGAACAGCTATCAAATGACATCTTAATTCTGTCAAATGCATAGAAAAATTGAATGTTGTGTTTAAGTATTTTATGCATATAATGTAAAACTTTTGGACTTTATTTGTGCTTGCTATATGACATAAAAATATTCAAAAGGTGATGGTATATATAAAATAAACAAAAATGTATACAAGTCCAACGCAAAAATGAATAAACAAATATCCTTCTCTCATATTCACGGTGGGTATGGTTGTCCTGCGAGGAGAACGTACTGTGCTGGTGATTTGGTCCTGACGGGTGCTGGTGGGTCCTGATTCTGTGCTGGTGGGTTTGTTTACATTGTATCAGAACGGCAATAAAACGACTGTTTTGTTGCTAAATTTTTCTCTGATGTGTCATAAGTACCATGCAAAGTATATTACATCAATATTATATTGCAAAAGTCGTGCAAGTTCGTTAAACGGAATTGTCCTGACGCTGTGCTGGTGATAAGAAAAACGGTCCTGGTTCTGTGCTCCTATGTCCTGGTTCTGTGCTTTTATATTTAAGTTAAAAGTGGCATATATTCAAGATCATTGATGCTGTACTGTTATTGACTAATTAGCTGTTGTCTGCTTTCTTGAAATTGACATTGTTGTGAATCTGTTTATGAGAGAAAAAATACCCCTATTTTTTTTTTTTTTTAAATTAACTGTAATCTTATTTATTGGCCTGTTAATGGAACCCTTCTTGACCCCTTTTAAGATAAGAAAATATGTTTACGATTTTCGGGATCACGATCATTTTGCAAGATCACCAAAATACGTTGTAATTTATACAATACTTATATAAAGTAGATGATGTGGTATGTTTGTTGTCAATGGACAAATTTCCATAAGAAACCAAAGGAAGTATGTGTTAACAACCATACGTCATCGTACGACCTTCAACAATAACCCATAAGTTAGAGCGAAGTTACAGTGAAAGCTTGGAATAGTCTCCCGTAAGATTTAAAAGTTGTATTGTAAAAGAAAAATGTATCTTATAGCTATTAAGAATCACTTGCTGTAAGATTTTTCCAACATATTTTTTTTGTCTAAACGGTTATCAGGTTTTTTTTCTTTCGAAAGTTCGATACAACACTAAAAAAAATCACTATTCTATGAAAGGGCAGGCTAGAATATGTCAGAGAATGAAGACGAGATAACCTAGAGAACTCTAACAAAATTAAGATTTCTTAGCTTTTTCATTTCAAATTAAATATTTTTATAAAGAATTATGGGGGAGGAAGTGAACAATGTGTCCTTCTTTTCTATATTTAAATATTTTTCATGAATAATGAATAAAAATAAAATGTGCCTTGCTTATAATTGAAAATGAGTAAATAGAAAAAATACCCAACTAAAATACACTTTTATTTTAATATTGGTAATATCACTAAGCTTTTAAGTTTTGTGTGTCAAACACACCATCTCCGTAGTAATGACTCCTTACTAAGATATTTCACTTCATTCAATTTTTTTCTGCATTTTTTATATTGTGAATTCATAGAATTATTATATTAAAATGTAGCCTTAATTTATATTTAAAAAAAAAACTGAATCTAAAGTCAGATATATCAAGCATTTTTGTTTCCATCTATCCGTTTTCAGGACTTTAACAATCAACAATAACACGCCTGGAAAGTAAAATGCGTACTCGGCTGTCTGTAATCGACCATTTTTATACACCCCAGGCTCCTAAAAAAAACAAGCCGGGGTGGGGGTTCAAAGATGCAAATTAAGTACTTATATCAATATTTTATCTTTTCGTGTACGGTTTATGACCCCTCCTGTGGCCTGTCAATTCCGAAATGTGCAAACTGCAATAGTATCAAAACAGCACAGAAAATGAATAATAGAGATATAATTTTGTACATATAACAAGGGGAAACTTCTTGCAAAGCATTATTATTTATAGTTCATTATTGTATTTAGTAGAAATAGAGAATTTAGAGAAAATAAAATCACTTTTTTTGTAGAAAATTCACAGACCTCTGTACAGAGATTTTTGTTATGTTTAGCATGGGATCAACACAATGGTTCATTACCGAGTAAACAAAATCAAAATGTCTATCTATCTTGCACATTTCAGAAAATTCAGATCAGATAACGAAACTGGGT
>CM034355.1:44118007-44235679 GCA_019925275.1 Mytilus edulis
ATTTTACTGTATCATTTATTGAAATGTTTTCAATTTTTAAGGCAAAATCATTCTTTAAAAGTAAAATCACAAAAATACTAAACTCCGAGGTAAACTCAAAACGGACAGAACCTAATCAAATGGCAAAATCAAAAGCTAAAACGAATGGATAACAACTGTCATATTCCTGACTTAACACAGTGGTTTTAGCGTTATGTCTATAAAGAAACAAAGATATTAACCAATATACAAAACCCCGCTTTGACTAACACCGGGATTTCCTGGCACACATAATTATGTGATGCCTTGCCCAACACACGTGCTTCTTACCTTTTTGCGTTGAATTGATAGAAGACGTCCGTAGTAAGCTCCATGAAACTTTATCTTAATTGGCTAATTATGCTTAAATACATTTTGAATTTTGAAATCATTAAGAAAAAGTTTTGGACGCAACAAATTTATATTTAAAATGTTATTTTTAATCATATTGGTTTTTTTTTCATCATTCTTTAGATGTGCAGCCTAACCGGACAAAAGAGTGTTTAAGACTAATAAATCTTAGAATTAATGAAATTTAGTTCAAATCGAATATCTTTTTTAATTCAATTAACTTTAAATTTATTTAAAAAATTTGTCTCAATTTTTGAATTATATTTGTTGGTGACCTTTTTTTATGGCAACAATGGTAAAATGAATACTGACAATTGCACTTCTACGTGATGTAAAGTAATTACTTATTATTTCTTTTTATCTTTAGTTACATCACATAAAAACAAAATTAAGGTAGATACACTGTATAACATATTGAATTGTTTGATAACAGTAAAAAATTGCGGTCTAGTTCTTTGCCGAAATCTACAAATTTTAAAACAGATTGACAATTAATATGTAAGCCTGTTTCTCAGTTTGCAGAGTTTTTTCAAATAACATGACATCGTCCTGATTATTCGCGTAATATTTGCTGCTGACGGCTAGTGATCCATCATTATCATCTGTTATCGTTCTTCCCTACGCATATATCATCCCACTCATTCACTCCGTAATTTCGTATCACGGCTTTGAGACGATAGCAGGTATTATCAGCGACGTCAAAATGTCTGAGGAGAAGTTATCAGCGACGTAACAATGCGTGAGGAAAAGTTATCAAGCTTGCTTTCGTCAAGCTTAAAACTTCTTAGGGAGGCAGAAAAGACCGGTCATAGAACGATAAATAGATCATCGGGGTTTCTTCGTATAGATATCGCAAAATATCAGCCACTCTACGCAATATGAACCTTTTTAGCTCGTTCACTGAGCTCACTTGCCAAAACGAAGATTACTGTTTTCCGTGTAGACGGAATAATAGCAAATGACTATCAAACGGCTAGAACTGATTCCGACCTTCATGCAAATTTAAAGTAACTTGCTTTCATTTCTAATAAATTTTGGAAAACAACTTTCAATTTTATTATTATTATTCATTCTATTATTTTATAGTACGCATGGTAAGTTACTGACCTAATATTACTATCACTTCACGTAAAGCAAATCAAATTGTATTGGATTAATTAAATTTTGTTACAGTATTTTAGTAGTTTTAGCATTGTTTACTTTTAATGTAAATGTAAGAATTAAACGATTGAATATTATTAACCATTCACGTGTCAATCAAACGATGCAATTGACGTGTTTGCGCTTTATGTTATCAATGTATAATTTCACTTGCATTCATAGTGATAAAAACTATCTAAATGAGCACAATCTGCATTGCTTTAGTACATAAATATGTAGTTGCTGATTAGGATTTATTGTTCAATGAAAAGTTTTGTAATGGTGATCTTCGTTTTACTGAAAATTCCTTACTGAAAAGTAAAATCACAAAAATACTGAACTCAGAGGAGAATCCAATCGGAAAGTCCATAATCACATGGCAAAATCAAATGCCAAACACATCAAAAAACGAATGAACAAAAACTGTCATATTCCTGACTTGGTACAGGCATTTTCAAATGTAGAAAATGGTGGATAAAATGGTTTCAAAGCGCTAAACCTCTCACTTTGATGACAGTCTCATCAAATTCCGTTATATACTGACTTAGCAAACATATTTTATACTTCTTACCATGGGGTATAACGATATAATATGTTGTCTTTCAGTTGGAAAGATTCCTTTCTGTATCAAACTGTTACAAATTGTGCTACCTTTTAAATGTGAATAAAAGAGATGTAGTATAGAAAACAAAATTTGTAATATTTTAATGCAAAAAAGATAGAAAAGCAGTAATGTTTATTTCATTATAAAGATCGATGCACTTCCTTCTTTATCAATTTGAATTTATGAGATAAATGTTCTGTCAATCGTAAGTGGCTTTGACAAGAATAAAGAGTCCAAAACAAAAAAATATCAAGTTAAACGTTAAAAGAATTTACAAAAGTAAACCAAAATGAGAAACCCAACCAAACGCCCGTAATCTGGTTTGAATCTCTGTGGTGCTGATGACATTGGCATGGGGTTTCTTCCGATGCATCTCTTTAACACAGTACTCCATATGAGATAATTAGAATTGCCACAATCAGGATATGTCGGAGATTCTTCGTAAGTATACAAATATTGTGTATAGTTTTTCGAATATCCATCAGTGCTATTCATCCAATGAAAACAGTCCATCTGACGATGCGAGTGGTGGTACTGTGTCAAGTTGTAAATAACCTGGGTTTTATCAGGATTCCATTGTGTTACTCCTAAACCTGGACAATATTCGGGATCTTCTCCAAGTCTGATTTGTTTTTGTCTAAACTTTTCCCATATATAGTCTATGAAAGCATGATGCAAAAAAAAGGCAGGATCTTTCGGTGAGGAACTAAGTATATCCATCATCCCTCCTACCCAATCATGAGGCAAATTGTGCTGACCCTCTATAGTTTCAATTCGCTCTGCACTCCCCAAATGATCTACAACATCTTCAATACGAAAAACTGCAGTACCATCTTCAATAATTTTTACTATTTCAGGTGACGGAAGCTCCCTATCGGGTTGACTTATGTTTCTGTTTAATGGGCAATCGTAAACATCTCGCCAATGCTTGAAAGGGCCGTCAATGACATCTCCGTTTCCATTGCCTAGAAAATCTTTTGTAAACAATAATGTATTCTTTTGGTCTGTTATGTTTTGATTGTCAAGCACTGAGTCCCAATAAGGTAAAACAACGGAGTTATCTTTCTGTCTGAGGGCGGTTTCGTATCTGTAAAAACAACAGTTCAATGTACAACAAAAATTTGGTAGTTTCATGTCTTTAATAATATAACATTTATCAAGTAAGGGCAATTATAGTTGAGAGGGCTTCTCTTATAAACTGGTTTAAACATTTTGAAGTTTTATTTGCTTTAAAGAATTTCATGTTTTTGGCATGCTTGAACACCTTTTTGAGTCGATGATCCAACCCTAAGACATCTTCCTTCTCCATCTACTGCAATTATTATTAACTTTTCCCGATTGAACTATTTATATTATACTATTATATGTTTAATCATCAGAATGAAACACATTGTGGTAGACGTCACATACACTTACTAATTAGCACAAAACTCCCTTTATGACTCATTTGTAGACTATGTGTGTAAATCAAAATAAAACGTAAACAAAATAGCTTGGTTCGATCCGAATTTCTAAATAATCTTCCTCGGGCTTGTGCCAAAACTTTTAACTGTAAAAATGTAATAAAACAAGGATACATTTTATCAAGAATGATTCTTGAATGAACAATTTTTCATCGAGAAGTTGCTACAATCAATATTGAAAATAAGTCCATTTGTCAACTTTCAAACTGAATGATACCTACCGAATTACACTATTTACCGGATTTGTTATCACATAAGCAACACGATGGGTGCCACATGTGGAGCAGGATCTGCTTACCCTTCCGGAGCACCTGAGATCACCCCTAGTTTTTGGTTCGTGTTGCTTATTCTTTAGTTTTCTATGTTGTGTCATGTGTTCTATTGTTTGTCTGTTTGCCTTCTTTCATTTTTAGCCAGGCGTTGTCAGTTTGTTTTCGATTTATATGTTTGACTGTCCCTTTGGTATCTTTCGTCCCTCTTTTACAAACTATGATACAATCAAAAACATTCTATACTATAAAGATTAATTCGCCGGTAAAAATTAACCGGTATAGCGATAATTAAAATTTGATAGGACAAAATGTCGTTTGATCGATTTGCATTTCATTATTTAGCTTCATGAGGACCACCAATACCCCAAAATTGAGGGGGTTCAATCTTTTTAGATATATTGACAGCTAAATAAACAGAAAAAGTGTCTACTTGGAATATATAAAAATATAAGTTTGAAAGAAATGAGGTATGTGCAAATAAGGTTGCAAACCAAATACACACAAAAGAAGTTATGTTGAAGTCAGCAAACGGTTTCATACAATTAAGATACTTATGTAAAATTGCAAGCACTCGAAGTATATTGGAAATTTGGAACAACGACGGCCATAGATTTGTCTTGCAACATTATTTAAAATTATTTATAGGGAAACACATACGCTATAAGAATTCAACCACAATCACAGACGATGTGTCTGACTTTGGACAGATACATGTACATTTGTTAAAAAAGAGATTTTTTTCTATGTATAGTTATCTCATATCAAAACTAAATGTTTGACTTGTCATATAGTTATGCCAATTTTCTGTTGTAAAGAACTGTCAGTACCTTTTTTATGATTTTCTCTTGTGTGTGTGTGGTAGCTGTATCATTAAATACTGCACAATAACATGTTTATTTATCATATGTATGTGTTAACTTACAAAAGAAGATAGACTCTATGCCATCCAAGGAAATTTGACCCTCGATGCGCAGCACACAGAGTACGATTTGTGTGAATCAATGCCAACGTATCGTATTTATTTGGTGCTATCGTCTGTAAACAAATATTAAATGACATTTATCAAAAGTATTAAATGTAGTAAAATAACATCACTATATACCATAAATTATTACATCAAATATGAGCGCCGATATCCTTCGATTGTGACAGATGATTGAAATGAGTAAATGATATTGTTCAACAAAAACTAGGAGAAAGTGGCTCATTTTCTTTTTAATTTGATTACGATTTAGATTTTTGTCGACAAAAATAAAGGTTCTGTTTCCAAACTTATTTTACAGTTTGTTTTATGCTTTATGCCTATTAAAACTTTCAAACCCACTACATTTGTTTGCACCTTTCCTAAGTCAAGAACCTGAAGTTCAGAGGTTGCCGTTTGTTGATGTGGTTCATACGTATTTCTCGTTTCTCATTTTTATATAAATAAGACTGTTGGTTTTCCTGTTTGCATGATTTTACACTGGTCATTTTTGGAGCCCGTTATAGCTTGCTGTTCAGTTTGAGCCAAGGCTCCGTATTAAAAGCCGGATTCTAACCTATAAATTGTTTGCTTTAACAAATTGTGACTTTCATGAAGAATCACTCATACCAAATCTCCTATATCTATATAGTCGGTGAAGAAATAATTTGCTTGCTGAGTGGAGATCAAGAGCTAGATAAAATCAAACACATTATGATCGACTTTTTCCTGCTTTTTCCTGCTTCTCCGCCAATCTCATGGCGTTTTATAGCCCGTGCAAAAACTTGTTGGCTCGGTGTTTGAACAATGTTTCCGAGAAGGGTGTCTAATTTTTAGCTTATATCTTAAAAATCCGGAGCTGTTTGCTGAGAAAAACCAGGATATATTTACATAATAATATATTTACATTTGAAATTGGAAGTTAAGCATCCAAACAAAATTTCAATGCAAGAATTGAAACATCTGAGGTTAAAGTTTTACCTGTGTCTAATTTCTTTTTGCAACGAACATTTTAAAGATTAAGATATGTACCGATGCATGTTTTTTTTTGTCTTGATCAATAAAATAAATATAAAGACAGTAATAGTGTACTTGCCATAATAAAGATAAAGACAAGGCTTACAAATGAGGAAAATGTCAGGTTCTGATAAGTATTTTCTGAATTCAGTGCCTAATTCTTTTGTCGTTTGTTTTGCGGTGTCAATTCACTATCATTGTTTTTATTCAATAAAACATTTTATACCCATTTTATGTGATCATTTTACTTTTAACTTAATACAGGACAGTGTAGGAATCCGTGTTACTTTCCCCTCTCTTCTGAGTGACGACAACTGCTCAGCGAGTCATGTGCACAACTACAAGGAACATTTAGAGGATACGTTGTCCAAAGGAACAATTCGTGGCTAACCACAGCGTGAGTTACATTTTAAACATTACAAATCATGTCTTTACATCAGCGATGAACTGTTCTAATATATTTTCCTATGTTATAAAGAAACTATGAATATTTTACCGTTTAAACTGTTCGTTTCTGCGATTATAACACAATTTAATTGAAGACAGAACCCGACGTGTGCAAGAATATTCATCTATTTATTATTATAAAGAATATTAACAGCTTTATATATCTACGAACTGTTTGTCCGTATTTTTAATAGACTTTAATTATCATTGAACACATTGTAAAATTGTATTTATATTTGCATTTTCAGTTTTTTCACCATTTGGATTGGTAGTAAAATAAAAGTCATCTCCTGATTGTTTTATCCTTACTTAAACCCAGTCATTTTAGTTACACTCACTTACTGGTCCGGCCAGTACACTTGTAGATTTCGAAAAATAGAAGGCTAATGTCGCTACAATGCAGCACTCGCACCCGCAAAGTGGAAAGGGATTAATATAAGCTGCAAACTTGTTTCCCAATCCACTCTTAATAAATATGTTTAAACTAACTTATTATGGGCGGTTCTGAGGATGAGATTTGTATTATAAGATTTGTATCATAAAATTTTGTATTAGATGAAAAAATAATGAAATTACTCATACTTTTCTCTGTCAGTATGTTATCACAATGGAAAGCCGATGTGATTTTCTGTCAATTAATTATCTCAATAGAAAGCCGCAGTGATTTTAACAGTCTTTTTTATTTAGCTTTTCTTCTTTTGAAGTTATTGAGAAAAGCAACAGCTCAAAGAAATGTCGGACAAGAACTTTAATCAAAAGGAGTAATATCATGTTTGGTTTGTTATGCAATATTGGGAGATTTGGCAATGAAAGAAGATCCAAGTTTGAAGTAGCTCTGAATTTGTACATGGTACTTTATGCCTTCCTCAAACAAGTTCAAAATTTTTGAACGTCTCTATTTGTGAACTCAACATTTTTTCTCTTAAGAATACCAAAGCATTTGATATTTGCAACATGCATGCAAATGACTCCATAATAGAACTGTTTGAATGGATGAATATAAAAGATCAGGATAAAAAGGAAAGAAAATTTTTTCTAACTTTAGGACAATCTTATGGGATTCTAAAAAGTTTTTGAAACACAGTTTTCAAGTCTTATAATACACATCTTATCGTGTTTACCGCCATCTAGCGTTTATGTTTCGAAATTTGACCATGTAGTTCAGACAGTCGGTAGTGCGAGTACGAGATTTGTATATCAATAATGAGAAATAAATATCAGTATCATAACGAGAATAACAATACAAATGTGTTTATATTTGTTATCGAATAAATGTTGAGAAATGAGTTTATGTTGGTGATGGTCTCGAGAAGGTAGGAATATTTCATTACGAATTTTAACGTGATGGGCTTGGCCTAACGCAATATACGGTCAATGACTGTATACTGTCTTACTGAGATTACTATCACACGTTATACTATCTCGACCAGCTGTTATTCACATACAATATACAGCCAACACATTTGACTGCTCAATAGGACGTTTGGACTATAAATACATAATTTATGACGGTGGAGGTGTATAGATAATAATAAATTAAGACACGGACAACTATAATTCAAAATAATCAAATACATGTATCATTAATACAATAGTAAACAGAGATATGGAGTGTTTGTCAATAAAACAGCGAACATAGAACTCTGGGTCAATAAAGATTTATCAATCCAGTGAGGTATATAGACCTGAGTTAAAATATGTCTTTCAGGTCAATACATCCTTGTGTCGACCTCATACAAAGGCTGTAATTGTATAGTCTAATCTTTCAGTTAAAAATCAATAAGTGTACACTATCGCTGTGCCTGTTGTCATTTCAACAAATTCACCTAATCTGAAATTGACGTTGGTTAGAAGATTTTGGCTAAGACAGTCACACGATTCATATATTTTATGTATGTGTTTACTAGTAAATGATTTAAAACAATGAAGGGACGAAATTGTTCAAAATAAATAATTATTAAATGAAACTATATCATTTGCGTAAATAAAGGCAACAGTAGTATATCGCTGTTCCAAATTCGTAAATCGATTAAGAGAAAACAAATCCTGGTTCCAAACTAAAAACCGAGTGAAACACATCAGCTATAAGAGGAAAAAACGAAACAACAGACACATTGAAGTGCAACAAAAACAAATGACAATGCAACATACATAGAGAAACGAACTATTATATAACAACTACCATATTCCTGACGTTGTACAGGACATTTTAAGAAAAAATGATGAGTTGAACCTGGTTTTGTGGCTAGCCAACCCTCGCGCTCTATGGCAATGTTAAATATAACGCTAAAATAACAACATTAAATGACAGGAAAACAATACAGATAAACGCAAGAACCCTCAGGACAGAGACATACATAAATAAATAATATAATAGTACATATCGACATGTTAACCACAGAATAACAACGAATATCTAAAATTAAGTTAAGACAGTCCACAAAAATAGCAAGCTAGAATAACGAACTATGTCATACGAATATATCCACGCCACAAAAAGTGACGTCACATGTAAATTTCTAAAAATTTGATATAAATCGAGATTAAGTTTGTAATTTAAGTTATTTGATGCATTTTTAACAATTACAAGAATATTAATATAGAATTGTGATAGTAATTGTGCAACTAACGGCACTATCTAACTATGTCGTCCTTTTTCCCTAGTCAAAATGTGTAAAACAAATAAATCATGTGCATATCTTTGCTTTTACATGTTTTACATGCGAATAGAAACTAAAAATAAATAAACCAAGTCCATTCTACAAGTCAAAGGTAACGTAGATTTATTTAATTAAATATGATTGTGTTATATATACCTTGTCGGCTTTTAACTCATTGATGGCTTTGATGTAATTTGACCTTTCCATCTCGCTTAATACCCGAATTTCTCTCCTTTTTCTGGGTGGATTAGAACGATCCTGTAAAGCCATTTGCCAGAGAGATGCCAGCCAATCCTGTTGCTCTTTAGATAATGTACAATAATTTTCGAGTGCAAGAGTTTCGTGGCAATAGGTGAAGTCAAAATCGTCTTCGTCTTGGATTGTACATTCTGGATCATGTCCCTCAGGAGTAAGTTCTGAACGGACTAAAATATTAAGTAAGAAAAGAACCGCAGAAGATAAAAATAATTTCATCCCGACTTCTGACAGGATAGCTAAAGCTGATTCAAACTATTGCTTTTCTTTCTTTTTATACTTAGTGCAATTATTTTCATTGGTCGTTTACTTATTACATATCTTTATGAGTTCACTCGAATATAACTTTCTAAGAAAACTTAGTCACTGATTCATAGAAAAAACGCCTTCATCGATGTAAATCAAAAACCTACCCTTGTATTCAATACGTTTGTATGTTCGTTTTTTTTTCGTTTTAGAAAGCAAACAATGAAATTAGAATTTTAAACAGTTGTTGTACCAATGGTTAATACTGAATAATCCATCATATTTATTGAAATTGAGAATGGAAATGGGGAATATGCCAAAGAGACAACAACCCGAAGAATAGATAACAGTCGAAGTCAACCAATGGATCTGCATCGCAATGAAAAATCCTGCACCCGGAGGTGGGCATCAGATGACCCCTAATGGACGTCATACTAAACTCCAAAACATAAAGGAATTAAAATTAATATAAAAGACTAACAAAGGCTAGAGGGTCCTGACTTGGGACAGGCGCAAAAATGCGGCGGGGTTAAACATGTTTTGTGAGATCTCAACACTCCCCCTATACCTCTAGCTAATATATAATTTGTTTGGTATTGACTATTAAATTGAAACGTTTATGACAAATTGATTTTAACGAAAGTGTCAGTTTATGACTTTTGTTTTTATATTTATTACAATATTCAAAAAGCTGATCTGACGCCGCGTAGGTCTCAAGATTTATTCAGATACAAGGAGGTTTGTATTGTTACAAACATAAGTAAATAAATAATGAGACACGGCAATAAAAAAAACAAAGATATATTGTGTTGTGTAACTTTAAGTACAGGTATCAATTGAAGTATTTCATAATTTCTATATTCTATCTTTGATAAAGACCAGAATTTGATAAATAATGCATAAATACCATTGCCTCTTATCTAGCAGACCTTTTGAGTTTTTTTTATAGGAGTAACACGTGATTCTCACCTACCCTAGAGTGGTTTGATTTACAGTTACTCTAAATCATGGGCGTTGGTTACTGATAAAATTGATGTTAACAGTTGGGAAAGAGGATTCTTTGAACACTTGGTAGAACCCGCAATATATCGTTTTGAATAAAGACAGTTGTATATAAGAATAATTTTTGAATCAAGTACAGTGAGTGAAGATTCAGTTCTTCGTCTGTGGTTGAAATTACAAAAGAACATACCTATGATGTTTCAGGATTTCCTCTATGGCATTTAAACTGATTTGATTCGAGCACCACTGATGGGTCTTGCGTAGACATTACTCGTGTCTGGCGAACCAAAATATAAGCCTGATTTCTTGAGTGTTGTGTAAATGTCTTTTGAGTAATCGGTTGAATTTCCGAATGAATTAATTAATTCCTTGTACTGTTATCATGCAGTTCGTGTAGTGTGATTTTCACACAACATATGTTGTTCGAACTTAATATGCAGGGCGGACAACAACGTATACATGTATATGTCAAAGAAGTAGCACAAGTTATTAACAACATTATGGTCCATTAGGGTAAAAGGATTTAGTACGAGTGTTTATAGACCTGAATGTATTTTTAATTTTAATTTCAGTTTTACCGATCATTCAAATGTTTTTAAAAATATTGACTGGATGTGAAATCAAATGGCAGGTATCAGCTAGGTCTCGTTATTTACATTTTTTTTTTTTTCCTTTTTATTCGATTAACGAGATTCAAACATCTGTAAACTATTGTCATCTTAATTTATCTTAGTTGAATCATCGACATCCAAGTGTTAACGTGTTCAGACAGAGTATCTAAAAATACAAATATGAATATGTGATATAAATGCCAAGAAGACAACTCTCCACAAGAGACCAAATAACATAAAAATTAACAGTTACAGGTCAACGTACGGCTTTCAACAATGAATACAATCCATACGATATAGACAGCTATTAAAGACCCAAAAATTACAAATGTAAATCAATTCAAACTAACGGTATGGGCTTTGCTCATTGTTGAAGGCCGTACGGTGACCTATAGTTGTTAATGTCTGTGTCATTTTGGTCTTTTGTGGATAGTTGTCTCATTGGCAATCATATCACATCTTCTTTTTTATATTAACGACCTCATTTTTGTACAAAATATTGGACGAAAAACAAGTATGATATACACCTACAAGATAACCACTGAATTACAGGCTTCTGAATTGTGACAGGCAAATACAGAATGTGGCGGGATTACTCTAATTGGAAGACTCCAACCCTCCCCGCAAACCTGGGACAGTGGTGTAACAGTGCAGCATAAAAATACAAACAAAATAATCAGTTGAAAAGACTTAACTCATCAGATGGATACAAAGCAGAAATACATCAAGCAAAAACATAGAGGGGATGTGGCATAGTACGTAAACATTCAAACAGTAACCTTTTCTGCGTTAAGCTTATTGCCTGGAATAATCATCGACTAAATTCATTAGTATTCTATTATTGTGTTTCCAATTTATAAAGGCTCAAGATGTTTTAATGTTTTGGTGGTTAATTATTAATTAATTATTATTAATGAAAAATAATTATTTCAAAGATATTCATTTTTAAGAATGTTCTGGTTCCCAGTTATAACATGACCTGTCAGATTTTGTACAGGTTAAAATCATTTTTAAGCAGTATTTTGTACATGTTATAACATGTACGAGGTACTTTTGTACATGTTATAACTTGTATTTTGGCATTGTACAGGTTATAACATGTACAATATTTTTGTACGTATTATAACCTGTACAAAATTCAAACTTGTACACGACATATATATATATACGAGTCTAAATTGAAAACTACGTTCAAACCTATGATTGCGTTGAAAAACCGCAATTTTTATACGTGTGCATGTAAAACAAATTTCGCTGTAGAAGGGTCTAAAAACAGCACAAACAGTATCAATATCAGCTTGATTTGTTTAACATTTCTATAATGTATTGTATGTTTCTTGTCACTTGTGTTTATTATGTTTGCATTTTATTCCATCAGGGTTTCACTTTTTGCAATAAAGATTATAATGAAACTGGTAGGATAGACTATGTCGTTAATAAGAATGACCAAAGCATCCAATGCCTCTGATATGCTAATGCCTATATGGAAAGCTACGACAATAAATAAAAACACCACACTTTGCATGTTCAACACCAATGTCATATCAGAACTGTTTCATTTTCCTCTGAGTTCAGTATTTTTGTGATTTTACTTTTTCATATAGCTGGCATCTTGAGACTTATATTTGGAGTTAAACAGAAATTATTAGATTTAATCAACAAGTGACTGAGTTAAATTTGATATTTGTGTTTATCAAATTCTTTTTTGAGAATAAAACGATATAACGACAACCGAACAATGCAATTAAATCTATTACTGAAGTTACTAAAAAGACGTAAAATAGATCGAATTAAATAGAAACATAATGCATAATACTTTTGTACACTTGATTTTTTTTTATATTCCATAGATATGAATCATTGTTCTGAACAATTCTTGTATTTCGGGTTTAGTCAGGATTCAAAGCAATTGTAAAATTTTGGGTGTTATTATTTATAATTTTCCGCGTTTCGAAGTATAGAGGAAAATTATTGTACTAACGGTTCTTTCAATATATGTATGGACACGTGATATTAATTGTAGTATCACGTGAATGGTCATTTTTGGCGGGTTAATTTCCCTATCAGACCATTCTCTCGCCAACTTCGAACTGGTCAAGTTCAGATTTAATGTTGGTTCATTATTGTTTTATTTTTTCTTGATTTTTGTACTATATATTGGTATTTTGTTTGCTATTACACATTTTGATGATATTTTGTTTATGTAAACATAAGCTAATTTTCAGTATTGTCCAAGTACACCTCTCGAGACGACCTCCGAGCATTAGTGTTTGGACACAGGTTTCCATATCGACTAAGGTAACTTGGTTGTTGGTTTTTCCTGGCCGGCGGGTTCGTTTATGACGGAGTCAATGTTTTCATTTTGTATTGAAAGCATTGTTTATATGTATATATATATATATATATTATTGCAAAATATTATGTTTGTTATGATAGATTATAATAAAATCCGGTGTCCTTCTAGTCTTGTGGGCGTACGGCAATTATAAATTGTGTTTGATATATTTATTGTTATATATAAGTATAGTGTGTACCATTATCTATTCAATCTAGGTTATATTTTTGTTTCTTTGAACAGTTTGATCATAATTCATTTATAAGTGTTTTATTGTTCTGTCTTTGTATTTGAAGTGCAACATACAGGGTATTATTTACATTTCAGTTTGTCAAAACTCTCTATCTTTAAGGGATGAAAGCAAATGACATTCAGGAATTTGTTCTAGAGGAGTTCATAATCATTAACTTCATATGAATTTATGAATGTATGGAAATAATCAAATTTACTGCCCCAATAATTACAATTTATTTAGAATCAATTAACATTGTTCAGAATATGTTAACAATTTTCGGGTATATACATGAATATATATAAAAGTTATTTCCAAGTATTTTATAAGATAGCCAAATCTAATAAATCAACATAGAATATAGCATGTATAGCAATACTATTTATTATTGTTATCTTTTGAGTGTAATATACAACGATATAAACGATATTTTGCTATATCATCTAAGCAAGTAGCATATGGGTATTTGTTCTTAATAGATATATTGATAAGTAGATAACCGTAAATGTCAAAAGCATTTATAAATGTATAAAAATTAAAAGATGTATATCCTGATGCAAGTCAACAGGTGTGAAAAAAAATACAAAAAGGACTATGACATAATTGAAAAAATGATATTGAAATGTAAACGTCATTTCAATAAGAATCTTTATATAGAATAACTGACCAAGAACTTGTTCTATTATGTTCATATCTTCCTTACAATTTTATACATAGTTGTTTCCAATAGTGAGAAACGTTTAAGACACTTTACCGACAGACTAATAAGGTCAGTTCCGTCGAGTCAGAGGGTTTCATAAATATATCACTGCAGTTTGAAAACGAATACATAAATAATACAATACTTCTCTAAAAACTATTGTTATTGCAATATTTGATAAAATATTCTGAAAGACCAAACCTTCATACAAACTAACTATCTATTTTACAACATGCAAACAATTATCTCTGAAAATATTGGTCTATAATAAAATTAACGGTATCAATTTTCTTGCACCAAATATGTTTTTGTATTATTTGGTTTTACTCCTCGCTGTCGCACTTGCTGATTTCTATCAAACCATACTGACATTATTCACACTACTGGAATACGTATGTGTATCGTTCGATTAATAACAAATACCGTCCACTTTATATAAGGACTCGGAACAAAGGCAGAATCATAGATTTGATACTCTGTCACAAAACTAAATATGACAAAACACCTAGTTTTCTCATGAACAAATACTAGGTTTAGTTTGAAATAAACAAATTAAAGCATAAAGGCCAAGTCAAAATTTCGTAGATGTCAATACTAGAACTCGATTATATTCTGAATATTTCTTCCTTAAAACCATGAAATTTTGGAATAAATACCTTTAAATATCAAACAATGCGACTCTCTCAATTTAAAAAAAAACCATATGTGTAAACAAAATAAGAAGGTTCACACATATTATTATGTTTTATACTGCATTGGACAGTTTCTCCATGCACGCCTTCGAATGAACCATAGTTCTTTAAAGTCATATCTATTTTTTCCTTTAAGTAGATTCGTCACAGTGTCGTTGTACTTCTATAGAAACAATCTCTTATTGTTTATTAACGTGTCCAAATTGGACTAAATAATATACACCAAGTGCTTATTACTTCTCTTGTGGATTTTCCACATTTATGTAAATATTTTGCTCTTTGGGTCATATGTTTTAACTAATGAAGAAAGTAGTATTTTTCTATTCATATTTTCCCCTTGCATTTCAATAAGGACGTACGATACAGTAACAGGGGAGATTATGACTTTGCTAACGTAAATTGTTATTTTTCGCGACGTCAAACTCATTATGTGTACCAATTTTCATAATTCTTTTAATTTGATAAATATGCAGCCACAAAATAACGTGTTTTTTTCTTCATTCATGAGCATTTCATAAATATGAGTTATTTGTAAAAAATAAAATGTACAAATTTATAGAATATTTATATAAATAAAGTATACCGATGTTCAAAACTCATAAATCGATAGGAAAAAACCAAAACCAAGGGAAACGCATTAAATATAAGAGGAGAATGACGACACACCATTAAATAGTAACACACACATAAACGAACTAAGCATTAGACAAAATCCGATGAGAATAACAAATATAACATCAAAACTAAATACATGAAATTGGGATAGAAAAGTACCGTGACACGTCTTATAATAATGTGAATTCACACTCAAATATAAGAGGAAACAAACGACACAAAAGAAACACAACGTTAAAATGTAACACACACAGAAACGAACTATAATATAACAATGACCATATTCCTGACTTGGTACGGGGCAACTTTTAAAGAGAAAAATGGTGGGTTGAACCTGGTTTTGTGGCATGCCAAACCTCCCTCTTTAATGACGATGTTAAATATAACATTACAATGACAACACAACATTACAGGACTACAATACAAATAAATAGGCGAACATAAAACAGAAATTACAAATAATTAAAAAAAAAACAGGTTGTGCTTATCTTTAAAACAAAAAAGTTATGTACTTCTGACGAAAGGAAAAATACGTCCACTAATCCGAATTTAGAAGAAATATCTGAAATTTCAACCTCAATTCACTCAAAAAGTAGCACATGATGGAATATTTTTTATTACATATTTGATTTAATCAGGTAAAAAATAGCCTATATGCAAATATTCATCAAAATTTCGTTAAGGGATCAAAACTGTATCGTATGTCCTTAAGTTCATTTCATTAACTTTTATTGTACTCCTTTTTTCCATCTCAAATTGCAATATGATTAATTTTATTTTGTGTTTGCTATTCTTACTTTCTTCAAGTTGACAAGTATTCATTATGTTGCATGTCATCATCATTTTTGGAGACGTATTTGAATAAGCAGTATTGCTTGTTTCTTGTTCCAATTGCTTATAATGTAGTATCTCAATGATCATGATTTGAATTATTATTTTAGTAATGACACAACTATGTAAATAAAATGTAAGTAACCTGACGCATTAATACTCAAAAACCGTTGATATACAGGTTTCTTACTTGATAGGATTGTTTGTTCTCTTTTATTATATCACTTGAAGTTGGCCATGCTATATTGTCAGTTTGAAAGTTTTAGCAATAGTTATCGGACTTTGACCACTACATATTTTTGTATTCTAACGATGACGCTTTATGAAAGCGACCCCTGTGAGACCATTCAACTGAAAGTTCTCTTACATGGCTTGGTTGTTATTCATCAAATTCAGTTGATCATTTTGTACCGCTTTTTTTATGATTATATTTGTGAAATTTATGGAACTTTGACAATATTTTTTAGTGTTGTGACAATAACATCTTGTGAACTCTTCCCTCTCTGATACCGTTTCTCAGGAAAAATAATAATTGTTAGGATTAGTTGAAATTACGGGAAGTTGACCATATTGTATCTCATATATATATATATGCATCCTGATTCGACTATTTTTACAGTTACTGTAGTTACTGGACTCTTTGTTGGCGTATTGTGACAGTGACAACTTGTAAACAGACATTTATTCAAATAGAAAACTCTCTAAAATCAGTTTTTCTCACATTAATACTAATTTATCAGAATTATAGTCTTAAAGAAATCACTGTGTATACTCTAAGTTTTTCTTTACTATACATTTTATACCCCCTCCCCTGTTTCAATTTTTTAAAGCATTTGAAAACAAGACTCTAATTATTGCCAGCTTACCCTATTTGCATATTTTCTGATAAAAAAAATTCCTAGAACCTGTTTAAAACTGTTTTGATAACATATTGAAAGCATATCAGAATACTATTAATGCTAATTTTAGCAGTCAATCATTACAACATTCAAGATTATATAAAGTATCCATTCCAGCCACTGTCTCCAGTCCACATCTTACTGTATGCCTATTTGTCAATTAAAGAACACATTTTCTGCCTCAAATGGTCAATTTAGAATTCTTGTCACAACAGTATTATCTGTAACCATATATCTGACACAATTTAGCTAATATATATACTAGAAGTGTTCAAACAAAGCCACATTTGCAATAGTTGTATGTATGCAGATACCAGTCCGAGATATAAATTCACATACAATGTTGTAGAGATGACTGCTAATATCTGATTTTTAAATAACTTCCAAATATAGTTATTGTTTTCTATATCAAGAACTTTAAAATCATTAAATCATAGAATTTACAAGTTAAATTATTTGTTTTATGACCAAGGGGGTAGGCAATTTTCTATGTTTTTGCCCCTGTGGCCTCAAATTTCCCAAATCATTCTGCTGTTTCTAGCAATTTGGAATATTTAGTACATATTCAGGATAGAACACAAGTTATTGTAAGTTTTCTTGAGATATTTTTGTTTTTCTAGCTTGTATTTATTATGACGTGGTGACAAAAAAGCAGATTTAGGTGTTGCGGCTTACTGTTCGGTTATCAGGAAGGATTTATGAGTTTCAATGACTGCGAAGAGTAAATATAAGCACTTCTTAACAATTTTACTTACAAATATGCAAATATTATGAAGTAATTTTGTATCCAGGACTTTAAGTAAACTATGCATACTGTAAACTGTGAATTTATGCTAAGTCATCATATTTAAGGCCCATGATTCTATCAATCTTCATTAAATATTTATAATACTTTATATTTGAGTTAATTTCTTTAAAATCTGTGAAATAAAGTAAATTTGGTTAAATTCCGAATGTTCCCCTTTTTCACCCTATATAGGTTGCATTTCTGTAAATATTGACAATGCAATTTCCCATAGGAACTCCTTTTACGGCTTAAACTATACCACTTTTACTATGAAGTTTTGAAAAAAATCTTATCCTAGAATTGAAAGTTCATGCACCACAATTTTTTTTCAAAGGTCAAAATATAGGGCTGTGCGGCATATTTTCAACGTTTATATGCTCTGAACTTCTCACTAACTAACACTAATTTTCTTAACTACCCCTTCCTCGAATGAAAGGTTACCACAGATTTCAATGTAAACAATATGCACATGTTTATTTACTGGTAACATTCCCAAGTTATGTCTCTGTGAGATTCAACACACAGAGCATAACTGGGAACCAGTATGTAAACTATATTAATTTTTCATGAATATTCAGGATATCCCCAAAAGAGGCGTGTTTTGAGAAACAGCTGTATTTGCAGCTTCTCTGATTGGTGCTTTTGTTTGCCATCATGTTATGTTGGCCATATTATACCGTCATTTGAAAGTACCATTTAACAAGAGATATGGGACTTTGATAAATTTTAGGGTATTGTAACCAGATCCAAGTCTATGATTTTGAAAAAAGGGGGACAATCTATGCAGCGTTAGGAGTAGTACATGTTAAAATATATGTATTTAAAATCACATATGTAGATCGATACTGTGGCAACAACCTGCTCCCCCTAAGTCCGCCTCTGGGCATTTACAATTCTATTGAATTTTTCGAAAAACTTAGGATTTTCTTATCCCAGTCATATAAAAAAAGAAGATGTGGTATACCATAGCCGTATTTGGCACAACCTTTTAGAATTTTGGGTCCTCAATGCTCTTCAACTTTTTACTTGTTTGGCTTCACAACTATTTTGATATGCGAGTCACTGATGAGTCTTATGAAGACGAAACGAGCGTCTGGCGTACTTTATTATAAACCTGGTACCTTTGATAACTATCAAATTCGTTAACATTTTTTTTATTAATGTCATTTATATATCTCTACAGACGGTGCCACCAAATAAATACGATATTTTTGCAATGGTTCAATCGTCAAGTCCTTATCTGTGTTCTGTGCATTTGGATCACATTTCATGGAATTTTCTTTATCTTTATTCTCACAAACCAAATTACAAAGGTATAGAGATGGAATGGCATAGTCTATCTTATGTTGTAATTAAATATAAGTATACTCTTAATCAAAGTCTCTGTACCATTGTACTTTGGTTTATGAGGGGGGGACAGGGGTAAGAGAGACAGGTAGAAAGAGGGTAGGAGAAAGGAGAAAGGGGGTAGGTGAAAGGAGAGGAAGACTGGGAGAAAGGAGAAAAAGTTGGAGAAAGGAGAAAAAATAAAATATCTCTCCTTTTAAAAAATGATCTAATATTTCAAGAAAAAATATCTCAAAAGGAGATGTTTTATTCTAATGGGAGAAAGGAGAACGGGGTATGAGAAAGGAGAAGAGGGGTGGGAGAAGGGAGAGGGATACCCCCTGCCCTCCCCCTCGTTTATGAGAATAAAGATATATAAGTAATCTGGAGTTTATGTCAATGACTATGACAAAACAGCATACGGCTTGACCTTTCTGTACTTCATTGTCCAGAATTATATCAACCTGTTGTTATTTTTCAAATTCTTTTGCAATTTTTAGTCATCAGTGCTTTGCAACTTTTTTCTACATTTAAAGAAACAGCGCTTTAACTGCTTTTCTTCGTCTCATGATGTACTGTTACAACACTGTCCCAGGTTAGGAGATGGTTGGTGCCTTCGAACTAGTTTAACTACACCACATTATGTATGTGTCTGTCCCAAACCAAGAGCCTGAAATTCAGTTGTTGGAGTTTGTTGCTGCGTATCATATTAATTTCTCGTTTCCATTTGTCAATTGGAAGTCTTTTATAGCTGATTATGCGGTATGGATTTTGCTTTTTGTTGAAGCCGTATGGTGATCTATAATTTTTATTTTCTATGTCATTTGAATTCTTGTTGAGAGTTGTCTAATAGACAATCATACCATATTTTCTTCTGTTTTTTTACGTACGAACATTTTTCAAGAAGTACTTTTTGACAAATTATCTCCTATTTCATTAACGGACAGTCTTTTCAGAAGTAAAGACGATTTAGAAAAAACTAAAACACCGAGTCACTTGAAGTGAATTCCGATTACGAACATTTCTGGCTTGTATATATAAAAACAATATATCATTAATTATTTTGATTTTATAATTATGTTCGGATGAAAGAAAAAAAGAATCGCATTATATATTTGAAAATGCCTGTACCAATTCAGGAATATGACAGTTCTTGTCCATTGGTTTTTGATGCGTTTTGTTATTTGATTTTGCCATGTGATTATGGACTTTCCGAATTAATTTTCCTCTAAGTTCAGTATTTTTGTGATTTTACTTTTTATTTATTTAAAGTCTTGAAGCTTAAACAAATATACAATAAAGATGTTTCAAATTTGAACGTAATAACGATATAGGAAGAAATCCGTTAGCTTGAAAGAATGAAAGATAACAAATTGAAAAATAAAATGTTAAATTACACAATATGAAATAAATGAATATAATTTTGATTTGCATATACTAAAAATATTTACATTTTCAGCATGGAGCTGTTATAAACTTTTATATAGTATAAAAACATATTAAATAATTTGAAGCACACATTGTAAGCATTTGTTATTTATTGTAGTAAGTTCAGTATATTTACAGAAAAAAATCAAATTATACAAATGCTAATTTTTTTTTTATTAACTCAAACACCATTGAATGGTAATGCACTTGATAACGTCGGATGTTTTCCAATTTGGATGGTGTGTGAGTCAATCAGTATTTGCTTATTTATATATATATATGAACTGAAAATAAACTGATACAGTTACTGAATTAAAATTATATAAATGTCTAAGAATATAACTTAAACACGCTAATGAATACATTTAAAAGTTCTATATATATATATATAAATGTATATTAAAATCTAACACACAGATTCAAAATACTAACAACATATATATTTTTGCATATCGAAAATCTGTAAATAGAATAAAGGAATGCAGTAATTTTTTTAATATCTAAAGTCATATGCTACAATAAATAAAATATATGATAATTATTTATTTTCTTTATTCTAGAGTACGCATGGTTGGCGACATAGTGGTCTACCAGGATAGGTAGGTAGGTTTGGTTGGTGAATGTCACATTGACTTTAGATTACTAAAGAACAGACATTGATAACATTCCGTTAAGGAAAATCCAAATTATTTCGGATTAATGAAATTACGAGGTCATTAAGAAAAGTTTTTTAGGAGACTCGGTATTGTTTACTGTTATATATTGTAAATATAAGAATTGAACAAATGCACATTTGTGCAACTCTTGCAACAAGAAAGCCAGTCACGTGGTACATTGCGCGCCTCAGGTTTATTCGTGTGTTACGTTACGTCACTTTCATTTATTTTGCTCAAAATGATTTAATGTACACAATATGCCTTAATTAAGCAAACAAGAAAATTTATTTGCTCATTAGGAATATCTCAATTTATCTTGTATGTCATATGAGTATACACCTGCAGGCACTCACCTGTCTATATATATATACACACGTACAAACGATAAACATTTCGGAATAGAAATAGAGTATGTCTTGAGACTATGGTCTTTGGTAAATATGGTTTTCGTTTAAAACTCAATGCTGACGATTAAAACCCTCACTAGAGAACATTAACTTATCATAGATACGCCGTATTCTGCGATAGGGAAATAAGGGTGGATAGTTTTATAAACCTTCCAAAATTCCAAATATCATTGCCATCGCGTCAATTGGTAGGATGATGTATGCAAGTGAACATATGTATTGCTTATAAGAATCATTTAAGGACATTCTTGAATAAAATATTGCTTAATACAGCATAAACATCTATAAACCAATTGTTCCATTATTTTCTACAAGTATAATATGATAAATATATTTCTCTAATTCTTCGTGAATTTATCTCTTTCTGCACCCATTGCATAAAAAATTTAATCAACGTGTGGTTCGTTTGGTCTCAGTTCATCATTCAATTGGTTAAAATCCGATGTGACGTCGAATTTTCTTGCTTCCTCTGAATTTCCTATTGTGATGGCATGAAAAAAGGCGACCATGTCTGATGACGTCACATAGAAAGAACATATCTTTTAGCAGATCATTCGTAAAGAAGGAATACGTTTGCCTGCATATTGTTTGAAATCATTAAAGAAATAGATTCCACCACCAAATCTCGTGTAATACGATATTTATCCACTCTCGACAGTAAAATCTTAAATATTTAAAACGCTCGGCCAACCTCGCGTTTTAAATTTGAAAATTTAACTGTCTCGAGTTGATAAATATCGTATCACACTAGATGCACTGGTAGAATCTATATATATCAAACAAAAAACTTAACTTTTGCTGCCATAAAATAAAAGGCCCAAGACAAATACTTCACTTTTTGCTATACTTATTGTTTTATATAAGAAATTAAGTCATTTTCAAAACTGAAAAAAAGAATTAAAAATTCTTGACAATTAATTATAGGAAAAGTATATTAAAATGTCTATAACATATCAATATGAAACTATTCATTGAGGTATTTCAATGATCGTACAAAAATGCATGATATTGAATTTAGAACAGTTAACTCAATTTGCTAATTAGATGTAACGCAAAGTAAAAAGTTACCGTTATTATTTTTACAGATACAATGTCTATGTATTAATCTCAAAATCTAAATTGCTGATTAATATCAAGGCAATATATTAAAAAGGTTTGAGGGTAGATCAGCTGAACAACACTATAGGCCAAATTCCATTCGTACTTCGGAAATTATTTTTTTAGAATATGACGAAATTTATTGCCCACAGCGCCTGTATTCAACTGTTACAAATAAACGGAATTGTGTGCATCTCTATGAATGTGAATGAAGTAGTTTTAATGTGAAAAAGGATTAACGGTTAATAAAAACGAATATAAAAGCAGCAATTATATTTTCGTTATACTAATGGATGCACTCCCTTCTTCATTATAAAATTTGAAATTAACAGATATATAATTTTTACCTTTTCAATAACTCTTTGTGTTAATCGTACCTGTTTTTGTACAAGATTTCACAAACAAAATCAATTGAAAATTTAAAAGAATTTACAAAAGAAAACAAAAAGAAGAAATTCAATCAAACGTCCGTGTAATGGTTTTAAACTAAGTGATGCTGTTGATGACACGGGGTTTATTCCTATGCATCTCTTTAGGACAGTGTTCCATGTGAGATATTTAGAATTACCACAGTTAGGGTATGTTGGAGAATCTTCATAAGCATACAAGTATTGTGTATAGTTTTTCGAATATCCATCAATGCTATTCATCCAATGGAAACAGTCCATCTGACGATGAGAAGCATGGAAAAGTGTCAGGTTGTACACTAATTTGGTGTTATTCACGCTAACTACTCCTAAACCAGGACAATATTCAGGGTCTACCCCAAGAAATTGTTGTTTTTCTCTAAATTGTTCCCACAAATAGTCTATGTATGCATGATGTAAAAAGAAAGCAGGGTCTTTTGGCGAGGAAGATAGTATATCCATCATTCCACCTACCCAATCATGAGGAATATTATGCTGTCCCTCTATGGTTTTGGTTGTCTCATTATTCCCAAAATGATCTATAACATCTTTAACTAGAAAAACTGAAATGTCATTTTCAATCGTTTCTACTATTTCTGGTGACGGAAGCGGATATCCTTTTCGACCTATGTTTCTGATTAATGAGCAATTGTAAATATCTCGCCAATGCTTGAAAGGACCTTCAATGACATCTCCTTTCCCATTACCAATGAAATCTTTCGTGAACAAGACTGTGTTAATTGCAGGTGTTATGTTTTGATTGTCTAGCACAGAGTTCCAGTAAGGTAAAACGACAGATTTATCCTTCTGTCTGAGGGCAGTTTCATACCTTAAAAGAAAATAAAAACTGTTTCATTGTTGCAATTGAATTGTTTTGTTTGCATTATTGAACTTCAGAGACGATTATCTAATCCTTTAGATGAGGGGTATTCGTCAAAGAGACAATTATACATTAACTGAAAGGTCTTGCATGGCTCATTTGTAGATGGTGTTTGTAGATCAAAATTGTACTTGTTATTGCTTGGTATGGTGCATATTTCTAAATTTGTGTTCATCGGGTTTATGATTAAAAAAAAATGTCTCAAAAATGTATAAATACAAAGATACTTTAAATCGTCGGTACTTAGAACCAAACAGTTACTGTTGTGGGCCCAAGGTAGATAATTGAAAGAACGTTGGACAATTTTTTTTGTACTACATTTCATGATTTAGTTTCATGGCCAAAAATAACGGCGGCGAGTACTAACTAGTTCTTTATTCATGATAAGTTTTATTGTACTTACAAAAGAAGATAGACTCTATGCCATCCCAGAAAATTTGATCCCTGATGCACAGAGCACAGAGTAATACCTGTGTGAATCAATGCTAGGGTATCGTATTTATTTGGTGCTATCGTCTGTAAAGAAATTTATAAAAAGATACAGCGATCATAAGTAATAAAAATAATTATGTATTATATATATGTGAAAGTGTCTAGGAAAAACATTACTCGTTTATCTAATACGAGCTAGCAATAGCTTCCTGAAATGAGTAATATCAGTTTATCCTTTCAAATACTAGTAGTAGACGTAGGCTCAAGATTTGTTAAATTTATCGATTGATACGCTGCTTCAACAAGGTCAAGCTTTTTTTACACTAATTCATTTGGAGAACCAACTGAGCTCCTTTTTTGTCGACGTGTTCCTTTATTCATATAGGGCTGATGTTATACAATAACTTCTTAGGAAGAAAGAAAAGGGGTTGGCAGTAACCTTCAAATTCACTTTCCCTTATATAGATGGTTTTCTCCCACTAAATAATTCTCAATTTCGGACTATGTGGAACGCAACTATTTCATCGAACTTAAAATAAAGGATACAACAGATACAGTTAAGTTTCCCTCATATCTTGACTTACATTCTAATATTGACAACGAGGGTTGGATAAAAACAAAGCTTTACGACAAAAGAGATGATTTAAACATTCCAATTGTGAATTTTCCATTTAAACGTAGCAACATTCTAACAGCGGCTGCATACGGAGTATATATCTCCCATTTAAGGAAACTGTTAAACCAAAAAAGATCCAAGTTGTAGGATTGAAATCGTCCCTAAGTTTATTTTACATACGCCATCACGAGTTGGTTGATCCAAGGATTTGTAAATTAAACTATCCAAATCCTTGGTTGACCGTTATAAAAACAAAACGGTTTCATAGATGACACAGGCTATGACCCAATCGTCTTAACTTCAATCGTACCAGTTTCTCTAATTAGGATCTACCTACTTAGACTTATCACCGGGTATGTATTAACATTAGCAACACAACGAGTGGGTCAGGATCTGCCTACCTTGAGATTACTCTAAAAAATATTGTTGGGTTCGTGATGTTCAGTTTTTTAGTGTTCTTTGTTGTGTTAAAATTTGTGAATGTTGTTTGTCACTTTGTCTTGTTCGTCTTTTTTAACCATGGCGTTGTCAGTGTATTTTCGACTAATGAGTTTGTATGTCCCTTTGCTTGCTTTCGCCTCTCTTTTACAATTAATATCCTAGTTGGAACTAGAATTTGAACCATCCTTCAGTAAATGCAATACTCATAAGATTATTCTGTCTTTTTACTGCTTGTTTTCATGCTTATTACCTGATCTGATGAGTAAGCCGTTTTCAACTAATTTTTGTAGTTTTCACATTTGTCATTTAGCTAGCTTACAATAAGGTATGGGTATATGTGTGGGGTGGCAACGAGTACTTAAGTACTCGAGTACTCGCTGGGAAGGTCGAGTAATAAAGAACAATTTTAGAAGAATATGACAAAGCCTTTGTTAAAATTTGCAAATATATTTCAGTTGCTTCATCAGAATCGATTAATACTACATTTTTTCCATGATAGATTATTATTTTTCTTTAATCGCGGGGTATCCCTTTCCATTGCGCTATGCAGTTGCCGGAAGGTGTTATGGTTACGGTAACTGCTTACAGAAAAGCGTACGAGAAGACAATAGTTCAATAACAGTACTTTATTGAAGCTTTGGTGATTTTTTTATTTAAAGTCTTTGTTCACGAAATTTTGTAAATCTTAGCCTTTCAAGTTTATAAAACAAATTCATAAATTTTATTAAATCCATTGTATATAGTCATCAAAGATACCAAGACTGAAATTGTGTATCTAGGCTAGACGCGCGTTTCATCTACAAAAGACTCATCAGTGACGCTCGAATCATAAAAAGTTAAAAAGGCCAAATAAAACGCACGAAATTGAGGACAATTGAAGACCAAAAATTCCTAAAAGTTTTGTCGCTGGTATGCCGCCATACAATGCTCAATTTTAATTATATGTTGCAAAACAAATGACAATAACACTGTTTATAAATAAAATGATTTATATGCCTTTAAAGATTGGATAATTATCGATTGATGTCTTTTAGGTTAATCAATAAAAAAAATAACATGAACATTTTGCATCACACTTGGTGTTAGCGTCGACTATGGGAGATCGTGGGTACGAACTCCCGCCGGATTAAATCAAAGAATTTAAAATTGGTATTTTGCTGCTTCTCCGCTAAACATGCGGCATTAGGGAGTAAAAAAATAAAATAAGCGTTCGGCATTTTAAAAAATCTGACTCAGCACGTCGGTCTTCTACAAAGCAGGGTTTATAATTCATATTACATTAGCAAATTACGTGCTGAATTTGCATATCAATTTGCCGCTTGGCGTAAAACAGTCATCCATAGTGGGGTTGCATTTATAAATTAATTAACTTTAATTCAATAGTATCAAAATAGCATTCATTACTTATAATTAATAAATGGATATATGGTACATATAAAATACCCATCGATCCCCTTCAATGGTACAAAATAAAAAAGCAAATGGAGGTCAACATACTTATTTTTACATTTACAGACGGTCTTATTCCGACTGTTCCACTTTTAGAAAATTTAGAACTGTGATTTTTTTCATATAATTAAAAAGTGTGAAATAAACAATGTTATTGTTGTTTGTTTTGCAACATCGAATTAAAATTAAGCATTGTATGGCGGCATACCAGCGTAAACATTAAATATGAGATAAATCATTTAATAAAGGTAACAGTAGTATATCGGTGTTCAACTGTTATCGACCAATTGTTAGAAAACAAAACAGGTTTACAAACTAAAAACATGGTTGTCTCTTTGGGACATTCCCCATTTCCATTCTCAATTTTAAAAACACATCAACTATAAGAGGCAAACATAGGATCAACAGGAAAACTGAAGTGGAACAAATTAAATGGCAACTTACATATAAACGAATTATTGGATAACAACTGCCATATTTCTGACTAAGTACAGGCCATTCAAACAAATGGTGGGTTGAATCTGGTTTTATGGCCAGCCAAACCTCTCGCTAATATAAATATAGACAAAAACCTGAAAAATTTCCATAAAATGACAACACTTCGTGACAGAAATACTGCACAAGCACACACAAGAATAATCACCACGGAGAAGAGTACAAACAAATAATACAAAAGTCGACACAACATGCAAACTGCAAAACAACAACGAACATTTTTCATCAACGACAGACACTATATATAGGTCATCACAAAGAGTGAAGAAACGAACATGCAATTACTTTACAATTATTTTCACAATACAAGTCCACACAATTCTCATGACAATGCTGGTATTGAAAAGGAAGTTTATAATTATTAGAACTCCAAACGATTAGACATAACATATAAGCCAACAAAAACCATAACAGAAACATCAAATATAAATACATGAACGGTCGCTGTACAAAATACCGAGACACGTCATATAGCAATGCAACACCACACTCTTATATCAGTATAACAGTCATATTCGGGAAAAGGTCACATTCGGTACAGACGACATAGATTTTAAACCACAATCTAAAACGTCTTTAGTTAGTTTACCGAAAATTTGTGTTATCAGATGAATATCTCGTATCACTTGTTATATATCAATTGCATCAATAAATAGTTGATGTATATGATGAAAATATTTTTGTAAGATCATAGATAAATGCCATTAAAATTTTTGTTGTAATAAATACATCAGTAACAAATCTGTGTTAGGAATGCTATGTTAAACAACAAACCAGATTATACTGATAACAATAAACTCATCAATAGATACCAGGATTGAAATTAAGTATTTGCACCAAATGCGTGTTTAGTCTACAAAAGACTCATCAGTGACGCTCGGATAAAATAAAGTTAAAAAGGCTAAATAAAGTTCTAAGTTAAAGAGCATTGAGGACCAAAATTCCTAAAGTTTTGCCAAATACAGCCAAATGAATGTTTCGTGATTGTATCACAACAATTTGATAATTATTAGGGTGGGTATTTATCTCTTTGCCATGCCAATCATACCACATCTCATTATTGTTATATAGAGTTAAGAATAGTTTTATGTGTTACAACATTTTGGTCACTTGTTCTCAAATTGACTAGTTTGAGCTGGTAAAGAATTTATCCATACACTGAAAGAAATGAAACATAATGCTCTTTATACTAAAGACATTTGCTGGTACTCTAAAAAAAAAGAGAATAAATGAATTAACGATTTCATCAGAATTCAAAAGAATAATCAAAGTATTGATCACTTCTTGTGTTGGAGAGAATAGGGTGGATACTTTTTATTTGTAGGTTTTAGAAAAAACTGATTTTTTTTAAAGAATAAATTGTGTATTACATAAAAAAAATCACTAAAAGAATATTTGAAATCTGAAATTATTTTGTCGCAATACAGATGTATAATACGATATCATTTGATTGCGTACATACACTAATGACTTTTTTAGATTGTTTTTGGTTCTGATTTAACAAGGTGTACCGCTTTTCTGTTTGATATCTATTGCGTATTTTTTAGATTGGAACTTAATAACATCGATTCACTACAACTGGTTAAGCTGAGGTTATTCACCAATTGGTTACATATCTGTGCCTGTTTTCGTTTCAACAGGTTGATCTATATTTAAATTGACGTAGGATAACAGATTTGGGTTAAAGTCATATGAAACCTCAAGTTAAAAAAAAGATATGGATATGTTTTTTATAACAAAATGGATAGCTGTCATTTTTAAACTTATGTACATATACTTCTTTTCTGAAGAACATTCTTTAATTTGTCGACATTTAAAAGAAGTTTACTTTTTTAATTGCTTGCTTCCAGGAAGCCATTCGCCGACATATTTTCCGTATTCAAAGTAACCTTAGAGTGACCCTTATGGTAAAAATCCGGTGATCGCAATACGCATGGACTGTCATTTGTATAAACTTTTATCTTATTGCACATGTTATACACGTGCTCAATATCCATGCTTGTTTGTTGATTGTTTACTTTAAGGTGACAATCGGTAAACTACGGCCTAAATACACAACAATTAATGAGCGGCCATATTTTTAATTCATTACAGACAGAGAGATCTGTATATAATGTAGGTGATTAAATGATTTGGTAATGATAAAGTTAGTGTTCATAATAATCAATGAGTATTGAGAGGGAATTCGATGTCTGCTGTACCATGTTTATTTCAATGCACTTTATGACAATACCACCTACCAATCAGAGTGAAATGTTTTGAAGTGTTTTAAGAAATGAGTTTACTTTGTACTTACGTCTTATTTTGAAATATCAAAGATTTTAAGACGGCTAATTTCTGTATAAATCAATAATTTTTGAAGTCCAAAACTTTCTATTGCCTTAAATACGCAAATGACAGACCCAAAAATGTGCATACCTATACTGAAAGACATGTTTTTGAAATTAAAGCAAAATATTTGGTTTACAAATTTCTCTCAATAGTTTTTAAAGGTAGCAGGATTATAATTTAGTACGCCAGACGCGCGTTTCGTCTACATAAGACTCATCAGTGACGCTCAAATCAAAATATTTATAAAACCAAACAAGTACAAAGTTGAAGAGCATTGAGGATCCAAAATTCCAAAAAGTTGTGCCAATGCCTGGGATAAGAAAATCCTTAGTTTTTCAAAAATTCAAAGTTTTGTGAACAGGAAATTTATAAAAATAACCACATTATTAATATTCATGTCAACATCGAAGTGTTGACTACTGCGCTGGTGATACCCTCGGGACGAAACGTCCACCAGCAGTGGCATGGATCCAGTGGTGTTAATAGTTATCAAAGGTACCAGGATTATAATTTAGTATGCCAGACGCGCGTTTCGTCTACATAAGACTCATCAGTGACGCTCAAATCAAAATATTGATAAAATCAAACAAGTACAAAGTTGAAGAGCATTGAGGATCCAAAATTCCAAAAAGTTGTGCCAAATACGGCTTAGCTCAAACCAGTTTACCACATTACTTATTGTGATTTCGACTGCTCCTTTTTTTAATCTTACGCAATTTGATTGGATTAAGTTTACAGTCAAACTGTTTATGATTTTCATACATATATTTTGGTTAAATCGGGACATGCATGAATGAGAACAATAACTTAAATGACCTCCAAATTGGACACTGTACCAGTAAATATTATGTTTTATCATATACTTATAGAAAATAATGATAAAAATGTACCCCATGATCATTTGTACATATATTTATTCATTTAATTTATAGAATTGCTTCAGTCGTGTGATATGAATTTTGTTATCAACTCCTCCAGTTTTATATCAACTGCTTTCTGTTATTTTTGCAATCATATCTGAAACGTTATCGCATGACATTTCGACGGCATTCGACTAATTCCGGAAAATACACATCAATGGTACGGTTTTTTTTTTTTATTCAAAACATAAGAAAGTTAGATAAAAACAATAAATGCATTTTTTCGAATTTTTATATATAGTTTTTGTCAGTATGTCTTCTACTGAAGTATATAATAAAAAGAACATAACATGTCATTTTTCATATCAGACCCCTTATACGACCAAGTTCAATATCATCCCTCGAGCCTGTCGGCCTTCGGGCTAATATCATGAACTAGGGCTGATAAGGGTTCTGATATGAACAATGCCATGTTATAATCCATATTTATCAATGAAACTAAAGATATATATCTTGAGGTTTATTAAATTTGTTAAACTTGTGAAGGAAAATCACGTCTTGATAGTTGATATACTTTATGTTTTTAAAATGCGTAGATACACAACCTTCGGGTTATATGACACTATTGTGCGCGAAACACGACAGTATGAAAGGTAAGAATTGCCACTTCTTACATTTTCACATTTTGCACAAACAGAGTAGATGAATTATTTCATAATCGCCTATTATGGAGTAAAAATATAAAGTTTACAAACAAGACGTTTTATTCCATTTTTCGAAGAGAAATTTCGAAATACATTATACGCACCTCTCCACCAGGTAAAATTATTGGTTATCTTCACAAAAAAACATTTTTCAGTCTCATTGGAATGTTATAATTACAATTTATCCTAAACTAAAGTAGTCAGTAAATCAACTCTAAGTAGAAACATGTCCGGTCTGCTTGGTTTTCGGACATCAAAAGTCTATGCAATCGTTTTAATGTCAATTTTGTCTACCTCAGAAAATCTTAAAGAAACTATAAATAAAATCATTTTATTTGCGTAAAAGTTCAGTTCGTTTTCCTCAATATATGAAAGTTTTAATAATAATATTGTGCCATACATACCTTGTCGGCTTTCAACTCGTTGATGGCTTTGAAATATTTTAACCTATCTGTCTCGCTCAGTACTCTAATTTCTCGCCTTTTTCTAAGTGGATATGAACGATCTTGTATTGCCTCTTTCCATAGAGATGTCAGCCAGTCTTGTTGTTTTTGAGATAATGTACAATGATATTCATTTGCAAGATTTTCATTGCAAGAAGGGAAATGAAATTCAGGCTCGTCTTTATATTTACACTTTGGATCGTGTCCCTCGAGGGTTAGTTCTGAACGGACTAATACGTTAAGTAAGATAAGAATCACAGAAGACAAAACTAATATCATTCTGACAGGTTTCAACAAAGCTGATGCAGGCTATTACTTGTTTTCTCTTTTTATACTAGTTGTGCAATTTATGAAATGTTTTCATTGGTCGTTTTACTTTTTATATATCTACACATATTTACCCTTATATAAATTTCTTGGAATACTTAGTCAATATTACAGAGAAACAACGCCTTCGCAGATGCTGAGTTATGACATTTTACCTGATTACATTTTTATTTGTATATCAAGAAGCTACCCTGATATTCAATATGTTTCTATTTTGTATGTTGAATTTTAAACAGCAAACGTCTCATTTTTCAAACATTGGAATTTAAATAATTTTAACAAATAGTTTCTGTACTAATTCTTAAAAATTGATATATTAATCAGATTTATTGATATATGAATTGTTTAGTATTGAGTATTGAAATAAAATCGATATTCAAGACAAATTTAATTAAATGATAGTTTAGTATGTGATTGGCATTTGTTTTGATTTTTTTACCATTTAAAAAGCTGTGACCACTGACTGCACGCCGAAGCGGTTTAAAATTTTAAGATTTCAGTTATGAATCAGGACAATTTTTCTGCAACAAGAAAGCATTCTGGCAATAAATGTTTCTGCTGGGATGCGTTACATAAAGAAAGTAGACCAATGAATTTATTCATCTCATAATATAATGATTTTTTTTTTATCCAAGAGCAAGATATTTCCCGATGAATAATATATAAAACTGATCATACTCCCCGTCTTGATAAGTAAATACAATTTCGAAATATAACATTTTCCCCTAGGTAATGATTGTAATAAGAAGATGTTGTATGATTGTTAATGAGACAAATCTTTACAAGAGATCAAATGACACAGAAATTAACAACTATGGGTTACCGTACGGCCTTCAACTCATACATCATGCCATAGTCAATCTATTAAAGGCCCCCAAATTTACAAATGTTAAATAGTTCAAACGAGAAAACTAACGGCCTAATTTATGTACAAAATAATGACCGAAAAAACTGATCTCTTTTCACTTTTTAATTAGTTTTTCATATATACATGTATATAAAAATAAGGCTTATTTCATTAAAAAAATACAGTTTACTTGTTGAATCCACTTGAATTTGGTAGGATTATTTTGTTGTAGTTTTATCAAAGTTCTAAGTAGAATGTTTAACAATAGGCTTAATGCTTTAACAGATCTGCAACAGAATTGTGCCATTCTTAGTTTTATCGGGAAATTTACACGACTTCGTCGTAATTTCGCGTAAAACATAAGTTGTATCGTCTTTTCTTAACCCAGAGAAAATATTTGCAGAACTGCAGATGCACTTTCTCATTATCTGTTAATTTTCGAAACCATTACATGAATTTTATTATTATCTTGTATTAGCAATTTTCTTCATATTTAAATGCAAGGATTTTGTAGATTAACTCGTAACTGGAGGTTTTCTAAGAACTATTAAAATGATGAACATCAATAAAAACAATGTTAATATATTTCCCAGTATTTCATGCGAATTCGTTGTTCTCCCTTTTCCAATATTTTTATAAATCACTTTATCATTTCAATTTCAAGAAAATTATTACTTAATGCTGTATCTAAAATTACATATGGCGATAAGTAATGCATCAATCTATTCATTTATAAAATAGTACATTATGTAAGGGGTGAGTTGTGATCAGGAATTCAATTAAAGTATACATCAATGTTAAGTACTCCATGTAAAGTTTATTATTACATAAACATATCATTTTATCAGACTGATACATGAATATTGGTTTGTCATTTCAAAATTGGCATTTATCCAAAACATTCGATACAATAGTTGTAGATATGTTTTGCTCTGTACAGCGTTTACTTTTCTTTTAAAAAGTCTTTATTTCAAAAACTATTTTGAAATACTCGGTCATTTGGCATTATATACAGGTATATACAAATCAGAAAAAAAATTCATATGAAATGTTTATAAATAAGTCATAGTTGTTCGAACAATTTAAATTTTAAACTTGAGATATACGTTTTGAGAATATACTAGTATAGCAAATTAACCTGATGATATCGGGATATGGGTATTTAGTCGGATCTTAACACGTACTTGTGATTTGTTTAAAACCGGTTTTAACGAAGAAATGTTGAAATGTTCAGAACTTAATTAATTAAATCTGTTTTTTGAGTAAGATGGTGCAAGCATACGATTTTTATTGCGTCTTACACTTTGGGAAGCGAATAATCTTTAGCTACTTTATTTAAATATTGTGTAAAAACGTTAATTATGAGCTATGAAAGTCAAGTGGCTCAAGCATTTTACTGAGGAAGTTTTAAAAAAAATGCAAGAAATATTTTAACAGTGGGTTAGATTTCATTAGTCTTTACTATCTATAGATTAACAACTTTTGGTTATATTTATAATTTAGAATCATCATTGAAGGTGGAGCGCGATTGCAATGTTAATAATTAATATATTATGTGCCAATTCGAAAAAGTTATGCGAGTATTGTCTCCCTTTAAGAGGTTCATTATTTTATAATTAAGTTTAGGTTTCTGATATTAATTTGAATAGTAACAAATTGTATCAATTCAATATATTTCAGTTTTTGTTATTGGTGTATCAAAAACATTGATGTACGAATATAATTTCATAAATTTGAAACGTTTAAAATGATTACATACCAATATAAAGAACCGTTCATCATTTAAAAAAAAAAAACTAAGATTGAAATATGTATTATTTATCCTCCCTTCATGACAGATTGATTGGGAAATGACCCAAAGTTCTCTAAAAGAGGGACTAGCAAGCAATTTTTAATTATAGCTTAATATTTAACGTTAAAACAACTTTCCACTATAAACAAATGTTACTTTATACAAATATAAGGACCTTGTTAGCTAAATCAACAAATTTTATTAGATATCATGAATTTTTATTACAATAGATTAATATGCTATATAGTAAATCATTCAATAACACGTACATTTAAAAAAAGGACGATTTGTTTATTCACTTTTGTTGTTAAATAGAAACTGGTCAAGTCAAAAGACGACACATATATAGCATTATTTTTAATTTCTAACAGAATACTAATGTCTGTTATGTTCTTAATCCACGATGTTCAAACGAACATAACATATTTATGTGCTAACTTGCTCTATTTTTCTTGTACAACTCTGTTCCTAATGTCTGTTCTAAACTGACTCATATTGTATATATGTATATAAATAAGACAAGACTATTTCTGATACTAACAGGCACGGTGACCATTTCTATTTATTCATCAAAATTCACAATCTACTAGTAATCAATTTTCTATAAATATCTTTTCATTTCATTACATCAAACAATATGTCCTTAACATCTCTGCATAAACACTACATCATATCAAATCTATAAAATAAAAATTACAAATCAGTATACTATATATATATTCACTGCAGACGTCTTATACACATTTAACAATATAACAAAATTTGTCTGCAAGTCGAGTGGTCACCGCCCAGCTTTCGATAAACTATAAAAACCCGTTTTCAATCTATCAAATACCTTACTAATTTGCATAACTAGTTTATTTTATTGTTAAACAATAGACAAAAATAGATCCGAAAATTCATACGCATACCGCACATAAAATTATTTATGTTCTTCATTCACGATGTTCAAACGAACATAACATATTTATGTGCTAACTCGCTCTATTTTTCTTGTAAAACTCTGTTCCTAATTTCTGTTCTAAACTGACTCATATTGTATATATGCATGTATATAAATAATACAAGACTATTTCTTATACAAACAGGCACGTTGGCCTTTTCGACGTACAAAGAAAGCAGAAAGTGTAAATGTTATAAACCTAAATTCTTAGAAACTGATCATCGTTTTTCTAAACTATCTGATACGTAACCATCTTTAGCTAAATCAGATTTCCATCTTCCATGTATTTTAAAAAGTCTATCTGGTATATCATATTTAGCGGCCGCAGTTGCACCGCCTGCTCTGAAACTGTGTAAACCAAATGTGTTTACATTTAAACCAATTTGTGAGAAAGCCTCTTTGACTAACTCTCTTGCTCGAGTATACGAAATTTTTACATTTTTACTTCTCAATATGAAAGACTTAGTTTTCTTTAAAAAAGACAATGCACGAAATATAAAAAATTCTGAATTATTCTCAATCTTTGCTAAAACTAGATTTCTTTGCAAAAGCTTTACAGGACAGTAGGAACTATCTAATCTAGAAATGACAACATTAACATGTCTATAACAATCTGTTTTGCTCTTACGAATAAAAATATTGACATGCGAAGTATGGAAAACTATGTCTTTAGCTGTGATGTTGCATAACTCATTGAAACGCAAAAACCCTGTATACATTAACGAACACATTAACAATAAACGCACTTCTTTTAGTGAATGAAATACGATCTTGGTATTTATCAAACAGTTTAATCATTGAATTCGAGTCAACTGGTTCTTTTTTCTTTTTCGGACGAGATAGTATTCTCTTATCACCTTCTAGTATACTCTTGACTAGTTCGGACTCGCTTGGATCAGTTACGCCAGCAATACGATGAGCCCATTTTATGCTATAAAATGCTGTATCTACTGAACTTAAACCTTCGGATGACTCAATCAAATGTTGCAAGTATAAACCAACATAAAGTTTATTACACGGAATTACTGAAGTTATCTCTTTGTATTTTTGTGTCCACTTAAGAAAACGTCTGAAACCTCCAATAGGTTTTGTAACAGTCGTCCTGGCCCTCGAAAATCTAAGACAGTTGCATTTAGATTTGAGTAAAGTAATCTGAGTTCTGTGTGCTTAACCGAACTTAACTGTGACCAGAATCCAGTCGAAAAATGTTCTAAATATAGATATACAGCAATTATAATTTTTTTGTAAAAAAAAATTGTTATTACATACATTACATATTTACCTGAATCAATACATATCAATCAGGTCCAGTGACCATATTGTAGTATTACTAAAAGATTTAGTCCAGTGAGCAAAGAGCATAACGTCCAGTGATCGACAAAAAACGTCCAGTGACTTCAGACACACACTCATTACATCAATATTCATATAATAAAAACAATTCTGTAAATAAAAACTTAATATTAACAATATGAAGCGTCTAACAAAACAGCTAATATAGTTCCTTTGAAATCTCCTCTCACAAAAACAAAGTTCAAATTATTTCCAGATTCGAAAATTCTCTCTGGTTCGTTGAACTGAAGCACAACATTTATGTACTTTTTATATTTTAGACCAGTGTCAAAAATCAACGGCCAAAATGGCGATGCAGGCCAATTTGGAACTATCAAAGTTCCTTTAGCTTTGCATTTTACTAAATGGTTTATAATCCTGCTTACCTCAGTAACTGGAGGTACTGGCCAGTTGTTCTCACTAGACCAGTCGCACGTGAAAGCGTCGACGCATAAAGAGCCTGGGTTCCAATATAAAGAATTAAACTTTTGTGATTTCGTATTTTCAAAGCTAGCAAAACCTGTCCACTGAAAATGGACCCCATAAATCATTCAAGAATGTGAAAAATTCATCTGAAATACGCCAGTCGTCAATATCGACAATTCTACTTAGCATTTCTGCTTGTTCATTCTGTTCCCTTGGATTCCAGTTAACAAAAATAGTAATATCATTTTTGTGACAACAATCGTATATTGATAAACCTAAAGACTGTCATTCGGGTACTTTACTACCCTTGTGGACTATTGTTACAGCGTGTTGATTATCTGTATAAAACGATACCGTGCAATGTTTAAGCAAACGTGCAAAACTTAATAGTAAATATGTGAAATTCAGAATCCAGTCCTAACAAAGAAACTGGTTCTAACTTACAAATTTTATCTCTCCAAAATATCAGATCTCTGATACAAGCGTTACAATTATTTATATTAATAGATTGGTTCCAATCTTATCTTAAATTTATGACTGCAAACAAACCTCTCGACATGATCTGTGTAATGTGCCCTAACGCAGGCGTAAAAAAAATAATTTTACAAGCTGCTTTTGCTAACAATCTTACTTTTACTTTGCAGGAACTGTTAAGTATAATATTAACTAATTCAATTAATTCATAAGTTTTATATCTGGTATACTGAGTTAACATATGTCTAAATTCCATATAAAACCTAACCATTCTAATTTTTGTGTTGGTGTCCAGTGACATTTTTTTCTGTTTGGTAAGAACCCCGATGATATAAGATCTGACTTTATTAAATCAGAATGCATTTTACATGTGCTTTCATTATCGGCTAAACCGAACCCGTCATCTAAATAAACAAGGACTTTGATTCCTTTCTTTCGCCAATGTTTTACTAAAGGTCTAACGACTTTAGTAAAGATATGTCCACTAGATTTCAAACCAAAAGGAAGTACAGTAAAAAACAAAAAACTACACCTCCTAATTTCCAGGAGAAACCTAAATATTTCTGGTGCTCGTTAAAAATATCAATATGATGATAGCCTGATTTCTTATCAAAAATGAATCCGAAACAGTTAGAAGATAAATACTGTTTACCCACTTTCCAATCTTCAAATCGACTACCTGTTTGTTTACGTGTCGTAAATCGAAAATTAACCTGTGTTTATTTTTCGCATTCGAGACGGTCAAAGGATTTACCACGTGCGGTCTACTAGATACCTCACGTATCAAACCACCTTTCATTAAATCTAAAATAGCGTTTGGGACAAATTCACTGTTATCAAATGCTGATTTGTTTTTTCTTAAGAATATTTCTTCGGGCTCGTGAAGCAACAGAATTTTGTAACCGTCTGTAATAACATTCAAAATGAAATCTTAAGCATTTATTTGTTTCCAAAAGTTAATAGAATTTTTCAAACGACCTTTAACATTAATATCAGAATTACAATTTTCATATTCATAAAATGTTTGAAAAATATCATTATCTTGTACCTTAAAAATGTCACTGTTATGGTCTTTAAGAAGAAGATCCTCTGGGAGGTCGTGTCCTTGTCTTTACCTTCCTGTAGTCTCTTACCCAGTGCCCTTGCATGCCTCAGTTGTAGCAGACGTCTGAGGTCTTGAAGCTATTTTGGTTGCCGAAACGGCTGCAGGCGAAGTGTAGCATCAGAACCACCTGTACCATTATGTGCAATTTGAGTTGCTGAACTAGATGCTTCTGCCGGACGCTTTCTACTACTGCGTTTATCTGTTTTCTCTGCTTTGATCTTTTTAACTGCCCTCTTATCTGCTGCGCGTATTCTTTTCTCGTCTTCCGAGTCACTAGCCACTTCATCTGAAAGGTTTTCATTCACCGTTCTCCAACCGCCTTCGGACTTATCCACAATTCTGTAATTTATTTCTCTTCTTGAGCTTATCATACGAATCTTCTAAAACCCTAACTACCTTTTAGTTCGATTCTTCTCAATGTAACCAATTGCCGTGCTGATACTGTCTTAGATATCAGAGTTAAGCTCAAATTGTACCTGATTCCCTGAAATTTAAAGGTATTTTCTGTCTTCTTTGCTCTCTTTACTAATGTCTCTGTAGTATCTGAGAAATTTTTCTCTATGTCGGAAAGTTTATTATTGAAATAAGTTGTCATCAAAGAAAAAAAATCTGAATTTAAAACTTCATGTGCCTTATCCTGCTCTGAATTACCTTTTCTCTTCGTGGGTTCTGCAGCAGAACGTAAGGCTTCAATTGACTTGTCAGGAGACTTGTTTAATTCTCTGTCGTTGAGGTCTAGTTCTGAATCGGACATCTTAAAAAATTGTCTGCAAGTCGAGTGGTCACCACCCAGTCTTCGATAAACTTAAAACCCCGTTTTCAATCTATTAAATACCTTACTAATTTGCATAACTAGTTTATTCTAATGTTAAACAATAGACTAAAATAGATACGAAAATGCATACGCATACCGCACATAAATTTATTTATGCCAAACAATTAACTAAAGGGGATGTGTAAAAACTTATTCCGTGGTTAATTATACTGATCTCAAACATAAAGAAAAAACATTACCTGAACTACATTTTCACATTACGAAAAAAAATAATCACCTCAAATGTATTAAACTAAGAAGAAGCCTGCAAGTAAATGCTTATAATGAATAATAATCTATTTAAAGGATCTGATAAATTGATTATATGGCAAACATTTTACGCGTCGCAATTTTATATGTATAAATATTCACTGTCGACTATAACAGTCCATTCGATTTGGATGAGTTTCCAATGTCAGGGACGTGACAATCATTAAGTCCTTCGGGAGTAGGGTTTTTCTTCGTCACACGTTGATTAATATGTATTCAAAGAAAAAGTTATATTGTAGTTCTAAGGATCATAGTTGTGTCTCTCTAAAACGGTTCTATTGAAAGCAAAATTTTATGTAAAAGCACAACATTCCTGCAAAAATTGATTAACCAGAGCGAAAGTGAAACTGGATTTGTTACGTCTTTTGATAGCACAATATACCAAAAAATATATTTCATTGAATGGGGCACAAAATAAATAGGTGCAATATACACATTTCATGCAATTTTCTATTTCAAAGAGCCACTACCTCTGCAGAAATCATTGAAAGTGAGAAAAAAACTCAAACTAGATCTCAAACTTCTGAAGATACGACTATAAATCAAATAAGTAAAACTGTGTGGAAACACGTTATTTAAAGCGATTTTCCTATAAGAGCAACAACTTTCACAGAACTTACTCAAGCAGAATAAAATTCAAACTTGATTCTATGATCAGATCATATACTAAATATCTAATCAATTGATAAGGATGTAAAGTATCATTTAGTATTAAAGAAAGAAAAACAAATTATGACGGGGAAATCAGGTCGCTGTCTATTATCCATTATTGTACTGGATAGACGCAAGGAACCAAGTGTATAATATTATTTTTTCTTTTTTATACTATAAAAGCTCTAACAATTGATGTAAAACAAATAGCAAAAAAAATTAATCTTAAGGTGCGAAAAATATTTCGATAGAATTTGAGCTAAATTCCTTCGAAAATCATATACTAAGTACTAGCAAATCATGGATTTTTGGCGAAATTGTTTTTTTCTCCTTTTTTTTAATATACCTTGCACACAGAGTCAACAGATTGTTCTCTTGCAAGTAAAAGACCATTATTGACAAAGACAATATTAGTACATTGTAGGAAAATATCACAACTATTTCTATGACTTAAAGAAACATCTACTGTACCAATACTTTTGATATCTTCCTATGATGTAGGGATGTTGTTTTTATCCTGCAATTTATAATATTTACACTTTAACGTATATTTGTTTTACTTTTCATACGTTGTTATCGTTTTTTAATGGAATCAACATGACTATAACGCGGTCCGCGATGAGGACCCATAAATGAACTGTGACGAAAACAGTAATTTGAATATAACCTGTCGCCCACAACAGAAGCGGGAAACCAAGAGACCAAACGTTAAACATAAAATCGATTTTTTTCAAATGAACGTCAACGAACATTAAAAAAAAAGAATATTGTAATAGATAGAATATATGTTACAAAAAATGCGTACACCAATTCCATTCGTTATATAGATTGTAATTTGGAAGGTGTACTTTATAAGCAACTGATTACTAATAAAAACATTGACCACTGCGGATAGTATAAAAGTATCAATTTATAGTACATAGTTATTGGCTAAACATATCCTCTCCCCAAGTATCTCTGATTAAAAGTGGATGAGAATGAGAATACTAATTTACATACTTGTTACATTTTTGAGACAACTATAATGTCACATCAGTCTTTACGGGAATTTTCTTTTACTCTTACTTATCCAACTAGAAGTAGATTCTACAGCTATCACATATATTGATTGAGTTAGCGAATAATTTAAGTTTCAATTTTTTCTTGCTTTGGAGGTATATATATATATAAGTGACAACTATGCGACAGATCCATGGCAGGAGCACCAATGAAGGTGTTAAACGACTGAAAAACACATTTTTTATTCATAATTATATACTGGTATATGGGATTGACTGGTAGCAGGCTAGCCTCGAATACGGCTTCAATTATTTTGTTGGACCCCCTGATCGAATGACTTTAAGACTGTATTTTTAGGCTTCTCCGCCAACCATGATGCATTCAAGAGTAAGAGCAGGTATTGGATTACTCGTAGAAAGACAAGTGTGTGTTTATAGTGGTTATGCTCTCTTGTTAGTCAATATGCGACTCTAACATGTCTAAGTCTTGGGCATGTATAAAAAGGTATATGCATTTATCATTATCATTTCATCATCCTTTATTTTTATATGTAATATTTGTCGCTGGATGAAGACATACTTCAGTATCATAATCATCATACGTACTATAGCTTGAGGCTAAATCTCCGTCGTAAGTACATGTATTATATATAGTTTGAGGCTTATTCGTCGTAAGTATTATAACCTGAGGCTTAATTCCTCACTGATATTTTAGCAAATTTGTTTCGAGAATATATATTTACGCATGCATCTCTATGCTACGTTGTTTTATAGATATCCAAGTTAAAGCATAAAGATAATAGAAGTATGTTTATCAAATGATCATGTCACAATTAAAACAGTAAGAAAGGGATTGACTCGTGAAGCTGAAACGAAGCATAAAAACATCAAGTTCTAGTATTTCCAAATAAACTCCATGTACCGATCTCATGGTATCTACAGCTGCTAAACACTATTTTAAAAACAATTTCAACTAATGAATACAGAATAATTATCCAGTTTGTAATATTGATCAATTATGTCGTACTGTTACACCACTGTCCTAGTATGGATGTGCCTGTCCCAATTCAGGAGCCTATCCCAAGTCAGGGGCTTGTCGTTTGTTGTTGTGTTTTCGTTCATTTTTTTAACATTTATTTGGCCGTTAGTTTTCTCGTTTTAATTGTTTTACATTTGTCATTTTGTGGCTTCTTATAGCTGACTATGCGGTATGCACCGACTAGAGATTTCCAAGAAAATTACTTTACTCGACATAACCGACCTAATTCAACGTATTTCATCCTACTGCATTGAAGCAAGACGGAGGGGAGAATATACTGCATGCATGTTTGCTCTTTGGACACGTTTTTTTTGCTGGAATATACTTTATGTAAAAATCAACCCCAGCTAATGTTTTTAATCTTTAAATATGTTGTCCTTTCATATGATAGGCAAAAAGAGAGCTTAACCACTATAAAGACACACTTGTTTTTCTACGAGTAAACCAAAACCTGCTCTTACTCATGAATGCATCATGCTTGGTGGAGAAGCCGAAAAATACAGTCTTAAAGTCATTCGGTCAGGGGGTCAAACAAAATAATCGAACCCATATTCGAGGCTAACATGCTATCAGTCAATACCATGCATATACTTGTATATAATTATGAATATTAAATGCTTTTTTCAGTCGTGTATCACCTTCACTGGTGATCCTGTCTATGGATCTGTCGCAGAGTTGTCACTTTCATATATATCTATATATATACCTCCAAAGCGAGACAATTGTGTTAACAATCAATATATGTGAAAGCTTTAGAGTAAGTAAGAGTAAAAGAAAATTCTCGTAAAGACTGAAGTTACATTATAATTTATAGTTGACTCAAAAATGTAGGCCTTCTCATCCCCTTTTAATCAGAGATATTTGAGGACAGGAAATTTTAGCCAATTACTATGTACTAGTACTATAAATTGATAGTTTACTGTCCACAGTGGTCAATGTTTATATGCAGGTTATTAGTCATCAATTGCTAATCAAGTAATCCGTCTAAATTACAATCTAAATAACGAATTGGTGTACACATTTATTTACATACATTTGTACATTATTATCAATTACAATATTCTTTTGTTTTTAATGTTTGCTGACTTTCATTTGGAGGAAAAGTGTTTGTCAACTTTTAAAATTTAAAGAAGTACAAGACCTGTATTATTTTTTTCTAAATACATGTATGTATATGTTACAGTGAATTTGTATAATCAGTGATTATGTAGAATCCCTGAAATTTTCAGGGATTATGTAGAATCGCTGGCTAGTTTAGGGATTATATATAATCACTAAAATTTTCAGGGATTATGTATAATCACTAGAAAAAACGTCAGGGATTCTACATAATAACTGAAATGAAGAATTATTTTTATTTATAAAGAAAATGAATAAAATTGAAATTATTTATTCTATAAAATCACATAAAAACATCATTTTAAAGTAACATAAATTGTAAAATGTTAAGCACAATATATCAAAATGATAACCCAAATTTTTTAAAATGTTAGGCACACTACATGAAAATGTGAAACATAATATATCAAAATAATATGCTTCACATCTGTTAATTATTACCACAATATCCACATTTCAGAAAACCTTTTCCTGCACATACAGAATCAGAAGTGAAATAAATGTTCAGTAAAACATCTGAAGGTACCCCCAAACAAAAGATGGGAATTTGCAACCTTGAACCGGTTCAAGCAAGAAAGATACCATGTTTTGTAGTCAGGCGATATCCTTTTTCAGACTTTTTTTTAAACAATTGTCATTATGTTTTTCGGGTTTCCCTTTCCTTTTTTACCATGTGGAATTGCTATGAGAATATTACACCAAATGCAAGCTTCCTCTAAAATTTGTTTCTCTGTGTCATTCCTAAGTTCTGCCTGTTTTTTTCTATATTTAGATGCCTAAGTTCTCACAGTTTGAATGTCTTGTTTAACAAAAAAAAACCCACACAAAACAGATGTTCCATAATGTTCTTCACCATTTGCTTTACATGTATCACAAATAACATGATCTGTGGATTTAAAAATAGAGCATAAATAAGGCCATTAGTTTTCTCTCGTTTGAATTGTTTTACATTGTCATTTCGGGGCCTTTTATAGCTGACTGTGCGGTATGGGCTTTGCTCATTGTTGAAGGCCGTACGGTGACCTATAGATGTTAATTTCTGTGTCATTTTGGTCTCTTGTTGACAGTTGTCTCATTGTCAATAACACCACATCTTCTTTTTTACCTGAATATTCATTTGACGCTGGCTTTTAATAAATAAACAATACATGTAAAGCTATTGCTATAAAGGGAATGTTGATATTATTAATTTTGAAGTCTTCAACTTTATCTCGAAACCATGTGTTGGTTATATCTTTTAGATCATCCTCTGTGTTTAAAAGCAAAATTATTTCATCTGGCAAGGAATTAATGAAAGAAAAAAATATAATTTGTCTATATTATTTTTTTTATCAAACAAAGGATCATTAAATTATTCATAATCCCTGAAATCATATTAGGGAATTTGTAGAATAATTATTAAAATGTTCAGTGATTATGTAAAATCACTGGTCATTTCCAGGGATTATATATAATTACTAATGATTTTAGTGATTCTACATATTCCCTGAAAAATCAGGGATTCTACATAATCCCTGATTATACAAATTCACTGTAACATATACACATCCCGTTGTCGTACGTTTTCCCTGTTGAAAAAAGAAATGGAGATTGAAAATTAAGTAGATTAACTTCAAAAGAAGAAAACGTTTGAAATGATGCTTAATAAATTATGATGCAATACCAGTTATCAACTTTAACAGAGACATATTCTGATTAACACTTTGAGTTCATTTTTTTCTAAAATTGCTAAAAAAACAATCTATCTAAATAAATAATAAATAACCACAGAAATTGAATATTATAAAACATTAAAAAAACGAAAAGAAGAAGGGACACTAATCTGAGAACGACAAACAAAAGCAATACAATTTTCAAAAAATAAAAGGTTCATTAAATTTTGCAAAGTATATCGGAAAAACAAAGTCATGGTCACTTTAGAAATACTTGATATTGATAAAATTTATTATGAATGGGTTGCTTCAACAAAGTTATGAGGAGGACAGATTAAAATTGACACTCCGTAAATTTTATGGAAACCATCACGAAGTAGTTGGTCCATACGATGCGTCTTTGACAAAACTAGCTAAGGACATTTTTACCACATGGTAGATTGTTGTTTGTCATTACGTCGTCTTATCTTTTAATTATCGAACGCGACTTATTCCCGATTGTGACTGTTTTGCTGAGTGTGAATTCGCATTACTATAAGACGTGTTACGGTACTTGTCTATCCCAAATTCATGTGTTTAGTTTGATGTTGTATTTGTGGTTCTCGTCGGATTTTGTCAAATTTGTTGACGTCTTTTCTATTATATTCATGTGTTATGGTAAAGAAAATTAATCACCGCCTTCATTTATTAGGTCTTTCAACCTTTCAGGTGAAAGACCTATAGGGTTTGTTCTGATTATTATTATTATTTTTTTTTTTTTTTCTTCCGCCAACTTTTTTTTCCTTCGCTGTTTTTTTGTTTCACAAGATATCGCTTAGATATAAGGTAAATGATATCGAACAGTTAATACGCTTCTGAAACTGACACCGCGTAACAAAAAGCTTTACCTTGTAAGAGTTATCTCCCCGAACACTGTTTTTCTTGTGGCCACTACTCCTTCGCAACGTATAAGAAACTGACAAATTCATTTTTCCAAATTGCTCGTTATATCCTTAGGATGTTCTGTTTCATTTCAACCGAAGCTATCCGGAGACTCCATATGAGAGTTATCCCCCCTTTTATATATGATATCAGTGATATGCATTTCTGACTGGTAAACTATAAGTGATAGAGACCTAGGGTCTTTTGATTTAAGATCCTTGGTCCAAAAAAATGAAAATTAGGTCAAGGTCAAAGGTCAAGGTCAAATTCTAAATTTTGATTTTGGCTTATTTTCACTTATTCTCATTAACTTTATAAGATTTCGACAAATTCTTTTTACTAAATTGTTAGTTGCGACATGTCGTAACTTAAAATTTTTGATTGGAAGGGTGCGTAGACAATAAACGGGAGTTTTTGCCCCTCTTATATGTAGAATTATGCATAAAGTGATATTACTCATGAACCATACATACTACTGACCTAGGGTCTTTTGATTTGGGATCCTTGGTTTATGACCTTGAAATTAGGGTCAAGGTCATAGGTTAATTGGACGTTCTAGATTTTGACCTTTGCTCGAAATTCATATTTTCATATCATAAAACCATAGCAACTGACATTTTCAACTGAATCTTAATATTTTCATATCAAAATAGATCCTTATTGGTTGAAAGACCTTCAATTGTTCTTTGAACAATTGGTTTTTAATTATTATTTTTTTTTTTATTCTTCCGCCTAATTCTTTTCTTGCGTAGTATTGATGTTTCAAAAGATGTCGCTTAGATATTTGGAATATGATATCGTAAAGCGTATGCACTTTTAAAACTGACCACTGCGTAACCAAATACTTTACGTTGTAAGAGTTATCTCCCCAAACACTGTTTTTCTTGTGGCCACTTCTCCTTCCCAACTGTAAAAGATTACGACAAATTTATTTTGCCAAATTGCTCGTTATATCCTCAGGATGTTCTGTTTCATTTTGACCGAAGCCGTATAGAGTTTCCATATGAGAGTTAGTTCCCCTTTTGTATTTGAAATTTTGAAATGTATTTTAAACTGGAAAACCATAAGTGATAGAGACCTAGGGTCTTTTGATTTGAGATCCTTGGTCCAAAAAAATGAAAATTAGGTAAAGGTCAAAGGTCAAGGTCATATTCTAAATTTTGATTTTGGCTTATTTTCTCTCATTTTCATTAACCTTATAAGATATCGACAAATTATTTTTACTAAATTGTTAGTTGCGACATGTCGTAACATAATAATTTTGGTTGAAAGGGTGCGTAGACAATAAATGGGAGTTTTAGCCCCTATCACATCTAAAATTATGCGTAAAGTGATATTACTTATTAACCATACATATTAGAGACCTAGGGTCTTTTGATTTGAGATCCTTGGTCCAAAAAAATGAAAATAAGGTCAAGGTCAAAGGTCAAGGTCATATTCTAAATTTTTTGATTTTGGCTTATTTTCACTAATTTTCATTAACCTTATAAGATATCAACAAATTATTTTTACTAAATTGTTAGTTGCGACATGTCGTTACTTAATAATTTTGGTTGAAAGGGTGCGTAGTCAATAAACAGGAGTTTTAGCCCCTATCATATCTAAAATTATGTGTAAAGTGATATAACTTAATTACCATACATATTAGAGACCTAGGGTCTTTTGATTTGAGATCCTCAGTTTGTGACCTTGAAATTGAGGTCAAGGTCAGAGGTAAATTTGACGTTCTAGATTATGACCTTTGCTTAAAATTCATATCTATACATCATAAAGCCATAGGAACTGACATTTTAGACTGAATTTTAATATTTTAATATCAAAATAGATATTTACTGGTGGAAAGACCTTCAATTGTTCTCTGAACAATTGGTTTTTAATTATTTTTTTTATTCTTCCGCCTAATTCTTTTCTTGCGTAGTATTGATGTTTCAAAAGATGTCGCTTAGATATTTGGAATATGATATCGTAAAGCATATGCACTTTTAAAACTGACCACTGCGTAACCAAATACTTTACGTTGTAAGAGTTATCTCCCCAAACACTGTTTTTCTTGTGGCCACTACTCCTTCGCAACCATAAAAGATTACGACAAATTTATTTTACCAAATTGCTCGTTACATCCTCAGGATGTTCTGTTTTATTTTGACCGAAGCCGTATAGAGACTCCATATGAGAGTTAGTTCCCCTTTTGTATTTGAAATTTTGAAATGTATTTTAAACTGGAAAACCATAAGTGATAGAGACCTAGGGTCTTTTGTTTTGAGATCATTGGTCCAAAAAAATGAAAATTAGGTAAAGGTCAAAGGTCAAGGTCATATTCTAAATTTTGATTTTGGCCTATTTTCACTAATTTTCATTAACCTTATAAGATACCGACAAATTATTTTTACTAAATTGTTTGTTGCGACATGTCGTAACTTATATATTTTGGTTAAAAGGGTGTGTAGACATAAAATGGGAGTTTTAAATTTGCCCCTCCTATATTAAGAATTAAACGTAAAGTGATATAACTCATTAACTATACATATTACAGACCTAGGGTCTTTTTATTTGGGGTCCCTGGTTTATGACCTTGAAATATAGGTCAAGGTCATTAGTAAATTTGACGTTCTAGATTTTGACCTTTGCTCAAAATTCATATTTATACATCATTAAGCCATAGGAACTGACATTTTCAACTGAATTTTAATATTTTCATATCAAAATAGATCCTTATTGGTGGAAAGACCTTCAATTGTTCTCTGAACAATTGGTTTTTAATTAGATTTGATTTTGTTCAACGTAATCTACGATAATTTACGTTTGAAGTTGGATTCAAAACAAACTTAACATATATATATATATTATAGTTAATTGCTATTAATAAGTATTGCAATGTGCATAGTATTTAAATGTAAAATCAGTATTTGGTTCTATTATGATCTTAAATCAATCCTAATTCTATCTTACTTTTGAGATATAGTTTTTCAAATGTGACGTCATTTTTGTGATGTTTCAGAAATTCAAATGTGACGTAATTTTTGTGCCTTTTCACCACTTCGTATGTGACGACATTTTTATGATTTTTTGCGTTGAGGCCTGGACTAAGTCGGGTGTGTCTATTTTTCTGTGTTGGTCTTTGCATTATGTTATCGGGTTTTGTTTTCTGTTATTAGTTAATAATTCAGTTTCATTATGTATATCTTTTATATTCATTTCATAATATTTACTGTTTGCATAGCATAAATTGTTCTAAATAATAAGGATGTTCTTATCTGAAGCATAAAAACATAGCCGTATTTGACACAACCTTTTTCAACTTTTGATCTTCAGTGCTGAACAACTTTGTACCCTTTTTTTCACTTTCGATCTTTTATATCTGGGCGTCACTATTGAGTCTTGTGTGGACGAGGCGCGTTTTTGGCGTATTGAATTTTAAACCTGATGCCTTTTGTTATCTATTAATCATGTGTTTCTTTGTCTAATACGTTCTCCTATTTATTTGTATTGTAGTCCTGTAATATTTTGTTGTCATTTCGATGTTATATTTAACATTGCCATTAGAGTGCGAGGTTTGGCATGCCACAAAACCAGGTTCAACCCAACATTTTTATCTCTAAAAATGTCCTGTACCAAGTCAGGAAAATGGCCATTGTTATATAATAGTTCGTTTCTGTGTGTGTAACATTTTAACGTTGTGTTTCCGTTATGTCGTTTGTTTTCTCTTATATTTGAGTGTGAATTCACATAACTATAAGACGTGTCACGGTACTTTTCTATCCCAAATTTATGTATTTGGTTTTGATGTTATATTTGTTATTCTCATCGGATTGTGTCTAATGCTAAGTCCGTTTCTGTGTATGTTACATTTTAATGTTGTGTCGTTGTTCTCCTCTTATATTTAATGCGTTTCCGTCAGTTTTAGTTTGTTACCCCAATTTTGTTTTTTGTCCATAGATTTACGAGTTTTGAACAGCGGTACACTACTGTTGCCTTTATTTAATAGTTTAGGCTTTCTTAGTTAAAACTTGAGTGACGCATTTAACAAAATTAATTGGTTAGCAATAACCGGTCCCGTAACGTGCGTACGTCGAGTTAGGTACGTATGTCATTTTATTGGAAATCTTTAGTAAACGATATGCATTTAACTAGTTCTTAAGAACATACACCTTAGTTTCCTATGATTATAAATTGAAAACCAGGGGGGGGGATTATAAAATTACAAATTATAATAATTGTCCATTAAAAATTCTTTTGTGTATCAAGTTTTATTGCTTTATAGTTTTGAGAATAATCATTCTGAATACCATGTCCTTAATAAATAACAGGATACTTGATTGTCCTTAAGCCTGCAAAAGTTTAACGCTCCATCTTACTATGTAAGTAATTCGAAACATTAATGCATCTATTATCATATTTTGTTACTTGAAAAGGCATTTAAACTCGATTACCACTGCACTAACACAGACGTTACTTAGAATAAGATTCAAATTTCCAAAAAAGGTACTTAGTGCGTCGCTGTTTCATTAATATACGTCATATAGTATTTTTGTATATTTAATTTAATGCATCGTTTATCTTATTTTGTTATTAAAACTGTAAAATAATGTTACATGCTTTTGACAATTTTCTTTTAAGGAGAAAATAGCGGCACAGACTTTATATTATATTTTCGATTACCCCTGCAGTAATAATACTAAGAATAATTAGATAAAAATTTCCAAAAAAGGTATCTGAGATGCTTCGCAGTTTCATCAATATTTGTCATGTTGTGCTTTTGTAGATTTAATTTTTATAAATATACTTATATAGTTTTGTGATTGTTCCAGTCGTTGGCATGATATGGGTTAAGTTCTATTCATATATCTTATGATGATGGTATGATACTAAACCCCTAACAGACAGGAGGTACTGTGCTTGATTTTCATGTAATGATGACATATTTTTTCAAACAGTCTAAGTGAGGTCTGAAGTTGGAATAGCAGTAACTGCTAATAGTCCTTTGTTAATTTAATAATCATTGTCATTTTGTTTCTTTTTTTACCAATTGTTGGTTGAGAGTTGAGATCTCACTTATCATGTTTAACCCCGCCGCATTTTTGCGCCTGTTCCAAGTCAAGAGACTGACTTTTTTTAGTTTTATATAAAAAAAGATGTGTTATGATTGCCAATGAGATAACTCTTCACAAGAGACCAAAATGACACAGAAATTAACAACTGCAGGTCACCGTGCGGCCTTCAACAATGAGCAAAGCCCATACCAAATAGTCAGCTATACAAGGCCCTGAAATGACAATGTAAACAATTCAAACCAGAAAACTAACGGCCTTATTTATGTATATTTTTTTTTAATCAAAGTTCATTTCTATGTTTTAGAGTTTGGTATGACGTCAATTTTCACTGAACTAGTACACATATTTATTAAGGGATCAGCTAATGTCAACCTCCGGGTGCGGGATTTTCTAGCTGCAATGAAGACCAATGGGTGGACTTCCGCTGTTATCTGCTCTTTGGTAGGTTTTTTTTTATCTCATTGAAATAATTCCCATTTCCATTCTCATTTTTATTTATTGCCGAAACGTACATTAATATTATCAGAACGAAAGTTAACAGCTTAAATCATCTCATCACATCACCAGTAAGTATAAAATGAAAATATATGGTATGAGTAACAATGGAATAACTCTCTATCCAAGTCACAATGTTTAAAAAGTAAACAGTTACAGGTCAAAGTACGGTCTTCAGAACTGAGTCTTGGATTACACCGACCATCAATGACCTCAAAAATACTAGAGCTTAACAATTCAAACAAGGAAAACAAACGGTATGATCTATAAAAAAATGAGCCCCAAGAAAACTTATGAACCACATCAATAAACGACAAACACAAAACAACAGGCTATTGACATAGGACAGATGCACACAAATGCAGCGGGTTTAAACGTCTAAATAGCCATTAACCTTCACCCTAACACGAAAAAGTAGTGCAACATTACAAAATTAACAGACTTATTATACAATATCAATTGAAATGACTAACTCGATCACCCGACATATAAACAAAAACACTAAGGACTATATTCGTGGACAACGAAAATCAAAGGACGATAACTGTGTTCTCGGACCATTTGAGAAGAAAGCTTTTAATGATTTAAAATATTTTTGCATTCAAATTTACAAAACGACTATCTAAATAAATAAAATAGATTTAGTTTGATAAGATTTTGTGGAAGTGTAGAGTAAAGAGTTGAAAAGTCAACACTGTCAACAGAATTTAAAAACTACCAAAGGCACATAATGTATCATAAACATACACAAAATGTCTGATGTCGACCCAAAAAGAATAATAAAAACTTATTCCTTTGTAAATTATTATAATCTTAAATAAAGAGGAAGATATGTTACTGAAATACATTTATACATTACGAAAAGACAATGCAAAATGTTATGTACAAGCAACACAACTCCTGCAAAAATTGCGCAACCAAAACGAAACTCAAACTCGATCTGTTACCTGTAATGATTGTACCTTAAACCATAAAAGTAATCCATTGATTACGGCTCTACAGAAAAATAGTGCTGAAAAGAAACTTCAAGATATCTTCTATTTAAATAATCACGACTTCTGCAGAACTCGTTGAAAGTGAAAAACTTAAACAAGATCTGATAACCCTTATAATATGACTATATATAACAAATATCTAATCATTTGCATATAATGTATATTACCATTTTGTATTACAGGAAAAATAGTAAAAACGAAAGAACAAAATATGCTGATGTGTGCAAGAATCAAGGGTTTTTTTTTTTTTTTTTTTTTTTTATACTATAATAAAATCTCTATGAATCATTGATAACAATTTGAGCAAAACAAAAACCTTGGAAAATCAAATAAATCTTTCTATTTTTGGCGAAATTAATTTATTTCTAAATCTTAAAATTTAACTTGCACTCGAGTCATTTTGTCATTTCCAAGTGAAATACTTCTGCCACTATTTAATAATGATGAGTTTGGCATGCTTTTAAACTTTTATACTTTTGAAAATAAATATTCTGATCATCATGTCCTTAATAAATAACACTGTTACGTAACTCGACGTACTTTATGCATATTTCATCATGATTTGTTTCTGTTACATTTCGATAAAAACTATAGCAACGAAGATGAACTTAGAACTAAGTGTACGTTTGTTTCATGACCAAATGACGGTATCAGATTTTTCTTCAAATGTCGAACCGCCGCACCTGGTCATTATACTTATATACTTATATAAAAATATCAACCGGATGTTTCATTGGTCCATAGAGTTTTGTTCTAAATGAACCAGAACACAAAAAAAACCGGTTCATTCTCATTTATTCAACTTTTAAAAATTATAGGTGGTACAGGTTAAAAAAAAGTTGGATAGATGAGATCAAAGGTAATCAAGAACAAAGTGTTTTTCAATTAGAGATTGGGTTGAATGACAGGTGAAAAATAAGACTGAAAATTATACCCGAATTAAATTTTCTGTAGTATTATTTAGCATAGCATGTTAAAATGTGCAACTGACATTTAGTTAATGTAATGTAAATCATTTGAAAGTATTTTAAAGTTTTTTAACCGTTAATTAAAATGTGAATTGGATAAAAGAGATTTGTCAATGAGATGGAGCTTTTTAAAGTTGGGTCAGTCTGTTGTCTATGTACGTTTAAGGGCGTTTCCAGGATATTTGAAAGAGGGGACGGAGAATGAAAAAATTTTGGACCTTATTTTTGCCAAAAACATAAAATAAATATGTAATGCACTAATGTAACGGTTCCTGACTTGGAGCATGTATATTTTATAGTTAAAGTGCCAGGGTTTAACAATTTTTTATGCCGAACTCTCTCCATTAATTTTCTATGGTATGTTAAAATGATTGGATGGATCTTAAAAGCAGAAGACCAATAACGAGAAATTCCAAATCGTACAGTATAAGGCGTTACTAAACATTTCAATAGTCCTAGGCCAGGATTTTATGAACGAAAGGCGTAAATACGGTTGCCCTGGTAGAGGGTCCATGGGGAAGCTCAGAAGCTCCTGGGTTTCAACAATTTAGCATCAAATTATGAAGAAGACAGACTAATAAATATTTCTCTATTTTAGATTTGATTCTGGTTTCTTTAAACAACACATGATACAAGACAAACACACACTGAAGTATAAAGTTCGTTCGTTTTAAATATTGTAGGCATTAATGTGGAATACATGATTGAATATGGAAAATTGACTTTATTGTACAACAGTGCTAAATTAAAGCAATCATACCACTGTCTAGTTCCGATAGGTGGTATATATGGTAAATGAATAAATATGGTGCTTAAACTTGATGGCAAAATGTAGGTCCGATGATGTGACTTAGTTACTAACTTATGGATATTGAAACAATATGATACTACCAAAGGCAATCCAGATTGGGAAGTAAAAATGCTATACCAAATATACATGTTACTAGTATAAATGCAAATTAACGCAAAACCTCAAATGAACAAATATTACTGATTTGTGGGTTTCTTCTGTATAGTACGGCGGCTTTGTGAAAGATTGTGCACATCCTGCTACAAGCATGAAATTTAGCATAGACCTTCCTCAACTATTTCTCTTTTATTTCAGATATGAAGGCATTTGAAAAAAATAACTCACTTCCGGTAAAATCCAAAATGGCGGACATCATACTTAAATTAGCCCAATATCGAAGGCTAGTATGTGAAAAGGTCTTATTAATATGCTTCTATCATAATATTTGGTACACTCCTTTTTTTGTACTAGTTTTGGATAATTGATATAGATTAGATGTCTTCAAAAACCCTACTTCCGGTACAATCCAACATGGTGGACATTGTACTAAAATAAGCTTATTTTTAGGAAGGGTAATTGAAATGTGTTTTAAAGTATTGCTACTATCATCATATTGTGCAGGAACCTTTCTTTGGTGCTTTTCATGGATACAATGTATAAAAAATATGTCTTTAAAACCCTTACTTCCGGTGATATTCAATATGGCGGACATAGAAATCAGTATTGATAGTTTTTCATTTTAATGTTCAACTTTTTTCTAAATGTAAAGAAAATGTTGTTTTTTTAGCTGGTCATTACACTTTTGGGTTTAAGTCATCCTCAAAACTACTAATTCTATTCAGCTTTGTATGTTTCAATACAAAGTTAACACTTCCAGTAAAAGAAAAACCAATATGGCGTAAATTTCAAAGATGAGTCCTCAATCCATATCTTCGATGTGGAGTTTTTGGATAGATTGATTAAAACAAAATAAAATCACTAAGTTCTTAAACATCTTAAGAATGACTAATTTATGGTCCCAAATACATGTTTATTCACAATCGGAGAGCTTATTTTCCAAATTTACAAAGATCGTGGTAGCTAGTGTTTCTTACATCAATAATGTAAAAGCTCCTGATAAGTTGAAGAGGCCTCACAAAGAGTTGTCCAAAAGGGTTCCCATGGTTCATATTTTTCCATTCGTCTTTCATAAGCGTCTGGACAAGTTAGCATAGGAACCAATACCAAGCTTGTTACTCATTCGCACCCGCCATGGTATATTGCACGTTTTACTTGCTGAAAAAGACTAGACCGAGTCATGGGAGTAGCCTCAATAAGTATTTCCTCTTCTAAAAAACACATGTTTTTTGGCTTCGTTAACCCCATCTGATAAGTTTGTTCGATCTTACAACAAAACCACGTATCTTTCTAACAATGACATTGTCAAATCCATATCTGGTGATGTTGGCTGATCAATCATCATTCTGAATGATAGAGTCACATCTTCAAACACCATCCATGTCACCAACGCAATTCCTTTTCCAGCAAACGTGTAATCTCTCAATGCCTAGTGTATTTGAAAGGTCATGGATAGATATATATCTGAAGCTTTTTCCACTTCCAAATTCAAGCCAAAGATTGTCTGCCCCTATGTCACTGAAAAGCGAAACAGCAATGACAGCAACATCAGTATCGACTGTTAGAGTCTTGACTCAGTTTAGGCTGTGTTTCACTGCATCAGACACATGCATCTTGATTCAAGTGTCAGCCTCTTCATGTGAACATGGTGCTAAGCTTGAAACATCATCATGTGGTGGATAACACGGAACATCTTTAGCAACTGTTACTACAACTACCTTTTTCACAAAATCTATTGAGCAAGCGAATGAAAACTTAAAAGTTCTTTCTTATTGTCGTCATTGCTCAGAAAACTTTGCCAATTTTGAGGATTTTTTTTTACTCTGGATTCGTCTGTGTATTCCCTTTTTCCTAAATGTAGCTCTTGCTTCTTATAACAAATGCTCAGGATATTCTATCTTATCAACCTCGTGAGGCTGACAATAGAATCATGGTGCATGTGTCTGATGCAATGAAACACGAACTTGCACGAGTCATGATTCGAATAGTCGTTACTGATGATGCTGTCATAACTGTTTCGCTATTCCGTGACAGGGGTAGACGAACTATGGATTGTGTTTGGGAGGGCAAAAAGCTTTGGATAAATATATATCAAAGACCTTTCAAATGTACATGGCAATGAGTGATTACACACACTTATTGTGATCCATGTCTTTACCGGTTGTGATATGGTTCTCTGATCGATTGAAAAGGAAAAAAAGACTGCGTGGGAAAAGGGAAGACTAATTGAGGGTATTCCCTCACCTTGGTCTAGTCTTTTCCAGCATGTAAAACGTGCAATATACTAAGGCAGGTGTTTAGGGGGACTAGCTTGGAATTGGCTCTTATGCTATCCAGATCAGGCGGTAATGGATGGCAAAGGGACAAAGAGGATCACTTTCAAATAACTCTTTCTAAGGCCTCATCATTTTGTCAGAAGCTTGTACATTATGGATGTACTGGGGAAAGCCAAAAAATGCTACATCCTAAGCATCAGAAACAAAAGCCATAAAATCTACAGTTTTAATGGACACATACTACAACAAGTCAAGCATAACCCGTACCTAGGCCTACAAATTTCGGAAGACCTCAAATGGACCATCCACATATTAAACGTGGCAAAGAAAGCAACTTCAACACTAGGCTTTCAAAGAAGAAACTTGAAATACTGCCCATAAGATTGCAAAAAACAGCTTACATCTAGCCCGTCAGATCAACGATGGAATATGGAGCCATAGTACGGGACCCCTACACGGTAACAAACATGAATAAGCTACAAAGGATACAACGTCAAGGGGCAAGATTTATCACAATAGATTACAAGTCAAGAGAGGACGGGTGTGTCTCCAATATGCTTGCACAACTGGAGCTGCAAGACCTCAAGATAATTGCAAGACGAACAAGCTAGAAGTTGATATTTATGTACAAAGTGGTTTAGAGGTTGATTCCCGCTATTGAACTAGACGAATTTCTCAAAAAGCAGGTCCTAAGATAAACATAACTGCCAAGAGGTTCGAAGAATAGAGAGGGTCAAATCTGCTCTTACGCCTAGTCAATAAATCAGCGGCGCTCTCTCAAACCGTCATATTAAAGCCAGAATTGGTTTCGACAAAGTATTCATTCAGATACAGAAACAGAGGATGTCGCGGTCGTTGTAAATGTGGAAAATCGAGTCTCCCGTGCACTGCTTTGTATGCACGTGGTGGTGACTGTCAATAAACATGTATTTTAAGCCAAATAGTAGTAAAAAAAAACGTTTAAGTACTTTAGTAATTTTGTTTTGTTTTAATCAATCTAAATAAAACTCTTAATCAAAGATACGGATTGAGGACTTATTTTTTTAAATTAACGCCATATTGGTTTTTTTTACCGGTAGTGTTATTTAAAAATTTACTACAGAATGAAATTAGTGGTTTTGAGGATAACTAGAAGCCAAAATTTTAATGACAAGCAAAAAAAAACAACAACAAAAAAATATTTTCTTTACATTTTGAAAAAAGTTGAATATTAAAATAGAAAATTGATATTTCTATGTCCGCCATTTTGGATATTACCGGAAGTAAGGTTTTTAAAGAGATATGTGTTATATATTGTATTCATGAAAAGCACAAAAGAAAGGTTCCTGCACAATGTAATGATAGTAGCAATACATTAAAACACATTTCAAATACCCTCCCTAAAAATAAGTTTATTCTAGTACTATGTCCGCCATGTTGGATTTTACCGGAAGTAGGGTTTTTGAAGACATCTTATCTATATCATATATCCAAACGTAGTATATAACAAAGGTTGGTACCAAATAGTATGTTAGTAGCATGATATAAACACCTTTTCACATACTAGCCTACGATATTGGGCTGATTTAAGTATGATGTCCGCCATTTTGGATTTTACCGGAAGTGAGTTATTTTTTTTCAAATGCCTCCCTATCTGAAATAATAGAGTAATAGTTGAGGAAGGTATATGCCAAATTTCATGCTTGTAGCAGGATGTGCACAATTCGTCTGAAATATGCTTGTAGCCGCCGGACTAGTATAAATGATGAAACATTTATTTATTATTTAAAATAGACTAAATTTTATTTATAAATAAAATGTAACAAGTTTACTATCTACGGAAGCCCTGGAGTGCCATGCCAAAAAAAATTCAACTTGTGCGCACAAGTTACTAACTTGCGCGCACAAGTTACTATCTTTTATATATATTTTTTAAATAATATAAAAACATACAGGAACAAATTTACTGTAAAATTTTAGAAAGACACCTGATTATTACTAAACAAACAACCCAATAATTAACAAAAATAAAAAGTTGGCTAAATGAGAATACCTTATTTTTAAAAGTTGGATAAATCTTAAAAAGTTGGATAAATGAGAATACCTTATTTTAAAAAGTTGTATAAATGAGAAGACACCAAAAATACACACATTAACATACACTTTAATAAATGCTATAATTAAATTTAAATAACACGAGTTTCTGGTGATTATAATGTTCAGAAAATAATCAAACGAATGCATGAATATATTTAACTAAGTCGTCTGTGCATGCTTTATATATCCATTACTAATCCATACCATGTTAACGCCTTTTTCTGTGGTTGCATGTTGATCGAATATGTTTGCTGCCAGTTACCTTTCGTGTATTTTTGCTCCCGACGTTTTATCAATCGTGACCTACAAAAACATACTACGTACATATACGAGTGAGATGCTTTTGTGAAGTTTTCATTTCATTTTCCATGCTTTATTATTTGTTGATACAGCTTTGTTATTACAGTTGTTAAATGATTTCATGGATTATTGTTTTTCAATAAGAATTGGTAATTCTATCTTCTTTCCACGTGTGTTTACTTTTGATTGCGTCAAAGTTTTTGCATTCGATCTTACACTTTGTAATTGCCAAATTTTTAAGGAAATGTCATGGGTAAGTTCACTGCACATTGAAAAGTTGTCTTTTTTTGTCAATTTGAAAAACCTCTTTAGCCTATATTTGCACATTGTTTTATATATACCGAATATAAGGAAACTTTAATGTCTTAATCTCAGCATTCTAATTTAACCTTTGATATGTTGATGCTAACCTTCGAGATTCAACGTGAGAAGTCGTCCGATTTCAACTTTCAATTTCAAAATTCAACACTGCATGTGCAATATTTTCCTATAGTCTCTTTTTTTATTTTATTTTAAGTTTTGCGGTAAATAATTTTAATTGGAAATACTTTAATTACTACATTACTATCGAGGAACATGGTTAAAATCACTATATCATAATGTATGAACTTAAGGGTATAAGCGTCAATTTATGAATGAATTAATATACAATTGATGTACTCATGTTTTGATAAAGTAATACTACTTTTCGTCCACATAATCTACATAGAAGTTATAAGTGATTGTATTTTTAAATACCCATTACGTTGAAATATTTATTTATCATTTCTTATAATTGACATAAAAAGACATCGACTGTAGTTATAAGTGTTTTTTGATTGATAAAATATTTTTATTTTCACAAATACTCTTTAAAAGTAGTGTGATTTGTATTTGACATAATATCATATATTAAATCATTTTTTTAATAATTAACACGAGAGTTATTTCAGTCAATGTATTCTTTGGAATGCATTGTATATTTAACAGGTAATCACTCCTTCAATAAAAAATGTATTACCACAAAAATGTTGACGAATAAAACTATTTTATCGGTCACCGAGTATTCTACCCACATACTTGTAAAATAATTCATAAATGCATTATATTGTATGACATATTTCATTTACTTACCTTAGTTGTAGATTTTTGTTTATTTTTAAATTGACAAACCCTGTTTATTATACTTATATACATTTCAACAGATTTGTTTTGTTGCTTTACTGTGGTATATTCTTAATGTATTCACTATATTTGTTTTTGGAGCACTCCTAAATACTTCGTGAATATCATGTTTATTTATTATAAAAATGGACAGGGCATTTGCTCCAAGATAGCATTCAAACACTAAGTTGAAAAAAAAGAACGCTCTACTATTAAAAGACAAAGAAAACCCTGCAAAACTTGTTTTCATGTTGTATTGAATATTTAGCACCACAAGCAAAAAGCCATCAGCTGACGAAGGTGTTCCGGACTGATACAGTTTCTAAATTAAGTCAACAGTACTTTATTAATTGTCAGAGCACAAACATCGATTGAGAAGACAAAGCAAGGTAACAAACAAAACGGTCGGAATCCCATGAACTCCAAAAGGAGCAAGATCTCGTGTGTTGACAGTGTAAAAATGTTTTTACAAAAACTTCAAGAAAATTCAAACCGGCATTTTCAAATGAAGAAAATGGTGGATTGAACCTGGTTTTATAGCGCTAAACCTCTCACTTGTATGACAGTCACATTAAATTACATTATATTGACATCGATGCGTGACCAAAGTGTCACAAATAGGGGCACAACAACAACACGAACCCCACCAAAAACTTGGGTTCACTTCAGGTGCTCCACATGTTGCACCCGTCGCGTTGCCCATGGTAATACAAAGCCGGTAAATAGTTAAATTCGGTATGACACATTCGTTAAAAGGGAACGGTATTGTAGCTACGACATATCCGATATCATCTGTATAACGGATATTCCTAAACGGTCAATCAACTCGTGATAGTGTCCATAAAATTTACGAAGTGATGATTTTAACTTAACCATTTGGAACTCTTCGTCTAAAAATGAGAAATTGGGAAACTGAAATCATCTCTTTTGTCGTAAAGTTTTGTTTTCAACTGACCCCCATAGTCAACGCCCAATCAAATGGCAAAATCAAAAGCTAAAACACATAAAACGAATGGATAACAATAGTTATCAAAGGTACCAGGACTATAACTTAATACGCCAGACGCGCGTTTCGTCTACATAAGACTCATCAGTGACGCTCAGATCAAAATAGTTATAAAGCCAAACAAGTACAAAGTTGAAGAGCATTGAGGACCCAAAATTCCAAAAAATTGTGTCAAATACGGCTAGGGTCTGTTCCTGGCATAAGAACATTCTTAGTTTTTCGAAAAATTCAAAGTTTTGTAACAGGAAATTTATAAAAATGACCATATAGTTGATATTCATGTCAACACCGAAGTGCTAACTACTGGGCTAACTGTCATGTTCCTGACTTGGTACAGGCATTTTCGTATGTAGATTATGGTGGATTGAACCTGGTTTTATAACGCTTAACGTCTCACTTGTATGACAGTCGCATCAAATTCAATTATATATGTAAGCATCTCCTACTAAACATACTTCAACCACCATGCAAATCTGCAAATAGCCGAGAATACGACACAGCCGGTACAATTACAGAAACATAAACAACTAAAGATCTATGACTGAGAAAACGTGCCGTAAGTGAGTTTTGTCACAGAGATATCGTATCGGTCATCCATTTCATAAGGATGTCTGTAAAACTTACGTTATATCTATTTCATTCGTTCTTCTTTGTCGAAATGTACAATGTTGACTCTGATTGGACATTGCACGCATAATGTTTGGTCAAAATATATATGAGTACATTTGGAAAACATATTTGTTTATATAAACAATGTTATATAAACAATTTAATTTACATAACACTGTAACCAAATAAAACGAATAACGTCATTCAGCAATGGTTCTTCTGATTAACTATATGATACTTTTTTATTTGAGTCTTGAAGGGGGAGTATTCATCCATATGAAAGGTTGTTGTTGTTTCATGACATGACTAGTTACATATAAGGAGTCAGTAAATTTCTTATGGGATGAGAGAAAAGACCATATATCGTATTAGGTCACTAGCACACTTGTGACGAATTATCTTAACGACTATCTTAGCATGTGACTTAAGATTAGTATTTTAATATTAAGAACCTACTTCCATTGGTCTATACAAAAACTTGTTGGCTTTTAAAGTGTTTTCTCGTTAATTTTCAATCGCACAACATCAATCCTTCCTCTGTTGTTTCGGCGAAACGTTCTAGATTTTTTATATAATGTTTTTATAAAGGTTGCAGTCTTGTTATTGACTGATCCATAGGCTTACATGCAAAACAGCTGATCTTTGAAAATAAAAAAAGCTACATAAAAAAATCATGTTCATATCATGAATGTACTAATGTGAAATTGTGATTTAATCGGGAAAATGTGGGTTATGCCGCGAAGAATTAAAAGTTACGTAACCCTGAAGTCAAAACATTTCTTTTCTATTTTCTGTTTGCTGTTTTTACTAAGCCGCACCATTTCTAGTAAACATGATATCCTTCCACTTTCCTGGATTGATATCCTTAAAAAGACGCCAAATAACCTCATATAAAATATAAGGGCTCCATGTGTTCGCTTTAAAAATATAATTTTCTAGATGTGTCACAGTGCGGAGTGAACATGAGGTAAGATAAAAGTCATTGTGAACATTTGTATTTGTTATAAGAATTCACTTAAAAGAGGGACGAAAGATACCAGAGGGACAGTCAAAATCATAAATCGAAAATAAACTGACAACGCCATGGCTAAAAAATAAAAATGAAAAACAGACAAACAATAGTACACATGACACAACACAGAAAACTAAAGAATAAACAACACGACCCCCACCAAATACTAGGGGTGATCTCAGGTGCTCCGGGAGGGTAAGCAGATCCAGCTCCACATGTGGCACCCGTCGTGATGCTTATGTGATAACAAATCCGGTAAATAGTCTAATTCGGTAGGTCACATTCATGAAAGGGAAAGGGATTGTAGTTACGACGTAAGGAACATATCCGATATCATTTGTGAAACGGTTATTCCATAACGGTCAACCAACTCGTGATGGCGTCCGTAAAATATACGAAGTGATGATTTCAACTTCACCATTTGGAACTCTTGATTTAATAGCTTCCTTGTGAGCAACAACCCTCTATCAAGAAAATCATGATAGGAAATGCAAGCACGGGAATGTCGTATCAATTGGGAGATATATACACCGTATGCAGGTGCTGCTGGAATGTTGCTACTTAGAAATGGAAAGTTCACAATTGGAAAGCTGAAATCATTTCTTTTGTCGTAAATTTTTTTTCCAACTGACCTTATTGTCAATTTCTAGATGTAAGTCAAGAAAAGAGGCCGACTTAACTGTATCTGTTGTATCCTTTATCTCTAGTTCAATGGGATAGATGCGTTCAACATAGTCACCAAATTTTGAATTATTTAGTAAAAGAACATCATCTACATGTATATAGCGGAAAGTATAGTTAAAGGATATTGCTAACCTCCTGGGAAGTTCTTGTATGAAGTCAGCCTCATAATAATAAAGAAACAAGTCGGCAAGAAGAGGGGCACAATTCGTTCCCATTGGAATACCAATAGTCTGTTGAAAAACACGTCCTCCGAACGTAACAAATATGTTGTCAATCAAGAAATCAAACATCTTGATAATGTCAGTTTCAGAGAAGTTTTTGTTTGAAATAGAGCAATCCTATACAAAGTAAGATTTATCCCTTCCTAAGACAAGATACTTGTTTCTACGTTGGCCATTATTTTTTTATGAAACAAAGCAATACCTACTCTTTCAATTTGCCTTTTAGTTTTGAATGTGGAATACTTGTGTAAAGTGTAGAAAAGTCAAATGTTTTAATACTATTACAAGACGAAAGAGAGTTAGATTGTATGTACTCTAAAAGATCTTCGGAATTTTTAAGTATCCACATCTGATTCACGCCACCTCTAGAATAGGCATTTTCACAATAACTTTGAAGCCCGTCTTTGAATGTTGATACAATAGATGTTAATAATTTAGAAAGAAGTTTCATGGAGCACTTGGAAGACCCAGCAATATACCGTGGTTTGTAAGGACACTTATGCAGTTAAGGTATCCAATACAGTGATGGAAGATCCAGTTCATCATCTTTGGTTGAAATTCCAAAGGAACATAGAACAGACCTATGATTATCCAGGATTTCCTCTTTGGTAAGTGTCGTGAGGGTATATGTTGAGTTTCCAAGTGAATTGTCAATACCTAATTCGTTTATCAAGCAGTTAATGTAATGAGTTTTACACACAAAAACGATGCTGTTTGTGGCTTTATCTGCGGGGACAACAACATATTTGTCATGAAGGTAGGAGAAGTGTTTTGCAACATTAGGGTCTTTAAAGATTGACGTAGCATGGGCATTGATAGACTCATTCAGTTTCTTAATTCTGATTGTATCAACGACCCCACTGCCTTAATCAATTTGGAAAGAGTGTCTGCGTCTCTTCCTTCTCGCGCTTAGCCCATTGCCTGGCATAATCCTCAACTGAATCCATCAAAATTTTAAAGTCGATTTCCAATTGGATGGATTAAGGCTCACGATATTTTGGACCTTTCGATAACACATTTTGTAGGGAAGTGTTATTAACAATGTTGAGGTCACCGGTAATAACGTGGCCAGCCGGATTATATGTGAATTGGGAACTAGCACAAGTGAAGTCGTCAATATTGAGACCCTGCAAAACGTGTTTGTAATTGAAAGTTTTAGTTGCAATAGGTTTAGTATAGGTATAAGATTTGATTGGTACAGACTGGTCTTTGAAATATGGAGGTATTTTCGATTGAACTAATTTAGGATGAAGGATATTGCCTAAGTAGTCACCATCGACAAAGGTCTCGGTGGCGTCTACTTAGGCAATATCCTTGTGAAACGGATAACGTTAAGGAAAGATCTTTACCGTAATGTTACTCCAAAGAAAATTCCAATTAAAAAGTCCTTTATAAATTTGCAAATAAAAATCTCAAACAAGTTATGCAATGTACTTTGATTAGTCTAGTGTTAAAGTGACTGTTTTAAGAAAAAATAACTCAACAGTTTGTTGGAGTATATATATGTAGAATTTTACGCATATATATATATATATATATATATGCGTAAAATTCTACACAGACAGTAAAGTAGTTTTAGGTTACATCAGTAACGAGTTCTTTATCTACGTCGCCAATAGAGTAGAGAAAATAAGGAAATTTAGCTCTCCAAGTCAATCGAATTATGTACCAACTAATCGTAAACCCGCAGACTCGGGAACAAGGTCCGTACCAGCCCATGAAATTCATAGCAGTGAATGGTTTTTGGGACCAAAACAACTCCTTTCCTCAGAACAGAAAAATTCTGAGGACATATATCAGCTAATAGATCCAGAAGAAGATGGAGAAATCCATGCAACTGTTAATGTTGCAAAAAAAATTGCCACACCTGAGCATAAAGGTATCGGAACTGATAGAATCAACCGATTCTCCAATTGGACATCACTTGTGCGAGCAATAGCCTTTTTGGAACGTATCTCCCGTTTACACGGGTCAAAACAAGCAGCTTCAGAGACTTCTCTGGATAGGTTTTCAAATGCCAAAAATTTCATTTTAATATCTGCTCAACATGAAGTTAACGGAGATGAAATAGATTGCATTAAACGTCGGGAACAAATTCATAAGCGGAGCCCGATAGCTAACATTAATTCGTTTTTGGACGAACTAGACTATTACGAGTAGGAGGCCGTATTGTCAAATCGGACTTAAACCTCCGTGAAAAGAAACCATTGATCGTCCCTGGACGCCATCATATAGCGACATTATTTGTTCGACACTACCATGACAAGATAAAACATCAAGGTCGCCATTTCACCGATGGAGCGATTCGTTCCGCAGGATTCTTGATCGTTGGAGCAAAACGCTTGATCTCTTCTATAATTCACAAATGTGTGACATGCCGCAGATTCAGAGGAAAAACCGAGTATCAAATCATGTCTGATTTGCCAGACGACCGTCTTGAACCGTCACCCCGTTTACTAACGTTGGAATAGACACTTTCGGACCTTGGACAATTGTTTCACGTAAAACACGTGGTTGAAACGCCAACTCGAAATGTTGGGCAATTTTATTCATATGCTTAGTGACAAGAGCTATTCACATAGAACTTATCGAGGAAATGACTTCTTCAGCCTTCATAAACGCCGTCAGTAGATTCGCCGCTATAAGAGGTCAAGTTAAGATCTTCCGATCTGACCGTTGAACGAACTTTATTGGGGCAATTGACGATTTAAAGATCGACTCAATCAACGTTGAAGATGGACCCTTCAAGAACTTTCTGTACAATTCTGGTACAACGTGGATCTTCAATCCGCCGCATTCGTCCCACATGGGTGGGGCCTGGAGAGAATGATTGGTATCACCAGGAGAATTCTTGATTCTATGCTTCTAAATGCAGCCGGTAGAAGCCTAACACATGACGTGCTCAACACGCTTATGGCAGAAGTTTCAGCAATAGTGAACTCTAGACCTCTGGTACCAGTATCAACATATCCAGAGAATCCGTTAATATTAACACCGGCTATGTCATTGACACAAAAAAAGATTACATTTTCACTTCAGATCATTTTGGAGAATTCGACAAACGAGACCTATGTCTTGCCGAATGGAGAAGAGTACAGACTCTAGCCGGTGTTTTCTGGTCCCGTTGGAGTAGAGTACCTGCTGGTACCAGAACAACGACGAAAATGGACCGGAGATCGCCATGATCTCATCGAAGGAGACGTCATTCTTCTAAAGGACAAAAACCTTTGCCGTACCCAATGGCCTGTTGGAATTATAGTGAACTTATTCAAAGGTTCCGACGAACATGTCCGTAAAGCAGAAGTGCGAGTAATCGTTAATGGGAAAGCCACGATCTACACACGACCTATCGTGGACATGATTCTTCTCATAGAGAACAAACCTGTGTAATTAGATGTATATATTTTAGATTAATATAGCGACATTTATATGTGTAAATATACTTTCTGGAATAGTGTTATCAGATAGATTTCAGACGGGGAGTATTCTGATTCATATTCGCAATTATATTTACTGTAACGATTATTGGATTGAATTTTCAGACAATCCTATTTTCCGAAAACTATCTGGACTTATCCATATTTTCACTACCGTTTACTTTCTCTTCCTCGCCTGTTGATTACAAATGGATGCCACGACAAAACTGCTCCTGTGGATACTGTGACAAATCACCGTCAAGTATGTTTCCAATCGATTATAAACTGTTAAATGATATTCCGTTAATTTCGTTAACTTGACAAACACGTTTATTCAACAAAGATGAACTATAATTGTTTATTTCTTTGAACTGAACTGAGAATTCTACTTTCGGTTTTGACTTGATATTAATATTGCATTGAACATTCACATATTTCTTTCGTACATATTGTAAAATATTGTATTTTTATTTCTTTCAGTTAACCAAACACTACACACTTTGTAAAAACTCCTGTGTCCCTTCTGGTGGAATTATAATCTACAATCTTCACGCACAAGTTGTTATTCTTTATAATTTGCCGAGATTGCGATACAATCACATGGTTATACTAGCTGAGTCAGGCTCAGCATATATATATATATATGTAAGTACGTCTGAGCCAGTGACGACTCTACAACAGATTTATCCATCGGATCACCAGCAGTGATGGCGATACATGGCTGTGTAAATTATGTATATACAACTCGTCTAAACATCAACCCAACAATGTTAGATCTGTAAATTTGCCTTCGCAAATTTTTTGTATATATATATACAACTCGTCTAAAAATCAACCCAACAATGTTAGATCTGTAAATTCGCTTTCGCAAATATTTCGTTCTTCCCTAGCCGGGATTCGAACTCATGCTACTGAGATATCGTGACACCAAATTGCCTGCTCTGTATCCGGCGCGCTAGACCACTCGACCACCTGGGCTTCATTAAAATGAAGCTTTCGGTGGCCGGTGTTACCTTTCCACGTCAGTTTTAATCTAGCGTCGTATTACAGTACATGATATATAAGGCATGATGATGTTATTTTTACAGATCAGCTAAATCATCTATAGTAAAGGATCCTACAAACTAATGTAAGAGACAGTCACAGAAATATTTATATTTATAAGTACGTCTGAACCAGTGACAACTCTACAACAGATTTGTCCATCGGATCACCAGCAGTGATGGTGATATAATGCTGTGTACATTCTGTATATACAACTTGTCTAAACATCAACCCAACAATGTTAGATCTGTAAATTTGCTTTCGCAAATTTTACGTTCTTCCCTCGCCGGGATTTGAACTTATGCTACTGAGATATCGTGACACCAAATCGGCTGCACATATATATATAAATACATAATAAATCTTAGACTGGTTAAATATTATATTTATTAGTGTACTGTATCATAATTATATGATCTATCGCCCCGTGAGATTTATCGTTGGCTATTATTCAGTCATTTAGTATACTAGTATATAATAACATAATAAGGTTTATCGGTTTACTGATAATACAGATTTAATAAAAGTTAAAATTCCGCATTTATTTTCGAGTCCCTCCTTTTTTCTTTGCATTCTGAACTTTGACCTTGTCTGTCACGTGACGTTACCGTATTGTGACGTCACTTTTAAATTTTCTAACGTTTGAACGGTAAGCTGGATGAGTGTGTATAGATCTTCTAATTTGGCGGGATCTGGCAAGATGACAGGGGGGTCATGACCCTATAATTATACGTTAGACCATATGTTAAAATATTCTACTGTGGTACCACAGGGAAGTTGTGTTTTTTATAAACGGCTTTCTCTTGTTTACCAGAGCGGCCGGTTCATCACTGTTACCAGTTTTGAATTTTATCCTCCGAGTACCGAGGAAGCGTTATTCAAGTTATGGCCTAACGTCAGTGTTGCGTCGTGCTCCTCGTTCACTCTAATTTTCCTTTGAGGAACTTTTGTTACTTCTGTTACCAGAAGAACACTACTTGCCAATATCAAAAATGCCGGCGGTTTGTATCGTATTGCCAGACCTCGTTTACTTTTTTTTCCACCTGCGGCCGATTTGATTCCACATAAGATTTCTTGAATTATTTAGTATCAAGGAGTTGCGGAATGATTGCCTATGAGACAACTCAATTGTAAAAACAACGTTGATATTAGCATCTAAAGGTACCCATACAACCTTCAACAATGAGCAAAACCGTTACCATATGCGACCTGTTTTATTCCACACAATATTTCTTTAATTAATATATATATGACCACGTGAAGAGTTACTTTGTTGTAAACTCTTTCATTTTATCTTACTCACTAATCAAATACTCGTTCAATAGGGGCCGTGGTCACGGTATTAAATCGTTTTCACGTACTGTTTAATTTGTTACAACGAATTTGATTCGCCATAACGTATTAAATGCGTTGTTGTATTACTATTCGTGTCATCGGATCAATAGAGAATATTTTACAATATCACATCCATATCAACCCGAGACGCCAATATAACCACAAGAGCTCTGCTCTGGTTGACAGTTGGCACGGTCTTTGCTATTAAAATAGAAATATCCTATACCTCAAGTAGAAGTTCTATTATGTGAAAAGAAGTTTCTTAGTATACAGATTATGCGTTTGATAAAACCTATGCAACAGGGACAGACATCGACGACTTGGCTTATTACAATTAAAAGGTGTGATAAAGCCCTTGCAACCGTGACGGATATATTTACTTGTATCCTACCATATAGACCGACAACGTCTATAAAGTAATAATTACCAAAATGGAAAGTCCCTAATCAAATGGCAAAATCAAAAGTTCATACACAAACAAATTGATAACAACTGTCACAGTCCTGTCTTGGCACAGACATCCTCCCTGGAAAAAATGGCCAACCAAACCCAGTCCCATAGCAGCTCAACCTCTCACTTGTGTAATTCCAAACCCTAGTATTAAAATTTGTTAATCTGTATAGGTATATAGCACTCCACAGAAATCAAAACTAAAATTGGACCACAAAATATGTAATCCACTTCTATTCTTGGCTTTCTTATATACTATATTAGTACTGTGCAAAAAGGAACTGCTTAATGGTTATTTGAGAATTCTAATACGTTTATTTTGAATAGAAATTTGTCAGTAACTACTAGTAAAAAATATATGAACTCAACACGTTTGATTGAGAAGAGGACAGTCAATTCCTTCGAGATTGATGAAAAAAGGTCAATTTGTCATAATTGGAGCTACTTCCGATGCCAATAAAGTCAGTACCTGTGTGACCATCTCTCGCTTCCAAGACTGCTACACATCTCCATCATGGATGTTATTAATGTAATAGGATTCAAGTCCGATGAGTTGAAGGGCCAAATAAGCACACTGATGTTATTCTGCTCTAGTAAATCGATTATCAAACGCACTGTGTGAAAACTAGCATTGTCCTGCTGGAATTACTTCCTATGTCGGTCAATAACATGCAAAAGATGAAGTTTGAGAATTTCATCTGTGCACTTTGAGTCGTTGAATTACCCGAAAAATCTACCAATTACGTTTTACGGTCAAAAGAGATAGCCGCCTACATCATGATACTTCATACTGTCCACTCCTTGGAAACACGAGGAAGCAAAACATGCATTAATGCGCCAGTAGACAGGAGTTCTTCTATCACGTTTCTGAAGAATAAAACGGGACTGAACACTAAACAAGTGTGTGCGTCAGTTTCGGAATGTCAACCCCTCAATATGTTGCACAATCGGACACTATTCTGTCTAAGTGACAGTCTTTTAACAGGTCCAAAATAAATTCTCCCTGGTTTTATGCAATGTTGTCGATGTCCAAGGGGACTGTTTGTGAGCTGATTATTTTCAATCCTGGTATGTATCCCTGGTATCAAATGTAGTGATAATATCGGCAACTGTTCGATTCCGTAGATAAAATACCCGTATCTTGCGACTTTTTTCGGGGGTCGTTAGACGAGGTCGACCACTCCTTGGGTGGTTCTTAATACAGTGAATCTGCTGGTTTATGTCAAAGTCGTGAAATTGTTATCTGGTTAATATTTTCAGTTCTTGCTACTTCACTTTGGGACACTTCGGCCTGGAGAAGTTCATTGAACATATTACGAATAGCAGGGTCCAACTTTGGAATGGCAGTGTTTTAATGTTGTGTTGAATTAAATCTTAAGATTTAGTCCATAAATGCGCAAATATGTAAATAAACTCATCATAACAGTTGATTTGACCACAAAATTCTCGTGAAAAACGTTTGCAAAATTTTGCAAGGCGCAAATCTCATGTGTTAGAAGATTGTCAAATAAAAAAAAACGTGCATTTTAAGTGTAAAACTTGCCTGTAAAGAATCGACCATGCAAGTATGAAAAATTCGTCCGAGCTATGCATTTCTTTTTTTAGCAGTATACATTAAGCTAAATGTTTGTCTAATACATGAGCATATGTATGTAATAAGTATTTTCCATAGATTAATTTTCAAAAGTTTAAATGATGAAATATAATTCCTCTTTTAAAAGTCTTTTTGTGTATCCATGGCACCATTCTGCATTTATTTACAATAAAATATTGCATGAAGGGGCATGAACATTTGGTTCAAACAAGAATCTCAATCCCTTTGAGTGAAAGACTTTCTGGAACTATTGACCTTAATCTATCAAATGATCAATTGAAAGTATGTGTATTTCGTCTCAATTTTCCTAAAGCGAAATCATTAAAAGATCGTGCGACAAAAAGTTGGGGAAAAACATTTCGATAATTCCTTGAGTAATGTTTGGTATGTCTATGAAAATACGGACTGCCATACAGAAAATAGCCTAAACAATATTGATGTGTATATAAACCCACCATGAAGGCTATATAAATATTCAGCAATCCGAAAATGAATTATATTGCTCAATAGCTTTCATATACTATACATCTATTTCAACTTTGCCAAAAAAATCAGGATATTTTAGTGATTTTTGTCTCTTTTGTTATCAAAACTTTAAGAAATGGTTCGGATTTTGAGCGCATTTTAAGTTTGCGATTGCGCTGGTACACTAAAAAAATCATTTTTAACTAGTGAACAAGTTAGAACTATTAATTTAAATACTATTCTTCAAAAACTCATTGCACAATTATTGAAAAAAGTCATAATTCCCCTAAAAAGAACAGTTTTCTAAGCCCTTCTTTTTGAAAATATCCTTCAAAATTCGGAGAAAAATAAATGGTTTTTACAGAACAATTACAATTCATTAGAGTCGAATTGACTCTAAACCGATAATGATAGAAGTTTGATGCACAGTCAATCACATTTCTGGTTATCTGACTCAGAGGATTAATTTGACCACATCTGTACGTCAGCAAATGGCGATGAAACTTGTGACCAGTCTAAATGACCCAAAAAATATCTTTCAATTTGCTTCCCCGGTAAGCTGTACCGGTGAGAAAGGGATAGGGTTAAAGACAATTGTGTATTAGTTCAGTGATAGTGGACGTCATACTTAACTCCGAAATATAAATTACATTTAATATAGGAGATGATTGCGCTGGTACACTAAAAATTACATTCTAAACTAGCGTACAAGTTAGAAGTAATAATTTAATACTAATCCTCAAAAACTAACTGCACAATTATTACAAATAGTCATAATTCCCCTAAAAAGAACAGTTTCCTAAGCCCTTCTTTTTGAAAATATTCTTCAATAAACTGTTAAATGTCCTTAATCTGTCGTCTGAACTCGCGTATTTAAATGTAGCGCGAATGTTAACCGTCATGTATGACTACTTATTTATCCCCCTTTGCTCTCTGTGTTATTTATAGCTACTAACAACAGTTACATTACCTGTGCTACTTGGTTTATATTTTAAGAAATTATCACCTTAAATAAGTTAACACTTATACGACATGGACAACATTCATGTAATCATAATCATCAATTCTATTGTTGTTGCACTGATGGCTGCATACGTTATCGTAAATGAAAGGAGGTTACAGGAAACGCATGATCGGACAGGTAACGAGAAGTAAAATTGTTCGAGACCAAACAATGATATAATCCCAAACTTAATTAAATGACTTACAAGCATGAATCTTTTTATAACTAGATGTGTCAAAACGACACAAATGGCCCCGTTCCAAAAATTTGAAAAATCTGCAATTTCAATAACACATGCGGACACAAAGAAGATGGTAGTCACACATATACTAAATCTGCTCAAAATCTTAAAGCCTTAAAAAAAATATCATATAACTGAAATTTTCAACAATTTATCAAAGTTCAAAGCCCGTAATTTTGACAAAAATGAGTGAAGCGGAACGAAACTCAAACTTGATCTGTAACTCATCATACCAAAAATCAGTCCAATATCTAAAGACGTTTAGAAAAAAAAACGTATAATGGTTTGTTGATGAATGACGGAATAACGGAGTTAAGGAATTTCAGAGTTACGGAATTTCGGAATTACGGAATTACGGAATTTCGGAATTACGGAATTACGGAATTACGGAATTTCGGACAAGGGTAAAACTTTGTTGCGGGGCCATAAAAAAAGAAAATGTGGTATGATTGCCAATGAGACAACTCTTCACAAGATACCAAATGACACAGAAATTAACAGGCTATATGTCATCGTACGGCCTTCAACAATGACTATAACGCATAGTAAGCTATAAATGGCCCCGAAATGGCAAATGTAACAAAATTTAAACGAGAAAACTAACGGCCTAATTTATGTACAAAAAAATTAACGAAAAACAAATATGTAACACAGCAACACACGACAACCACTGAATTACAGGCGCCTGACTTGGGACAGGCACAAACATACAGAATATTGCGGGGTTAAACATGTTAGAGGGACCCTAACCCTCCCCTAACTCTAAATTCATAATTTGAAATCCATGAGATTTTATTTTTGTCTCATGGAATTATATTTGTCCCATTGGTTTTTCTTGTTCACATTGGATAAAATAAATCCTATGGGACTAGAAAAAATACATGAGAGTTACCCAAAATCCCTTGTTTATTTAAATTAAAATTGCAAAAGAACTTTATAGTCTAGAGCTTTTAATACTTGATCTTTAGTAAATCCCATGTTGTTCCGCACATTTTGGTTATTTATATAACACGGTATCTTTTAGAAAATGCGGCTCCGGATTTGCAAATGTGTGCTTTGCAAATTTAAAGCGTTTGGTGTTTATAGTGAAATAGCCTATTAACTTCAACATTAAAATGTTTAACTGTATGCATGCATGGTGTAAGGCTAGCTATAAAACCAGGTTCAATCCCAGTTTTTCTCAAAATGCTCTGAACCAAGTCAGGAATATGGCAGTTGTAATAAAACAAAATCGTTTCTATGTACGTTTGCGTTTGTTTTTGTTGCACTTTAGTGTTCCTATGTTATTTTTTTTCCTATAACAGTTGCTGTGTTTCCCTGGTTTTTAGTGTAACCCGGATTAATTTTCTGTCAAACGATTTATGACTTATGAACATCGTTATACTACTGGTCCGAGTACACAGTTATCGTCCCTTGATTTTCGTTGTCCACGAATATAGTCCCTACTGTGGACAGTGTGCTACTTGTCAATTTTTTTTATACCCCTTCCAAATTTATTTATTTATGTTTTATGCCTCAAGTAGCAAGAAGGGGGATAAAATTACACTGTAAAAAAAATTGATTCATCAATTATAATGTAAAGTAGTGATTTGGTCCAGTTGAAAAAGGTCAAAAATTAGCATTTCGGAAGCTGTCAAAAGATTTCAAGCCCCCCTTCACATAAAATTGTCCATATTTTGAGTTAGAGCTGATGAAGTCTATAATTTTGATATAATTTGTCCCAAAAGTAGTACAACACCCTGTAAAAATATTATGGAGAAAGCGCAGGTGGGATTTTTTTTATTTCCATTTATTGTCTAAAGGAAATGCACTACGAAATAACTGTGTACTCGGACCTACTGTTGCCTTTATATAACAACATGTGATTTATTTTCATAATATTATGTAAAACTTCTCATAATTGAATTTCTCATGTTTTCCAGTGCAATACATTGATGGTGTTGTGAAGAATATGACCATCAATATGAATAAAGAAATAAGACGAATTCCAAATGAACAGATAGCAAAAAAGGGTAATTGATGTATTTGAGGTCTCAATTGTGATTGCGTCTAAAATATGTGAAAAGCTTACAAAAATGTTATCCTTGACATGATTAATAACAAGGATCTTTTTAAAAATAAGACTATGTGGTATTATTGTCTATGAAACAACGTTCAACCAGAGACCAAATAACGTAGATGCGTTAAAAATAACCAATTAACAAACCGACCTAAATCATAAAATAACATTTGAGAGTACTCGTATTTACTGAAATCTTGTTCTCAGCTTATAACTACTAACGAAAATGATCATGCTTGAGATAATACAGAAACAAGTCTGCTACTTAAGGGGTCCCATTGGTGCCAATTAAAATACCTGTGACCTGTCAATCAATTTTATTGCTGAAATTCCCATTGATGTTGTCAGGGAGAACATTTACAGCTTTACTCATCTCATCACACTTCCTGTAATTATATCTAGAATATTTAACTTTTTATTACAAAGGAAGGCTTTAGTTTATATGAAGGTAAAAGGGTAAATAAAGCACGAAGTCGAAGAGCATAGAGGACAAAATTCCTAAAAGTTGGCCAAATACAGCAAAGGTAATCTATTCCAAGGGTAGTAAATGCCATATGTATTTCAAAAATTCAAAGTTTTGTAAACAGTTAATTTATAATTGTGACCACATCAATGATAATTCATGTCAACGCAGAAGAGCTAAAAACTGTGCTCATGATACCCTTGGAGAATAAAAACTCCACCGGCAGTGGCATCGACCCAGTGGTTGTAAATAAACTCATCATTGATACCATGATTGAAATTTTTAATTTGCGTCAAACGCGCGTTTCGTAGATAAAGTTCGTGTTGTCTATTCAATCTATATAAACTAGGTCATTGACTTATCCAGAGAACTGTAATTGATTTTATCTTCGTCATTTGAACTGTGGTTGATATTTGTTTCATACTATATCTATCTATCCTCATACTACGTTTTTATAGTTTACTAAAAACATGTAGGTTTTTTTATCTGACAAACAGCACATTTTTTGTTTAAATATTGCAAACAAAAAATTCTTTTATATATATATATATATATATATATGATTACTTTTACAGACCATGATAATATTTTGAACATATTAACGCATACTTGATTCTGTCCTTAGAAAAGACTGTCGAAATTCTTGAATCATAGCCTCTAATATTATGGAATGTGTCATCACAAGGATAGATAAAAGTCAATACAATGGCTATTGTCCAAAACATTTAGACCCAATATTGCACGCCCTCAATCATTTGAAATTGGTCATATCCAGAAAACGTATAGAAAGGTGACTGGAAAAATAACTTTCATGAAAGGGGGATTCCTGTCAACTAGTATACTTAAACGTGTATGTTCTTTTAACTAAATCACAATGTATACTTCGTTTTACTTGTTGTCTGACTGCTCAAAAAGAGGCAAAAGATACCAAAGCGACATCCATAAGTCGAATATAAAATGACAACGTCATGGCAAAAAAACACGAAAAGGACAAGAGACAAACAACATATGCGAAACACATCATCGGAATCTACAGACTGAGCAACACAAACCCCACCAAAAAACAGGGTGATCTGAGGAAGTGTTAGATCCTGCTCCATATGTGGCATCCGTCGTGTGGTGTTGCTCATATTCGGTGATAAGTCTAATTCGGTCGGTAAACATTTAGGGAAAAAAATACAGGATAACGGTTACGACAATTGAAACATATCTGTCGTCATCTGTGAAAGTAATATCCTATAACGGTCAACCAACACGTTATGGCGTCATTAAACATTTTGAAAGGATGGTGTCAACTTCACCACTTGGAACTCTTGGTGTAATAGCTTCCTTGTGGGCAGCAAACCCCTATCAAGGAAATCATGATATAGGAAATGCAAGCCCTGGAGTAACGTATTAACGGGTATATACTTCATATGCAGGTGCTGTTGGAACGTTGAGTATTATATGAATAATAAGTGATTTACGATAAGCTGATTCTCAAATTGAGTTGAAGAGGTTAAAAATGTTTTTAAATAATATAAACCGTTACAGTTCAGTATTTTTGTCATTTTACTTTTTTTTAGTATCCTGCCTAGACATTTACATTGAAGACCGTCGAAATCCAAGCGGAGAGTATATAATTTATCAAAGGGAACATGCTGTAAGAGTGTACTGTTCATTCGAGGGAGATTATGGATTCACCTTCATTTCAAGAAAGTCGGCAGAAGCAACTATTGACGTAAATGCATTATACAGCACTAGAGATTTCGCAAAAATACGAGTTCTTCACCCAACTGGATGGCAAACAGAAGCATTAGTAGAAAATTTATTATCATTTCAGAACTTGTCCAAACTGTTTTTTTGCAATGAATAGTCATGAAAACTATAAAGGACCTTCTGCAGCGAATTCTGGACTGCATCCATATCTATTTCTTGGTTTCCTTCCAATAGAATTGGCAAAAAATCAGAACTCCCAAGGATATCGAGTTAAAGACATGGACTTTCAGTATCCAAATTGCGATGGAAACCCCAACAGCTATATCACATTTTTCTTTAACCCAAAACTTTCATCACCAGGTGCAACAGGTTCAACGAATGTTTTCATGACACGTTGGATTACCTCTTCTTTAGCAATTGACTATCCTAAATATATGGACAGCAGTTTTTACATGGACTGGGAGATGCATATGGGCGGTTGTGGTGGATTTCTGACGTCAACAGAATTAAACACCAAAGCATCATTAGGTTTACCGTTTGGTAAGTTTCTCGATTTGTCGGCATTAACCTCAGTCAAAATTGGCAGCTGAATGGTTGGCGTAAAAATTAAAGGTCCGGTTATGTTGGTTGTAAATATTATGTTCTGTTCATTATATAAATGTTAATGCAAACACATAACATATCACTTGCTTAACCTTAGAAGAACATTTCAAACTAATAACAATATGTCGGTCGTAGAAAAGATGATGCGCTCTTTTTAAAATCATAAAAAAAATGCTTCAAAATTTACAAATGACGATGAAAACATATGAAAACTTGAAAATCACCATTTCGAATCACGAATTCATAGCTGGAAACAAAATCCGAAAATAAATAGTATCGAAACTTCAAATCATGTACGACAGCAGCTACGACAAAAAGAACGCAGAACCGTTGTCGTATAAAGCTGCGCACATTTTCTTACTACACTCAATTGTTAGTTTTGCCATATTATTATTCTTAATGTACTATTATAATTTTTCTTTATTGGTTTCAGCTATTCCTAAAGTATAGGAAGATATCTGCTCAGTAATTCTGGCTATTAAAATGCTGTTTGAATTGTTTGAATGCTGATTTTTTTTCCGAGCCTGCGACCTAACGTCGCGAAAGCGAGACATAGCAAGCCTACATCATATCTTCGTCAGCAGTGTCAACATTTAGGTTCAGTCTGTGGGTCGGTTTTTTTAGACATTAACAACTATGTCAAACCTTTATGTGATTTTTTTTTTTAATTAGGACAGAAGTTTCATATGACCAAAGCAATATTATGACAATTATTTTATATCATTTTCTGGCATTTTAATGATAAATGGACTTTACATTTACAGTTAACATGTAGATACAGTCTGGGTTTAAAGTTTGATAGACATCAATTGCTTTGTCAAATATTTAATGTATATTTCAAACTTTTTTTTGTGATTAAGATATAATGTCTCGGAGCAAAATTTTAAACAAAAATTATGTTTTTTCCATTTAACAGTATTTGACTGTTAGATTAACTTAGTTTTGTTGCAGTTAACATTTACAGACAGTCTAGGATTAAATCATTTTTACATTATAAACCTTCATAAATTATTATGTCAATAAAAGAGATATTCAATGGCAGGCGAGATCGCGGAATCCTTTACAACTTTATTTTTTATTGTAAATATTTAATTTCTAATGAGGTAACGTTTTGTCATCCCAAAAGATAGTAACTAGTATTAATCAAATTCATAAACTTTTACAATGTCTTCAACAAAGCTGTAAAAATCTGGAAAGAACTATTATATGTACTTCATCCAAACGGAATCAACATGAAGTACCAGCAGTATTATAGAGGGTTCTTCTGTTATTTGCCATCCATTTATACATATAATTTCAAATGTACTTTATCCAATAAAGGCAACAGTAGTGTACCGATGTTCTAAAGTAGTGGACGGAGAGATAACAAATCCGGGTTACAAACTAAAATCGAGGGCAAACATCAACTATAAGGGAAAAACAATGAAACAACATAATCACTTAAGTACAACAAAAAACAAACGACAATGCAACATACACATACAATGAACTATAACAAATTATGACTTGTATGGAATGTTGTCTCAATGGCACTCATACCACATCTTCCAATATCTATGAGATATTACTGACTTGCAAACGGAATGAACAAGAAGTTCCAGCAGTGTTTTAGAAGAGATCTACCATTATTTTACATACATTTATACATATAATTGGATTTTGACTATTTCGGATGAAGTGATACACAGCCACGTGTATAGAGTATTGCGTTTTGTTTTACTTGTTGAGGTTCAAGATTTAAGATTTAATCAATAGTCCAAAACTTACCTGTATTACTGAGCTATTTTACACAAACAGCTAGTATTGTGCAAAAATGAGTACACCACATACAAATTTGGACATTATTGTCTCTTCCGTGATGTCAGGAATCGAAACAGTATTTGAAAGGTCATAAAATTTACCTCAATTTAGGATTAACTCTTGAATTTTGAAGAGTCAAAATAGGATGAACAGATCATAAAAGCCCGAAGGCAAATATAATACAATACCAAACGAAAAAATATAAACAAGTCTAAATTAAAAACAACGTATAAAACCTATGATTGCGTTGGATAAAAACCGCAATTTTAATACGTGTACATGCAAACAAAAAAATCTTGGTAGGGAGTCTAAATACAGCACGAACAACATTTTTCAAAAAAACAAAAAAGTGAAAACGTATATTTTAACAAAACGCACTTGACTAGCAGGTCGAACTCCTGATATTCTTAAGCCTGCTGACCGATTGGCGATTTCCATATAAACGGATTACCAGATATAACAAAATGAATCTTAATTATTAATTTAAAACCAAACAAAAAAAACCAATATACTTACGGAAAAGACGTTATACCTCAAACAAAAGGTAATAAAATTAGTACACCATATCCGGATTTCGACAATTTATGTGTCTTCACTAATGTTAGGAATCCAAACGGTATTTGGAAAGCTATATAAATTCATCAATTTAGGATAGACTCTTGAATTTCGAAGAGTCGAAATAGGATAAATGAATCATATAAACCCGAAAACAAATATAATACAAGCCCAAAAAATTAGAATAGGATGAACGGATCATATCAACCCAAAGGCACATATAATACTAGTCTATTTTTAAATGATAAATATAAACAAATCTAAATTGAAAACAACGTTCACACCAATGATTTCGTTGGATAAAAACCGCAAGTTTGATTCGTGTGCATGCAAAACATATTGCTTGGTAGAGGGTTCTAGATAAAGCACAAACATTTTCCGAAAAAAACAAAAAAGGGAAAAGTTTATTTTAACAAAACGCATATGACTAGCAGGTCGAACAAGGGGTGTTTTTTAAATCCTGCTGACTGTCATTGGTGATTACCAAACAAACGATCACCAGATGTAACAAAATGAAACTAAATTACTTATTAAATACCAAATAGAAAACAATAAACTTGCGAAGACGATGGTATACCGCAAATAAAAGGTGAAAAAATCAGCACACCATATCCGGATTTCGACAATTATTGTCTCGTCCGTGATGTTAGGAATCGAAACGTAATTTTGAAAGCCATTAAAATGTACCTCAAATTAGGATAGATTCTGGGATTTTGAAGAGTCGAAATAGGATTAATCAATCATTAAAACCCGAAGGCAAATATAATACAAGCCCAAACGAATAAATATAAACAAGTCTTAATTGAAAACAAGGTTCAAACCTATAATTGCGTTCAGAGAAAAACCGCATTATTTTTACGTGTGCTTTCAAAATAAATTTCTTGGTCGATAGACTTATCATAGATACCAATTTTAAATTTTGTATATACGCCAGACGCGCATGTCGTCTACAAAAGACTCATTAGTGACGACCGAATCCAAATAAGTTAAAAAGGCCAAATAATGTACAAAGTTGAAGAGCATTGAGGACAAAATTCCTTAACGTTTTGCCAAATAAACTAAGGTAATCTATTCCTGAGGTCGAAAAGCCTTAGTATTTCAAAAATTCAAAGTGTTGTAAACTGGTAATTTATAAATACGACCATATCAATGATAATTCGTGTCAGCACAGAGGTGTTGACTACTGGGCTGATGATACCCTCGGGGAATTAAACCTCAACCAGCAGTGGTTGTAAATATACTCATAATAGATACCAGAGTGTTCTAAATACAGCAGAAACAACATTTTCCAAAAGAACAAAAAGTGAAAAGGTATATTTTTACAAAGCGTATTTGACTAGCAGGTCGAACTCCGGATGTTCTTCACCCTGCTGACTGCCATTGGTGATTGTCAAATGAACAGATCACCAGATGTAGCAAATTGGATCTTAATTATTAATTTAATATCAAACAGAAAAAAAACAATAAACCTACGAAAAAGCTTGTATATCTTCAAAAAAAAGGTGCAAATAATAGGACACCATATCCGGATTTCGACAATTATTGTCTCCTCAGTGATGTGAGGAATCGAAACGGTATTTGGAATGGCCAATTATTTGACTTCAATGTAGGATAGAGTCGAAATAGGATGAATGAATCATATCAACCCGAATGCAAATATAATACAAGCCCAAACGTAAAAATATAAGCAATAGATATAAGAAGATGTGGTAGATTCAGATTCAGATTCAATATTTTATTATAGTCTCACCACATAAAAACATAAAATGAGATTCACAAAACATTTGCATTGCATGTACCAATCTTAAAAAGATTTATGAGAGACTTTTACGATATATTATATACATATAAACATATTTTTACACATTTCCAGTGGACATTTATAATTAAAATTCACAATATAAACATTTTTACTAAATGATAGTAAACATTTGTTTCTTTAAGAACTAGTGAAATAAAGTACTATTTCTTCTTAATAAAATATTGTTGCAGGTTTTGGCAACTATAGCAGCAACATTGTCGTTACTAAATACAAATATAAATGTTTCATTATCTGATAATAGGTTATGAGTGCCAATGAGTCAACTCTCCATCCAAGTAAAAGTAAATCATTATAGATCAAAGTACGAGCCTTGGCTCACAGCGAAGAGCCCAAAACATTACTAGTGTAAAACTATTCAAACGGGAAAACCAACGGCCTAATCTATATAAAAAACGAGAAACGAAAAACACTTATGAACCACATCAATAAACGACAACTACTGAAAATTATATTCCTGACTTAGGGCAGGTACAAACAATTGCAGCGGGTTTAAACGTTTTAGTGGTACCAAACGTTCACTCTTATCTGAAACAATATTGAAACAGTCCAACACAGAAAGAACACACTTTAAATATAATTTGAAATGGCTTAACTCAATCAAATGACATATTAACACAAGTGATCATACACTGAACGATTAAACTTAAAGAGCTAGATTCGGAAACACCTATAATGGGCCTTGTGTATGAGCAAAATATAAAAATGAATAAGTCAAACATCACTAAACAGTTACAGGAACTTTGGGGATTTTTTACCAAACAATGTTATAAGAATTGGACATAGATAAGGGGTTTATGCGTGCTAATAATAACAGCCGCAATGACCTGTTACAGTACAAACTTTCACGTTTAATCCGTGCCAATTGGCAAATTATTGCAAAGCACCCAAAATTATCCAAGATCTTTCCCAATCCTCCTTTCTTAGCTTTTTGGAGAGCAACAAGTCTGAAAGACTTATTTGTGAGAGCCGACGTCTCCTCTAATAAAAGCTGTTCAACTGCAGGATGGTGCAAGTCGTATGGTAACACAGACGATGTCTGACTTGCCAACACATACTGAATACTCAAAACATTTACTTGCCTTTCCACTGGGTCTGTGCACACTATATTTTGCAATGTAACTTGCAAAACTGAGAATGTTGTATTAGTACTGCGGCTTTGTGAAAAATTGTGCACATCCTGCTACAAGCATGAATTCTGGCTTAGACCTTCCTCAACTATTACTCTTTTATTTCAGATAGGGAGGGATTTGAAAAAAATGTCACACTTCCAGTTAAATCCAAAATGGCGGACTTCATACATAAATCAGCCAAATATCGAAGGCTAGTATTTGAATAGGTGTTATAATCATGCTACTATCATTTGGTACAAACCTTTGTTTTTTACTACTTTTAGATATAAAATATAGATTAGATGTCTTTAAAAACTCTACTTCCGGTAAAATATAATATGGCGGGCATTGTACTAAAATAAGTTTATTTATTAGGGAGGGTAATTGAAATATGTTTAAACGTATTGCTACTATCATTACATTGTGCAGGAACCTTTCTTTGGTGCTTTTACTTGATACAATGTATAAGACATATTTTTTTTTAAACCCTTACTTCCGGTAATATCCAAAATGGCGGACAGAGAAATATCAATTTCTTATATATATATTCAACTTTTTTCAAAATGTAAAGAAAATGTTGTTTTTGTGCTGGTCATTAAATTTTTGACTTAAAGTTAACTTCAGAACCACTTATTCTATTCTATTGTAAATGTTTAAATACACTTCCGGTAAAAAAAAACAACAATCTCGCGTAAATTTCAAAGATGAGACACAATCCATATCTTCGATCAGGAGTTTTGGATAGATTGATTTAACAAAATAAAATCACTTAAGTACTAAAACTTTTTTAAAACTACTACTACTATTCGGCCAAAAATACATGTGTATTCACGATCACCACCACATACACACAAGGCAGTCTACCGGAGACCCGATTTTCCACATTAACAACGACCGCATCATCCTTTCTTACATCCACATGCACAAACTTCTGACAAAATGATGAGGCCTCAGAAAGAGTTTTTTTAAAATGGATCCTCTTTGTCCCTTCGCCATCCATTAGCGCCTGTACTGGGTAGATTAAGGGCCAATTTCAAACCCGTCCCCCTAAACACCTGCCTTAGTATATTGCACGTTTTACAAGCTGGAAAAGACTAGACCAAATTAAGGGAATAAAGGCAACAGTAGTATACCGCTGTTCAAATTTTTTACATAGCCTCATTTAGCCTTCCTTTTTTGCGCAAATAGTTATTGTCTTGCTTCGTTAACTATGTTTACCCAATCTGTTACGTTTGTGCGATCTGACAGTAAAACTCCGGTGATTAAGGTTGATCACTCATCATTCTTTATATTAAAGTCACATCTTCAAATGCCATCAATCACTGTCTCACACGCAGTATTTTTTCTTTTCAAGCAAAGTGAGAACTGTATCACAAGCGGTAAAGGCATTAATCACAAAAAGTTTGTGTGATCACTCATTGCCTATTGCATTTGAAAGGTCATTGATAGATATTAATACAGAGTTTTTTGCCCTCCCAAACACAATCCATAGTTTGTCTACCCCTATGTCACGGAACAGCGAAACAGTAATGACAGCATCATCAGTAACGACTGGATCTAGTCATTACTCGTTTAAGTTCATGTTTCACTGCATCAGATACATGCACTATGATTCTAGGGTCTGCCTCTTAATGTGAACTAGGTGCTACACTTGAAATACATCACGTGGTGGATAAGACAGAATATCCTGAGCATTTGTTGCTACAACTACCTTTCGCATCCTAGAATTCATCCACTCGTGTTACAGTTTCAATGTATTTTATTGAGGTAAGGACATAATACTCATACTCGTTAGGCCGCAAATACATGTTTATTCACAATCGGAGAGCTTATTGTCCACATTTACAAAGACTGGTATTGTTTTTTTCTATCCATAATGTAGAAGCTCCTGATAAGATGAAGAGGCCTCACTAAGATTTGTCCAAAAGAGTTCACATGGATCATATTTGTTCCTTCGCCATTCATAAGCGTCTGGAATAGTTAGCATAGGAACCAATTCCAAGCTTGTTACTCATTCATACCCGCCATGGTATATTGCACTCTTTACATGCTGAAAGGACTAGATCGAGTCGTGGGAATAGCCTCAATAAGTCTTTCTTCTTCCAAAAACGCATGTTTTCTTGCTTTGAACTCATTCTAAAGTCACATCTTCAAACGCCATCCACCTCACCAGCGCAGTTCCTTTTCCAGCAAACGTGTTATCTCTCAATGTCTAGTGCATTTGAAAGGTCATGTATAGATATATATCTAAAGTCTTTCCCACTTCCAAATGCAAACCAAAGTTCGTCTGCCCCTATGTCACGGAATAGCGAAACAACAATGGCATCAGTATCGACTTTTCGAGTCATCACTCAGTTAAGTCTGTGTTTGACTGCATCAGACACATCCATCTTGATTGTAGTGTAAGTCTTTTCATTTAAACATGGTGCTAAACTTGAAACATCATCAAGTGTTGGATAACACTGAACATCCTAAGCATTTGTTGCTACAACTACCTTTTCCTCAAAATTTTATTGAACAAGCTGCTGTGAATGAAAACTAAAAAGTTCTTTCTTATTGTCGTCATCTCTCAGAAAACTTTGCCAATTTTGAGAAATTTGTTTTGACCCTGGATTCGTCTGTGTATTCCCATTCCCTAAAATGTAGCTCTTGCTTCTTGTAACAGCCTTCAAACTACTAGTATTGTCTATGTACGCATCCGAGACTACATCCATTATTGTTACAGTGTCAAGGTGTGTCCTAACGAATATGCTGATTGGGTATTTTGTCCTTACCTTAAAAAAATACCTTGAAACTGTAAAAAGAATGAAAGATGAAATCTTTGACCACTATGGTAGTTGTAGCAACAAATGCTCAGAATGTTCATTGTTATCCAACACGTGATGTATTTTAAGTTTAGCACAATGTTCACATTGAGAGGCTGACACTAGAATCATGGTGCATGTGTCGGATGCAGTGAAACACGAACTTAAACGAGTCAGGACTCGAACAGTCGTTACTGATAATGCTGTCATTACTGTTTCGCTTTTCCGTGACATAAGGGTAGACGAACTATGGATTGTGTTTGGGAAGGCAAAAAACTTTGGATATATATCTATCAATGACCTTTCAAATACACTAGGCAATAAATTATCACACACACTCATTGTGATCAATGCCTTTACCGGTTGTAATACTATTCTCTCTGCGTGGGAGACATAGGGCAGGTGTTTAGGGGCATGAGGTTTGGGTTGGTTCGTATGCTACCCAGTCCAGGCGCTAATGGATGGCGAAGGGAAAAAGAGGATCCCTTTTAAAAAACTCTTTTTGAGGCCTCATCATTTTGTCAGAAGCTTGTACATTGTGGATGTAAGAAAGGATGTCGCGGTCGTTGTTAATGTGGAAAATCGGATCTCCAGTGCACTGCTTTGTGTGCATGTGGTGGTGACTGTGAATAAACATGTATTATTGGCCAAATAGTAGTAAATTTAAAAATGTTTTAGTATCATAGTGATTTTATTTTGTTTTAATCAATCTATCTAAAACTCTACATCGAAGAGATGGATTGAGGACTCGCCAATATCTTTTACCGGAAGTTTGTATTTAAACATTTACAACAGAATAGAATTAGGGGTCTTGAGGATAACTTAAAGCCATAAGTTTAATGACCAGCACAAAAAAAAACAACATTTTCTTTACATTTTGTAAAAAAGTTTTAGTTATAGTTATTGACCAAGCAAGTCGGTATATGGGATTTAATTTGCACAGCTGGAGTGACCCTGTTTAACCCGAACGACGAAGGAGTTCGGGTTAATGGGTCATCTCGTGCTGTGCAAATTAAAACATATACCGATTTGATTGGCCAATAACTATTTTAACACATGACGTCAACAATTTTCCCGCATAAATCACATCCGCCCAACAAGACGTTGAAATGGATGGATTTCATCATGAATTATTGGAGGATGATATGATCTTATAACAAGTATTAGAAACATTGGAGGATGAAATGGAACTGAGAAATGTAAATATAGAGGACTTTTTTGGAGAGTTTCCTAGTAATGTGATGGATGAGAATGCATCTGGAGATTTAATCAACACCTCAGCTGTTTCATATGACCTAGGACTAGACTTCGATCTATGGTTGCAAGTTCCTTCGGAAAACGGAAAGATCCAAAATGTCAAGGTACGTCTTTTTTTAGAATTATCTGCCACGCGCAAACCCATTATTGCATGATTTAAGGTGTGGACCCATAGACGGATCCAAGGGGTGGAGTCCCGGGTCCCTCTTTTGTGGAAAAAAATAATTAATTATATAGGGAATCACTGAAGCATGACGCGCGCCCCCTCCTGTCAGTCAGCCCTCCCCCTTAAATAAAAAGTTCTGGATCTGCTACTTAGACCATTGATATAATCATTTGCGGAAACTTCCGACTAGTTTTATTGTTTAATTGTTCTCATCCGGAACATTCATGAAATATTTGCCACTGCCGAATTTTGCCTCTGCCATAAGTTAAATTGTGTGATATTATCTTATTTTAGGATGAAGAACCTAAAGATCAGGAACAAGGAGTCGAATCAAGGTTTGCAGAAATGACAGACAATGAAATTGATACACTTATTGGAGATGCTGAGAACAAAAACACAAAGAAAGCCACAAAATGGGCAGTTAATGTCTATGAAGACTGGAAGAATTCTAAAATTGGAAGTGGTTTAATTATACCAAACCTGAAGGATTTGTCTGTTCAAGATATTAACAGCATTTTAGGAAAATTTGTAGTAGAAGTTCGGAAAAAGAATGGAGAGAAATATCCAGCAAAAACACTTTATCTTCTTGTAACTGGACTTCTAAGAGGAATGCGGTCACACGGTATTTCTAATCTTAACTTTTTGAACGAGTCTGATGACAGATTTCTGAGGTTTAGACAAATACTTGATGCACAGATGAAGAAATTAACATCAGATGGGTATGGTATAAATGTTAAACAAACAGATCCAATTTCAGTTGAACAGGAAGAAATATTGTGGGACAAGTCTGTGTTTGGTAATCATTCATCCGAAAGTTTATTGCATACTGTTTTTTTCTACAACTGTAAATATTTTGGTCTACGTGGTCGTGACGAACACCGTAATCTGCAAATTTCTCAAATACAATTAGGAGAAGATGATAACGGAAACTATATTGAATTCCGGGGTAAGGATAATAAAACGTATAATGGAGGGCTACGCCATCGCTATATTGCACCAAAATCTGTCAGACAATATTTAGAGAAGGATTGTCAGACTGGGTGCTAATAGATTAGGGTCACTCATGAAGACAATATGCCAAAAGGGAGAATTAAAGGGGAATTTTAGTAACCACTCGGGGAAAAGAACACTTGCAACTAGATTGTACCAAGCAGGAGTCAGTGAGCAGATGATAATGGATAGAACAGGTCACAGGAGTGAAAAGGCTGTTCGTACCTACAAAAGACCTGCGGATTCTATGCTAAAAGATGTCTGTAATATTTTGAATCCATTTAATAAGCAGATAAAACTTGAGGATCCCAAACCATTAACCGATACTCGTGCAATCCTTCCTGAGCAAGTTAATATTGAAAATACAGAAAATGCATTTAATGTTTCAAAACCAGAAGGAAAATATCGGGGATTGCCAAGTAACAGCTCTTTTCAAAACTGCGTGTTCAATTTTGTAACGAAGATGTGCACCTCACAGATTCTGTTTTCAATTTTTAACACTGAATTGTTATTTTAAGTTGTTTTTAAGCCGTACATAGAAATGTATGAAAAAGCAAGTTTTTTTTTAGTTTTCATTGTGTCATGTTGTGACACTGATAACTAACATATCAAGACTATAATAGGAAGATGTCGATGATACTTTATTTTCATTTTTTTTTAATGACAATTTTTTTATATTGATGGAAAAATATTTTAGTATTAAAACCTGTGTTCTTTATCTTATTTAGACTTGTATTGTGTTGATTGTAATGCTACTACATTTGTTTTGTATGTTTTCTATTCTGATGTTTTATCAAGTGACTGATTTTTTATGTCCGAGTATAGATACATGTATCCACTTGATATTTCTTCCAAAATGGAGAAAAACAAATATCTGTAGTAGCAATGAAATCAACAAACGCAAAGTACTGTACAATAAACATCTGTCAAGGACGTGAATTTCACGTGACCTGTGCAATTATTGAAGTAGTTAATGCACACCTGACCCGTGCATTATCCAGATTATACCACAGTAATATCAAAGGAATTTTGCCTCTGTCATGTGTTAATACTTAATTAATGAATTGATATTTCTTTGTCCGCCATTTTGGATATTACTGAAAGTAGGGTTTTTAAAGACAGCTTTCTTATACATTGTATCCAGTAGAAGCACCAACGAAAGGTTCATGCACAATGTTTTGATAGTAGCAATACGTTAAAACACATTTCAATTACTCTCCCTAAAAAAATAAGCTTATTTTAGTACAATGTCCGCCATGTTCGTTTTTACCGGAAGTAGGGTTTTTGAAGACATCTAATCTATATAATCTATCAAAAAGAAGTACATAACAAAGATTTGTACCAAATATTATGATAGTAGCATGATAATAACACCTTTTCAAATACTTGCCTTCGATATTTGGCTGATTTAAGTATGAAGTCCGCCATTTTGGATTTTACAGGAAGTGAGACATTTTTTTCAAATGCCTTTATCTGAAATAAAAGAGTAATAATTGAGAAAGGTCTATGCCAAATTTCATGCTTGTAGCAGGATGTGCACAATTCGTCTGAAATATGCTTGTAGCCGCCGGACTAATCCCTTCTTCAGTGTCGATCCGGCATGCAGTATTTTGGCGAGACAAAATAGCCATTCAACAAATGCATGGATGGTAATCGAAGTGACTACAACTGCAAGTCAGACCTCCTCGTAGGTCGTCATTTCAGATCTTCTGTGCACGCCCAAGCTGATCTAAAAAAAAAACCTTACCATTACAATCATAGAACCACAACAAGGGTTAGTCAAGGGACGGAAGACTTGATCAGGAAAGTTTTTGGATAAGAAAGAAAAGGACAGTTTCTTCAGGGAGCAGAAATGAAAAAAAACATAGAATGAGTCGCTAATTTTCCCTACCATCACTCATTTTCCTGCCATCACTTGTTTCCATTGTTTCCAGTAACTCCGGCTTCCTTATTACCGTTCCTTATTGGACTCTTAACAGTTTTTAGGAATTTTTCGAATTATACTAGTTTAAATTACAGGATCAGGGTTGTTTATTGGGAATGTATTTTCATGCAATTTCAGAGTTGTTCCAGCTCATATCACAAATTAGTTTGGTTTTTTATTTTAAATACTAGTATATCTTTGCGTCGTGTTTTAAATATTTTATAATTATACTAGCTTCTCGATATATGATGTTCGGGTAAAACTGTTTTATCTGTTTTACTGTATAGAATTCAAGATTGTTGTAGTTTTATAATCAGAATAGTTTGATATGATTCATTTTACATCGTGATCATACTGATGGAGGATATCTGTTATCCGAAATATTCATAGCTACATTTGTTCATGTTATTTTGTTATATTTTGATGTTGTACACTTTTAGACTGGTCATATTACATTTTGTAGTTTACTGTATCACATTTAGATGATCCATCGCCCTGTAAGATTTATCGTTGGATATTATTTAGTCATGTTATATATATTGTACCATATATAGGATGGTCATATGTTTAAACATAAATTGAGTTCTCCGTCTAACAGTTGGAATTTGAGTAAATGGTATAACTTTGTTTTGTAAAGGAGCTGATGAAAGAACTTCTTGTATTGGCATCTGAGATCACCCCCAGTTTTTGGTGGGGTTCGTGTTGCTCAGTCTTTGGTTTTTTATGTTGTTTCTTGTGAACTATTTTATATAAATTTGTCTTTTTTATTTTAAGCCATGGAGTTGTCAGTTTATTTTCGATTGATGAGTTTGACCGATCCTCTCGCATCTTTCGCCCTCTTTTTAACAACATAAGCAATTCCTTCTACCACATTGTGTGTAGCAACTGGGAGGTGAAGTAGGTTGCTTTGATAATATAGTTGTGACTTATTTGTCACGGATGTTTTATGTCCTCTGAAGGCCTTAGTTTAAACAATATTTATTCAGATAAATCAACATTAAACGATATTATACAAATGAAATAATATTAAGGATTCAGAAACAAGCAATTTGCTTTTACAAATCTGTCTTCTTTTACAAAAATAATACACTTATTGGACAATACATAAATATAAATACTGGCATGCTCTGTAATAAATATATGAATATGAAAAAGGTGAAAGAAGAGAAAGAAAAGAAAAAAAATTAATAAGAAACATTTTTAAAACAATGAAATAAATAAACATGAATTATTGTAATGTATATACAGCGTGAAATGCGTTGGTTCCTATTGAATGGTGAAGCATTAACATCAAGGGTTAAAACGTTTACTTTTAATAACAATATGTCTGCACCAAACTAAATAAAAGACTATTTTGCTCATCTGAGAGTACGTTGATCCAAAAAGCAAAGTTTTTGTGTTAACTTGGACAGGAAGAACTGAAACAGAATCTAATAGTTCATGTCTTAAATCAGTGTATATGGGACAAGATAACAGGAAGTGAGAATTTGTTTCTACATCACCACAACGACAATTTACGAACGAACGAATAGGTGAGAATTCAATGAACTTGAATCCATTCTTAAGCGAGCATGAAGAATTTGACCAAAACGATGTCCTATATATAATAATACGCTGGGACCTTACTATTATGGGTACTAATTTGTTTTTTGAATAATGATAGAGATTCACATTTTCTTACGTTTAAGTAAAGAATGGTCCATAGTTTTGTTGTTGCTGGGATGAAATATTCAGAATATAAACGGGTCCGTGTGTTGACTTGTGTAGTATTATTTCTTTGTCTTGTATTATGATCATGCCTACTTCCTACTGAATCGGCAATAACTTTCTGAAGTACTCTGGAGTTTTATTATTCAAAATTTTGTGATAATGAATTAGTCTATGATTGCGTCGTCTTTCAGATAATTTTTCCCATCTATTTTCAACATATAAATTGTTTATACTGGTAAGTTTAGTACCCCCAGTGACGATACGCGCTGCGTCAAGCTGGATATTTTCAAGTTTAGCAACCAAATTCTGATTTTGATAGTTCCAAAAGACATCGGCATATTCAAGAATTGGGCGAACAAATGATATGTAATTTTTTTCAAGTGTAAATCTATCAAGAACATTTTTCATTTTTCTCATTATATTTATTCCTTTGTAAGATTTAGAAACTATATATTCAATATGGTCGTTCCAGTATCACTTGTTAAAAAAACAGACACCTAGATAGTTGTGTTTACTTACTGTTTGTAGCTCTTGGGTATTCATATTAAATGGAGGATGCAAGGGTCTATTTTTTTTTTTTGAAATTATCATACTTTCAGTTTTTGGGGCATTAAAATTCACAAGCCATTTTGTTTACCAATAATAAATCTTATCTAGATCGTTATTTAAAATTGTAGCTGTTTCTGTTGGATTGTCAACCATAATATATAATGAAGTGTCATCTGCGATTAGCATAATTTGAGCTTGAAAGTCTTCTACAATATTGTTTATAAATATAAAAAAAAGGAGAGGGCCAGAAGGCCTTGATTAATGGTGAGGATTTAAAGTGGAGTCATTTGTGACACAGCAGAGGTTTCTACAAATTATGAAAATCGAATGTAATCAAAGAACTGAAAATTGGAAATATGACATTTAAAATTGAGAATGGAAACGGAGAATTTGTACAAAGAGACAACAACCCGACCATAGAGCAGACAACAGCGAAGGCCACCAAATTGCAATGGGTCTTCAATGCAACAAGAAACTCCCGCCCCGGAGAAGTCCTTCAGCTGGCCCCTAAACAAATATGTTGCTAGTTGAGTGGTAATGGACGTCATACCAAACTCCGAATTCTTACAAGAAACTAAAATAAAAAATCATACAAGACCAACACAGTCAAAGCTCCTGATTAGGGATAGGCGCTAAAATGCGGCGGGGTTAAACATGTTTTTAGATCTACCCCCCCCCCCCCCTATACCTCTAGTCAATGTAGAAAAAAACGCACAATAATACGCATAGTAAAACTCAGTTTAAGAGCATTTACCTATTATGGTCCAATATCCAAATTAATAAATACACGGTTCAATAGATTCAGCACATCATATCACACAAAATATTGGTTCCAGAATCCAATACCTAAATACACGGTTATATTCAGCATGTTAAAGAACCCCCAAGTATTCAATAATTCAAATTAATCTACATTGAAATTCGTCAAGAAATGAGCCATTTGTACGAAGTTATAATAATCTTGTTTGGTCCCTCGTCCTAAACAGTTTATGCTGTTACCACCAAAATCAAATCAAACCTTCCCTTTTTTTTCGAAAGGAACCTTGTGGTACAATTTCACAGGGATGCAAACTTATTGTCCGAAATCCAGAAAATCCTTTTTTTTTGTGTCTTTAATTCCCCAACAGATTGGGCTATAATCCCCCCAAAAAAACCCACCTTAGATTTCAGAGATCCATATACTTATTCACTGTTTTTGTTCTGAAACAGATAAAATACTTCTTTGTGATTCATAATTCCTGACCAATTAGGAAAATAACACCAAAAATTTATCCAACCTTCCTATTGTGATATGAAACCTTGTGATTATATTTCGAACAGATCCAATAATTCAATTGTCTTGAAACCAAATGTCTGTGCACAACGATGACTTTATTATATTAATTAAAGATTAAAATAATTCAAGAAATATTACGGAATAAAACAGCATATGGTAACGTTTTGCTCATTGTTGAAGGTTGTACGGGTACCTTTAGATGCTAATACCAACGTTGTTTTTACAGTTGAGTTTTCTCATAGGCAATCATTCCGCAACTCCTTAATACTAAATAATTCAATAATCTTATGTGGAATCATATCGGCCGCAGGGGAAAAACAGTAAACGAGGTCTGGCAAGACGATACAAACCGCCGGCATTTTTTTATAAAAACTCAAACGCTTCCTGGTACTCGAGATAAATTACAAATGGTAACTAGTTATGGCATGACCCCCCTGCCCTTTGGTACAACCCCAAGGAAACGTTTATTAAATAAATAACAACAAAAACAAACATTCAATTAGTTTGGAAACGCAAGTATATAATATTATTAACATATCTAGTGTCTTTCTTTAATAAACGTATCAGATTTATAAAAGGTGTAACTGACCCCCTCGTATATTTGCCCTAATTACCCGGCAAAATGCCAACACGAATACTGGACAAAACTGAATTTTATATAAAAGATAAATACCCCTAACAATATCAATTGAAAAAAATTTCCCACCGTTCCGTTCCTAATCTCACTAAGCATATAAATGAAAAACATAAAAAAACAGCAGCAGAAAAAATAATCCAAAATAGGAGAATGTCGGGGTAGGTTAACACATAGATGAAGTTCCATAATGTGGGATTTATTTTCTTGATTTCCTTAAATAAATCAAAGCAGTGAATGTCTGGTAGTTGTGTCTTGATTGCGTCATGAACATAAAGCTTTACATGAGTTTTCATGAGTCTGGAGTCTTATCCAGGCATTCCATTGTATTTAAGGATGAGCTTGATGCTATGTTACTGTTTACTTTTTTCTCCAGAGCACTAATCTTATTGTTAAGCTCATCACTCTCTTTATGGTAGTCAGAAATAGTGGAATGTAAACACTGAATCAAGTTAGTTCAAGCCTGTAAATCATTCTTCCTTGTTTTTTGCCTTTGTGCACATGTAAAACAAGAGCTGGTCCCAGAGAAGATTTCAACATTGTAAAAAGCCAAGTCGCACTATGCTGTACAATTCTAAGACGGTCATCATTAACAACTAAATTGAAGTCCTTAACTGCTCTGTCCACCTCTGATGCATAAATATTGTATACTTTTGATAATAACAGTGGTTTATATAATAGAAAACTGCTGACCACATATTTCAATATATTTAGATAGCAGTATATATCAATGTTGCGTGTATTACACTCCATGATTTCAATACTAGAGAAACAGTCGGTGAAATACATATCTGTTTTTGCTCTAGATTTTTCCTGTTCATCAGACTTTGTGTATTTGTTGAAAGCTTTGTAACATGAAAGACATACAATAGGTTTTCCATCTTCATCAGGTGTTTCGTGTTGTAACTCCTCTTTCAAATATACCCTAAATAACTGTAGCCGGTCCTCTATATTGACCCTTTTTAATGTTGTTGTGCTTCTTTCACATATACAGCAGTTTGATCTTGCAGCATAATTTTAAAGTACATATAGTGAATGTGACAAATATCCAGTGTTACTTGCTCATTACCAGGTTGGAAATATTTCTTGTCAAATGCTACATGAAAGCAAGTTTCGAATGGTCCAATTTCAACAGAGGTTGTTATAAGTTTTTCATCTGAGTTACACAAGTTGTGTTTTGCAAGATAGCACAATGCCTTCTTCTTACTTGGAGGACATTCATGTGGAAGACACTGTTGTTTTGCTGGAGTAGCTTCATCCTGAATATTTTGATTTAGCTTTTGTTGATCATAGCTTCTAATTAATTTCAGTTCACATTTTCTGCAAATGCACCCTTCATCCTCAATAAGGTATATTTGTTTTACAAAAGTGTAAAATTCAGGAGCACTTTCCTTTTTTTGCACCAGATGGATATATCGGTCTGTTCTTTCATGTAACCGACAGTGAACACATGGTCCTGATTGTCTACCTTCATGTACAATATCACAGTTTTTCTTGCGTGGCATATTTTACATTTTAAAACAAGTCACATAAAAATAAGTAAAAATTGAAATAATATAAACAGAATCAAACTAAATTATACAATTAAAAATTATATTCTTAAATTATATTTTTAAAACAAAATATGTTATGACTATCAGTAAATTAAATGTATACCAATTCAAGTGGAAATGAAAAAAGGCAGGGAAATCTGGTTACTTATGTTATGGGATGATGTACAGTAAGCAGTAAATTAAAAAAGTTAATGGAAAAGAGGTTCCTAAAATCAGTAAATATTAAAATGCAATGAAATATCTGTGGGCAAGGCTATACCACACCTTCACAAGTTCTGGGAGAGGGACTATCACATTATGTCCCAGATTTTATCAGTCCTACATTAAATACTATTGGATACTATGTGTAAATGAAGACTAATTTAAGCTGTTTATTTGAATATTATTATACCAAGCTGCAGGCACTAAGAAATTTAATATGTGTGAGGTAAAGAGAGTCTTAGGCAGCAACCATTTGATTTTCTGGGGGGCTATGGTTTTTTTTGGAAAAAAAAGTTTGTTTCCAGTTTTTGGAGAAAAAAATAATTTGTTTTTGATTCTGAGAAAAAAAAATTGTTTGTTTCACCCCCAGCTGCCACTATATGTAATGCTAAAATTGAAAGAAAAAAATTGTTTTCGACTTGTCGCGAAAAAAATAGATTGTTTTTCGCCACAGGCGAAAAAAAAGTGTGTACAGAAAAAAAAACCATAGCCCCCCCCCCCCCCCCCCCAGAAAATCTAATGGTTGCTGCCTTAAGAGAAATGTGGGAAGAAAATTCTCTACACAAAAGAACCCAGAAAAAGTACACAAATGTGCTCAAAATATCAATGAACAGTGCCCAATGTATAGCTCTGATATTATATTGCCTTTCCTTATATTAAACAATGAGTTATAATTGCAGTTTTAAGGTGAAAATACCAAACGTGTAAGCAAACTTTGTTTGTAAACAAGTCTTTTCAACTGTGACCTCTAATCTGGACTACGTCATTTGGGGCATTTAAAAGGGAAATTAAACACAAATAACTGATTTGGCCGAGTGAAATTTTGAGAAAACTTGAAGATCTTTTGTTGTTGAATGCTTTGTACAGTTATTACTTTTTTATGATTCTAACTGTTGTCGTATTGCTGAAATAATTAGGAGATTTTTTTGTATGACCTTACAATTTTATGGATGTGGGCGGAAAGGCCGATTGCGCATTTGCATCGCCTGGTAACGTCATGTGACCATACTGTAGCTATTCTCCGTGTCTCAATGTACCCAAATAACCCATTCAAGGTAAAACGGCAATGTGTCAATTCGTTCTGAGCAGAAAATTGGCCAACGACAGTCGAAGCGGAAAATGGCTGTCCCAAAAACTGAAAAATAATCGCTCGATTTTATTTATCTGGGTAATGTCACCTCAACTTCTTTTTAAATTTATTATGCTTTTATGCAACTATTTTTTTTCTAGCGCAGCGACATCTATTGACGGCTTTCACAGAAATTATCTCCACTTGAATCTCGAATAATAAATCCGGGGTTTTAACGGACAGATCAGGGATTTGCTGTCCGGCTGGTGGGTGGGATTGAACAAGCTTCCCGTTCAAACGTTAGAAAATTTAGAAATGACGTCACAATACGGTAACGTCACGTGACAAACATGGTCCACGTTTAGAATGCAAATAAAAAAGGGGGGACTCGAAAATAAATGCGGAATTTTAACTTTTATTTAAGCTGTATTATCAGTAAACCGATAAACATTATTATATTTGAAAAAAAAACATCAAATAAGATGCACATCTGTTTCACAGATCATAATGGATATGTTCCAATTGTAACTACAATCCTGTCCTCTTTTCCCAGAATGTGAACTACCTTAAAAGACTTAATACTGGGGTTTTGCTTACATAAGCAATGTAATATGTGCCACATGTGAAACAGAATCTGCTTACCCTTCCAATGCACCCTGTTTTTGAAAGGGTTCGAGTTGCTCAGTCTTTGGCAATCTATGTTGAGTTTTATGAAATGTTGTCTGTTGTTTCAACTTTTGGGTCTTTTATTCTTTTTTGGCAATGCATTGTTATTTTACTTTCTACTTATGGGTTTATTAGTATTGCATGTTCCTTTGGTATCTGATGCCTCTCATCTCCAATGTGTAAAAACCTTTCTTAATCTTTGAAGACTCTTGATTTTAAGATGATGATGGATTGCTGTCAAATTACCAGTGGCAAATTAAACGGTGCTTAGTTAGCAATACCCATTGTCAAGTCTTTGATTTTACCTTGCCAGGGATGTTATCTGTTACCTCCCACATGTATGGCAATCAAACTATCATGACACCATGAGACAATAAATGCTGTTCTCAGGTTTAAATACTATAGAAGATGATGACCACACACACACACACACACTGTTTCCTTCCACTCGACATTCCCTACACTATTATTATAAAATAATCAATTTAAAATTATAACCTGGTATATCAACATTATCAAAATCATCAGTTTTTGTTTCTGTCAAGGAGATAAAGTCATAACATTTAATTAGTTCTTTAAATTCGGGATAATTGCATTCCGTTCATAAATCCATAACAATTAAAGTCATATGAAACGAGTGACCGGTGCAAAATAATGCTAATCTAATTCTTGAACCAATGCATACATATGTCGTTAGCTTGGTCTTCTGTGCACAATTTTATTATTTTTTACGCATCCATTTCGTAAAATCAAAAAAATATTTCAATGGGTCAGTGTTGTTGTGAACATATGGCAGCTAAATAATGATCGTGCTTCGAGACCGAAGTTAACCGATTGTCACCTTTGTAAACAATAAAAAAAAAGCATGGTTACTCAGGTAAGCACGTGTATAACGTGTACAATAAGATATACATGTAGTTTGTTTCGATGACGGAGCGATGTTTACGTTTGGTTTTTCCCTACCCACTTGTGTATTGCGATCATCGGATTTTTACGAGAAGGGTCACGCTTAAGGTCACTTGCATACGGAAAATATGTCGGCGAATTGCTTCCTGGAAGCAAGCAATCAAAATAAAGTAAACTTCTTCTAAATGTGGACAAATTAAGGAATTTTCCATAGAAAAAAGTATATGTGAATAAGTGTTTTTAATGAAAACTATCCATTTAGATATAAAACAAAACAAAAACATATGCATCATTTTTTTTAATTTGAAGTTTCATATGACTTTAAGCGACAATATATATTTAAGTCTAATGAACTGGTAACATTTTTTCAGGTAATGTTTTCATAACGGTCGTTTCGGCTAATTGCACACCCTTGTTTCTTCAACAAATTAGAATCTCAATTACATTGTTAACTGTGTGGTGTAGGAGTCGAAGACATACGTCAGCGTCGTTAGCGGTATTGATGGTGGTCCGGTATGTGCATTTGAGACGTAACGGGTTATCGGCAAGATCATTTGCTACTTTACTGATGGATCATTTAGCTGATCTTGCATCTTTAACGTTGTTCTCGTGATTTACCTTGAAATTGTTCTTAAGTCGCTTATTCCCTGTAGGTTATTATTAGCATCAGTTTGAATTGTTTTCATTTTTTGAACTCTTTATTTAATTCAGTGTGCTTATGTTTTATCTGGGACGTTTTTTCATCACTGCTATCACATCTACTTTTAAAAATTCTAATTTTACATTTAGCTTCCGCAACTTTTGAGTTCATTTCTGTGAATTTTGATACTGAATTTGTATAAGTTCTGTTCATTTGATTAACTTGTGGCATTCCCTTTTCGGTAGTTGGAAGTCTCTTATTCTCCCTAGCATTAATTGATAGACATTTTCTAAAGTTATACCTTGTTCTGTTTGCCGGTACAGAACATCTCTGCAGGTATTTTATATGCCTGAAATAATTTGTTGTATTTTGTGTACATGCTCCTTAAGGGCCCATGATTGGATAATAAAATCTTGAATCTAGAATCTTGTTATGCGAAATCGATGTTATATGATTAATAGTTATATCCCATAAGGACGCGGTGTGTCAATGTAAGATCATCTTACACTGACACACCAAGTTCGAATGGGATAACTATTTTACATCCCAGCTGTTTTAGATTAGACAAAAATCCATTTACAATTAATAAAATCTAGTTTAGAACGCCACACAACTATTATAATATACTATATATATTACTATATGATTTATACCCTTTATGACCCCCTAACACGATGAGTAGATATCAAACAATGTAAACTCGCCCCACTGGCCAATCGGCCCACACTATATCGCCACTTTCTGAAAAAATCGCCCCACTCTTGTAACGGACTCGCCCAACTTTAAAAAAGTGTAAAATCAAATTGATTAACAGTCTGACAACTTATTTATTTAACGACGAAAAAGGGTTTAAACCCCACTGAGTAAAGGTCTGCCAACTCGCCCCAGTTATAAAAATATCTTGCTTCCTTTAAGTATGTTAAATTTCTGATAGTTCGTACCCAGTCGTCCTGGTGAAGTGGTATGTGTCGTGGCTTGATATGCTAAAGGTCTTGAGTTTGAATCCCAGCATATACACTGGATTTTTTTCTACGTGAATTTTGATAGTCTTCTCCGTAAAATTAATTATCAGTTTTATACTGGATTTGACATTCCCGCCAAAACAAACAAAGGACAAAGGAAAGCATGCATAACAAAGACAAACTTAAACTGTGGTGATCTGTTTGGGGTGATCCGGCTCAGATCACCCCTGTTAGAACAAAGGAGCTGGGATGTAAAGATAATTACTATTGTCATTAGTTTGATGATCTAAATATCGTAATACTATTCGTGATATTGTTCGTGTCTTGTAATAAACTCGGAACAGTAGCCTTTACTTTCCGAAAACATGGTTGCTCTTTTGTTACCCTAATTGCATCTGAAAATTGTGATTGAATTAAAAAAAAACGCATCTACTGGATATATTTGCCCAAGCTACAGGAAGAATCAAGTGTAGGAAATTATGAAATAATTTTATATACATACAAAGAAAAGCCTCCTGTTACCTTGCTTCCACCTTGAACTCACGGTAATTTTGAAAATACTTTTACGGGACAATTCGTTTTGAGGTCTTCGTCGCAGTCCGCTGTTAAGCCTTGTCAATGATCGAAAGAAGATACAATGATTAAGAATTAAAATATAACATAACTTTAAAGTTCAGCGTGTAAATTGAACGAGAAATAATATAGAATTCATAACTGTATTATGAAATGTACAATAAATTTATAAATAAAATAAAACCTTTATAAAACGAACTTTTTTTTCGTTCGGTTTGAAAGCTCGTTCAAACAAATTTTAAAAATGTTTTTGAAATTAGCTGTACATACATCAAATTTAATTTATATTTGTAAAGAGTTAAATGTCCTTAATCTTTCATCTGTATACGCTTATTTAAATTGTCGCACGAATGTTTATTGTCATGCTTGACTACTTATTTATCATATATGAGTTATTTCCCCGTTGCTCTCTGTGTTTATTCGTAGCTACTACCAACAATTACAACAGCTGTGGTGCTTAGTTTATTTTTAAAGAACATTAGCACTTTATAGAAGAAAACACTCGAACGACATGATTTCGATCAACCTTTTAGTATTAATCAATTCTATTGTTGTCGCGCTGATGGCTATATATATGTACGTTATCGTAAATGAAAGAAGATTACAGGAAGATCGAACAGGTAACGGGAAGTAAAATAGTTCGAGACCAAACATTGATATTTTGTCAAACTTTATTCAACAACTTACAAACATTAAATTTTTTAGTCCATGCTGAATTTGCAAACATTTTTACTTAAAAAGTATATTCCAGTTCACAGTTAGACATTTAACAAATTTAATATGCTGGAAATATTGCCCCGTTCCCTCAGTTTCTGCTAGTTGAAAAAAAAGGAATTTTAGGAATAAACTATTCTTCTGTGGAATCACATGGATAAATTAATATATCTTGCACTACTGTTGGTGGACTGTTTGTTCCAAATGGACCGTCACTTGCGATGAAGTTTAAACAAGTATTCGGATGTGTCTGCTTTTGTGTTTCAAATGTCTGGTTATGTAAATGTATTTCAGTTGTTTCCTGTAATTAGTTAATACTTCAGTTTTATCATGTACATCTTTTGAATATTCATTTTATAAAATTTACTGTTTGCAAAAGTATAAATTATTCTAAATTATAGGGATTTTCTGGTAACTAACAGAAAACCTTGCCGTTTTTGGCACAACCTTTTTGATCTTTTGGTCCTCGATGCTGTTCAACTTTGTACTCGTTTCGGCTTTCAAACTTTTGTTTCTGGGCGTCACACGTAGGTCTTGTGTGGACAAAATACACTTCTAGCGTATTAAATATTGAACTTGTTGCCTTTTGTTATCTGTTGTTCGTGTGATTCTTTGTCAATTGTGTTCTCCAATTTATTTATATTGTAGTCCTGTGTTGTCATTTTGATGTTATATTTCACATGGCCATAAAAGTGCGAGGTTTGGCATGCCACAAAACCAGGTTCAACCCACCATTTTTTTCCTTTAAAAATGCCCTGTACCAAGTCAGGAATATGCCATTGTTATATTATAGTTCGTTTCTGTGTGTATTACATTATAAACGTTGTGTCGTTTTTTTTCTCTTATTTTTAGTGTAAATTCACATTTCGATAAGACGTGTCATGGTACTTGTCTATCCCAAATTCATGTATTTGGTTTTGATGTTATATATATATATGTTATATTTGTTATTCTCGTGGGATTTTGTCTATGTGTGTTACATTTTAGTGTTATGTCGTTGTTCTCCTCTTATATTTAATGCGTTTCCCTCGTTTTAGTTTGTTACCCCGATTTTGTTTTTTGTCCATGGATTTATGAGTTTTGAACAGCGGTATACAACTGTTGCCTTTATTGTTCCCAAGTGAGCCATCAGCTTATGACATGCTTCACAACAAAGTCTCCAATTCCATCTTGAATGAATTGAACTATTCTTTTTAAATCTCTTTAATCCAGACAAGAGCTTCGAAAGCTAGATACTTATAAATGGGTTATTCCGAAAATATATGTATCAGTTGAAAAAAAACTTAGGTATTCGAATAATTCAACCTTTTATAAACCGTGAATTTAAAAAAAAATGACAAATTAATTTGGGTCAACAAAAAAAGTGCTGACTACCAGAGATCCTAGGCTTGTAATTTGGTACGCCAAGTTGTGCATGATGCATGACAAACAAAGACTGAAATGCTATATTTTTACAATTGGAGGTCTTATATTGGACACAAATAGCATTTTCAGCTAAAAATTGATTTATATGTATGATCACAGATTTACTAACAAAACATGTGACCAATTTTCATAGTAATAGGTGTAACTTCTAATAATTTAATTTCTCATGTTTTCCAGTGCAAAAAGTTGATGGTGAAGAGAATCTGACTGCTGAAATAAGACGAATTTCTGATGAACTAAAGGAAGGTAACCATTGTATTTAGGGTATCAATTCAATTATTGTGCTTGCTTAAAATTAGTTCGTCTTAAGATAACAGTGATTTTACCTTTTTATCAGCTTATCCTGAAATGTTCATTTGATAAAAATACCGTAGTTCAAAGAGAAATACTATGAAATTATTTATTTTCGTGCGTTCCAATTTTCGTTGATACAGGAAAACTTGTATGTTCGTGGATACTTAATTTCGTGGTTTTGCCGTGATTTACATACAAGCTATAGAAAATTTGTTATTGTTGAACATTTTTTTTGTGGTTTACCTGTAATAATTTCTAATAACCCTGTGACTAGTATTCATAAAAAAAAGGCATTACTATCTAATAATCAAGATTTATTAATCATGTTTTCATGCAATAACATTTATAATGTCGTAAAAGAAACTAGCCGTCGGTATAACTGATGAAATAAAACAAGTGTCTGATGAACGTATAGCAGATAGAGGTAATTAATGTTATTGATGTGATTACTTTCAACTATTAGGAAAATTTTCAGTAGGGGGGGGGGGGGGGGGGGAAGGGCGTTTATTTTTTAAATATTTAGGTCAAGAGTGTACATGTAAAAGAAGAGGGACGAAAGATACCAAAGGGACAGTCAAACTCATAAATCTAAAACAAACTGACAACGCCATGCCTAAAAATGAAAAAGACAAACAGAAAAACAATAGTACACACGACACAACATAGAAAACTAAAGAATAAACAACAAGAACCCCACCAAAAACTAGGGGTGATCTCAGGTGCTCCGGAAGGGTAAGCAGATCCTGCTCCACATGTGGCACCCGTCGTGTTGCTTATGTGATTACAAATCCGGTAAATAGTCTAATTCGGTAGGTCATATTCATGAAAGGGAAGGGGATTGTAGTTACGACGTAAGGAACATATCCGATATCATTTGTGAAACGGTTATTCCATAACGGTCAACCAACTCGTGATGGCGTCCGTAAAATTTACGAAGGGATGATTTCAACTTCACCATTTGGAACTCTTGGTTTAATAGCTTCCTTGTGAGCAGCAAACCTCTATCAAGAAAATCATGATAGGAAATGCAAGCACGGGTATATCGTATCAATTGGGAGATATATACCCCGTATGCAGGTGCTGCTGGAATGTTGCTACTTAGAAATGGAAAGTTCACAATTGGAAAGCTGAAATCATCTCTTTTGTCGTAAAGTTTTGTTTTCAACCGACCCTCATTGTCAATTTCTAGATGTAAGTCAAGATATGAAGCCGACATAACTGTAGTATCCTTTATCTCTAGTTCGATTGGATAGATGCGTTCCACATAGTCACCAAATTTTGAATTGTTTAGTGAAAGAACATCATCTATATAGCGGAAAGTAGCGGAAAGTAGATAGGATATTGCTAACTTCTTACATCCACTTTGTTTTCATTTGAGGTTGAAAGTTGTCTCATTGTCCGGTGTATTGCTATCGACTAGATTTCCATTACGTAATATTCGTTTTGGGTTTTTAACCGATCTATAAACATGATATATGCGGATATTAACGAATGTAAACTAGCATTCTTTATCGTTTGTTATAAATACATCTATTCAATGAATAATGATAAAAAAAAATGTTTACAACATAAATTAATAACATGAATATGTTTTGTCGTTAGATATATATAATAATATATAGCCCAGGTGGTCGTGTGGTCTAACGCGCCGGTTACAGTGCAGGCGATTTGGTGTCACGATATCTCAGTAGCACGGGTTCGAATCCCCGAGAGGGAGGAACAAAAAAATTGCGAAAGCAAATTTACAGATCTAACATTGTTATACAACTCGTCTTAACATCAACCTAACAATGCTAGATCTGTAAATTTGCTTTCGAAATTTTTTATATATATATAACTCGTCTAAACATCAACCCAACAATGTTAGATCTATAAATTTGCTTTCGCAATTTTTTTTGTTTCTTCCCTCGCCGGGATTCGAACCCAAGCTACTGAGATATTGTGACACCAAATCGCCTGCACTGTAACCGGCGATCTAGACCACACGACCACCTGGGCTTCATAAACTGAATCTTTCGGTGGCCGGGTGTTACCTTTCCATGTCAGTTTTAATCTGCGAAAGCAAATTTACAGATCTAACATTGTTGGGTTGATGTTTAGACGAGTTGTATATACAGAATGTACACAGCCATGTATCCCCATCACTGCTGGTGATCCGATTGATAAATCTGTAGTAGAGTTGTCACTGGACAACACATGCACGTGTTTTTAAACGATGGATTGAATAAGAAAAGTCAACATAGATTCCGCTGGGTTGTTTTACTATCTTCTAAATCGATAAGTTCTTTTTCTTTGCTGCAAATCCTCATCTTCAAACGCATTGACCGTTCGATTTTTAGCGGTAGTCTACACACATATTTTGGATTAATGACTTGTGATGTATGAACCAAAATAATAATTAATAAATCCATACGAAATCCTAATGAGCAAACTATTTCTACATCATTTTGCATTCTGTGCGAGATGCAAAATTTCCTGTAATATTCTATTTCTAGGATCATTTGTTTACGAAATGTAAGGTTATAAGGTCAGACCAGATATTTTTATGCTGTAGTGTAAACGCACTGGATTAAATAAGATCGATCTCGATCGATCTTGCTTGTGCAATGTAAATGCGAACTGATCTTTTTAAGATCGATTCAATTTCGTACAAGGGTAAACGGGGTCTTACTGTTACATGAATATAATATTTAACAACAAACCAGTGCATACTGATTTGTATCACTACAATATAATAGTTATTACTGTGAGGTTGAATTTCCTGTCATTTATTCATCATCTACACACGAACTTGTCTCAGAAAGAAAAAGATCTCTGTACATTAACCTGAGTTTCAGGTATAGAGGTGTGATTTTTTTTCTGTGACAAGTGCTTTTGGTCATCCACAAGAACTTGCGGTCATCCGATGATCAGTACTTCAGTACTTTGATTAGTATTTGTGTAGTATTGTCGTCTGATAAAGTCATGCTGATTATAAGGTACAAATCTGAAATATTTGATACGTCCTTTTTTACGTCATGCCGGCTAACGATTTGGACCTCGTTATATTAGTTGTATAGATATATAGCTACATAACACAAAGTTGTTTTTTAGTGTTTTCAAAATGCCAATATCAGTGACTTTTTATTGAATCCTTTACAGGATTTTTCCAATTGCCAAAATCATAAAATACTACAATTAGAAACAAATTAAACGTGACAAATCACAAAATAATTTTGCAAATGGTAGCTGCAATGGTGCGATGTTTTTTATTACCAATTGGACGAACTATGCTAGGTGGACACCAGCCTACATATTGGATATGTTGAATCTGTCTGAAACGGTAAAATCTGTATTTATGTCAGGTGAGTTTTCAATCAGACATAAACATATGCATGGAGCCTTCAATAGTATCTGGAGTGATATAGCTGCAGAGAAAACTATTATTAAAGATTCTAAAGATTGTAGAGGCATCATAGGACTGACAAGGAAAAACAACCCGCTTTAGTCGATGGATGCTTACAATACACATCCTTGCGCATTTTAGTTCTGAAATGAGATCAAGATGCAGAAATTGAACACGAAGAAAAAAAAGCCAGCGGCAATCACACGAGACAAATAGAATTTCTCTGATTTGATAGGGTATATGCATTCAAATATGACCGATCCATTTAACGTAACCGATCATCCTTAGTCGTTGATAAATATTTCCTCAGAAATAAAAGCTTCAATAAATGCTCATGATTCTCTTCTTAAATCTCTTGAACGTGGCAACCAGATGGTTACATCTTTCGTGGAAAGCTGCTCTAATGAGTCTGAAACCCATGTCTTCTACAGTCCTAGGTCGAGGTCTTCTCTCAATACTTTCGATAATACGACCAAGACCTCAAAACTCAAGTGTAAATCAGGTGACTTTGTTAAGGCACAAATAAACCGAGTAAAATTAGTTCGTCGTGCTTTAGTTCTTGCTAATGTTCGTGAGAATATGACTGTATTCAGGATATTGGCATATCCTATTGGCCCAACACCTTCAGCTCTGTTCCATGATAATGGTATCATGTGGCAATGTTGTAAATCTGATAAAATTCATCTCCTTGAAGAGGAAATTTGCACTTCTTTAAATCTTCCAAGTTATGATAATATTTATCAAAGGTACCAGGTTTATAATTTAATACGTCAGACCGCGCGTTTCCTCTACATAAGACTCATCAATGACGCTTAGATCAAAATAGTTAGAAAGCCAAACAAGTATAAAGTTGAAGAGCATTGAGGACCAAAATTCCAAAAAGTTTTAAAAAATACGGCGAAAGTAATCTATGCCTTGGATATTCCTAGGGTAGTAAAGCCTTAGTATTACAAAAATTCAAAGTTTTGTAAACAGTTCATTTATAATTATGACCATATCAATGATAATTCATGTCATTGCAGGAGAGCTGACAATTGTGCCCATGATACCCTTGGAGAATAAAAACTCCAGTGGCAGTGGCATAGACCCATTGGTTGTAAATAAACTCATCATAGATACCATGATTGAAATTTTGAATTTGCGTCAGACGCGCGTTTCGTCTTAAGTTCACGTTGTGAGCCATGCGGCTCTTGGGCTGATATTGAACCTAGGGCTGATAGTACATGCGATATGAAAAATGCCATGTAATAATCTGATATGTTCTTCGTCATTTGAACTGTGGTTGATATTTGTCTCATACTTTATCTCTATATCCTGATACTACGTTTTTATAGTTTACCAAAAACACGTAGATTTTTTTTACTGACAAACAGCGCATAACATATTGCCAAAAAAATCCTTTTATACATGTATATAATTACTTTTACAGACCACGGCACCATTTTGCATATATTAACGCATGCTTGATTCTGTCCTTAGAAAAGACTGTCGAAATTCTTGAACCATAGCCTCTAATATTATGGAATAACGTTTTAAAGATTTCATACTTTCGTTCACGGGACGACAACCATAATAAAAAAAAACCCGCACAAACACATCTTTCTGTAATAACGCGCAGAATAAACTTAATATTTTACATATTTCTATCATCACAAGGATAGATAAAAGTCCATAAAAGGCTATTGTTAATTTTTTTTTAGATACAATACTGCACGCTCTCAGGCATTTGAAATTGATCATATCCTGCAAACGTATAAAAAGGTGACCGGAGAAATAACTTTCATGAAAGGGGGATTCCTGTCAACTAGTATACTTAAATGTGTATGTTCTTTCAACTAAATCACAATATATACTTCGTTTTACTTGTTGTCCGACTGCTCAAAAAGAGGCAAAAGCGATATCCATAAGTCGAATATAAAATGACAACGTCATGGCAAAAAAACCCAACCGAACAGGACCATGAGACAAACAACATTATGCGAAACGCATCATCGGAAACTAAAGACTGAGCAACACAAACCCCACCAAAAACGGGGTGATCTGAGGAAGTGTTAAATTCTGCTCCATATGTGGCATCCGTCGTGTTGTGTTGTTCATATTCGGTGATAAGTCTAATTCGGTAGTAACATTTAGGAAAATATACAGGATTACGGTTTCTACAATTGGAACATATCTATCGTCATCTGTTAAAGAAATATTCTATAACGGTCAACCAATACGTGATGGCGTCATAAATTGTTTTGAAGGGATGGTTTCAACTTCACCACTTGGGACTCTTGGTGTTATAGATTTCTTGTGGGCAGCAACCCCTATCAATGAAATCATGATATAGGAAATGCAAGCCCTGGAGTATCGTATTAACTGGTTTATACTTCATATGCAGGTGCTACTGGAACGTTGAGTTATGAATAATAAGGAATAATAAGAGGTTTACGATAAGCTGATTCTCAAATTGAGTTGAATAGGTTAAAAATGTTTTAAATATACAAATAAACTCATCATAGATATAAACCGTTACAGTTCGCTATTTTTGTCATTTTACTTTTTTTTAGTATCATGCCTAGACATTTACATTGAAGACCGTAGAAATCCAAGCGGAGAATATATTATTTATCAAAGGGAACATGCTGTAAGGGTGTACTGTTCATTCGAGGGAGATTATGGATTCACCTTCATTTCAAGAAAGTCTGCAGGAGCAACTATTGACGTAAATGCATTATACAGCACTAGAGATTTCGCAAAAATACGAGTTCTTAACCCAACTGGAGAACAAACAGAAGCAATAGTAGAAAATTTATTATCATTTCAGAACTTGTCCAAACTGTTTTTTGCAATGAATAGTCATGAAAACTATAAAGGACCTTCACCAGGAAATTCTGGACTTCATCCATATCTCTTTCTTGGTTTCCTTCCAATAGAATTGGCAAAAAATCAGAACTCCCAAGGATATCGGGTTAAAGACATGGACTTTGAGTATGTAAATTGCGACGGCAACCCCAACAGCTATGTTACATTTTTCTTTAACCCAAAACTTGCATCCCCAGGTGCAACAGGTTCAACGAATGTTTTCATGACACGTTGGATTACCTCTTCTTTAGCAATTGACTATCCTAAATATATGGACAGCAGTTTTTACATGGACTGGGAGATGCATATGGGCGGTTGTGGTGGATTTCTGACGTCAACAGAATTAAACACTAAAGCAGCATTAGGTTTACCGTTTGGTAAGTTTCTCGATTTATCGTAATTACCCTCAGTCAAAATTGCAAGCTGAAGGATTGGCGTAAAAATTAAAGGTCCGGTTATGTTGGTTGTAAATATTATGTTCTGTTCATTAGATAAATGTTAATGCAAACACATAACATATCACTTGCTTAACCTTAGAAGAACATTTCTAACTAATAACAATATGTCGGTCGTAGAAAAGATGATACGCTCTTTTTAAAATCCTAAAAGAAATGCTTCAAAATTTACAAATGACGATGAAAACATATGAAAACTTGAAAATCACCATTTCGAATCACGAATTCATAGCTGGAAATAAAATCAGAAAATAAATAGTATTGACACTTCAAATCATGTACGACAGCAGCTACGACAAAAAGAACGCAGAACCGTTGTCGTATAAAGCTGCGCACATTTTCTTACTACACTCAATTGTTAGTTTTGCCAAATTATTATTCTTAATGTAATATTTTATTTTTTTTTTGGTTTCAGCTATTCCTAAAGTATAGGGAGATATCTGCTCAGTAATTCTGGCTATTAAAATGCTGTTTGAATTGTTTGAATGCTGATTTTTTTCCGAGCCTGCGACCTAAAGTCGCGAAAGCGAGACATAGCAAGCCTACATCATGTCTTCGTCAGCAGTGTCAACATTTAGGTTCAGTCTGTGGGTCGGGTGTTTTTAGACATTAACAACTATGTCAAACCTTTATGTGATTTTTTTTTTAATTAGGACAGAAGTTTCATATGACCAAAGCAATATTATGACAATTATTTTATATCATTTTCTCGCATTTTACTGATAAATGGACTTTACATTTACAGTTAACATGTAGATACAGTCTGAGTTTAAAGTTTGATAGACATCAATTGCTTTGTCAAATATTTAATGTATATTTCAAACTTTTTTTTGTGATTAAGATGTAATGTCTCGGAGCAAAATTTTGAACAAACATTATGTTTTTTTTCCATTTAACAGTATTTAACTGTTAGATTAACTTAGTTTTGTTGCAGTTAACATTTACAGACAGTCTAGGATTAAATCATTTCTACATTATAAACCTTCATAAATTATTATGTCAATAACAGAGATATTCAATGGCAGGCGAGATCGCGGAATCCTTCACAACTTTATTTTTTATTGTAAATATTTAATTTCTAATGAGGTAACGTTTTGTCATCCCAAAAGATAGTAACTAGTATTAATCAAATTCATAAACTTTGACAATGTCTTCAACAAAGCTGTAAAAATCTGGAAAGAACTATTATATGTACTTCATCCAAACGGAATCAACATGAAGTACCAGCAGTATTATAGAGGGCTCTTCTATTATTTGCCATCCATTTATACATATAATATCAAATGTACTTTATCCAATAAAGGCAACAGTAGTGTACCGATGTTCTAAAGTAGTGGACGGAGAGATAAAAAATCCGGGTTACAAACTAAAACCGAGGGAAACACATCAACTATAAGGGAAAAACAATGAAACAACAGAATCACTTAAGTACAACAAAAAACAAACGACAATGCAACATACACATACAATGAACTATAACAAATTATGACTTGGATGGAATGTTGTCTCAATGACACTCATACCACTTCCAATATCTATGAGATATTACTGACTTGCAAACGGAATGAACAAGAAGTTCCAGCAGTGTTTTAGAAGAGATCTTCCATTATTTTACATACATTTATACATATAATTGCATTTTGACTATTTCGGATGAAGTGATACACAGCCACGTGTATAGAGTATTGCGTTTTGTTTTATTTGTTGAGGTTCAAGATTTAAGATTTAATCAATAGTCCAAAACTTACCTGTATTACTGAGCTATTTTACACAAACAGGTAGTATTGTGCACAATATGAGTACACCACATACAAATTTGGACATTATTGTCTCTTCCGTGATGTCAGGAATCGAAACAGTATTTGAAAGGTCATGAAATTTACCTCAATTTAGGATTAACTCTTGAATTATGAAGAGTCAAAATAGGATGAACAGATCATAAAAACCCGAAGGCAAATATAATACAATACCAAACGAAAAAATATAAACAAGTCTAAATTAAAAACAACGTTTAAAACCTATGATTGCGTTGGATAAAAACCGCAATTTTAATACGTGTACATGCAAAAAAAATAAATTCTTGGTAGGGAGTCTAAATACAGCACGAACAACATTTTCCAAAAAAACTAAAAAGTGAAAACGTATATTTTAACAAAACGCACTTGACTAGCAGGTCGAACTCCTGATATTCTTAAGCCTGCTGATTGCGATTGGCGATTGGCCATATAAACGGATTACCAGATATAACAAAATTGATCTTAATTATTAATTTAAAACCAAACAAAAAAAACCCAATATACTTACGGAAAAGACGTTATACCTCAAACTAAAGGTAATAAAATTAGTACACCATATCCGGATTTCGACAATTTATGTGTCTTCACTAATGTTAGGAATCCAAACGGTATTTGGAAAGCTATATAAATTCATCAATTTAGGATAGACTCTTGAATTCTGAAGAGTCGAAATAAGATAAGTGAATCATATAAACCCGAAAACAAATATAATACAAGCCCAAAAAATCAGAATAGGATGAACGGATCATATCAACCCAAAGGCACATATAATAGTAGTCCAAATGATAAATATAAACAAATCTAAATTGAAAACAACGTTCACACCAATGATTTCGTTGGATAAAAACCGCAAGTTTGATACGTGTGCATGCAAAACATATTGCTTGGTAGAGGGTTCTAGATAAAGCACAAACATTTTCCGAAAAAAACCCCAAAAAAGGGAAAAGTATATTTTAACAAAACGAACAAGGGGTGTTTTTAAATCCTGCTGACTGTCATTGGCGATTACCAAATAAACGATCACCAGATGTAACAAAATGAAACTAAATTACTTATTAAATACCAAATAGAAAACATTAAACTTGCGAAGACGATGGTATACCGCAAATAAAAGGTGCAAAAATCAGCACACCATATCCGGATTTCGACAATTATTGTCTCGTCCGTGATGTTAGGAATCGAAACGTTATTTTGAAAACCATTAAAATGTACCTCAAATTAGGATAGATTCTGGGATTTTGAAGAGTCGAAATAGGATTAATCAATCATAAAAACCCGAAGGCAAATATAATACAAGCCCAAACGAATAAATATAAACAAGTCTTAATTGAAAACAAGGTTCAAACCTATAATTGCGTTCAGAGAAAACCCGCATTATTTTTACGTGTGCTTTCAAAATAAATTTCTTGGTCGATAGACTCATCATAGATACCAATTTTAAATTTTGTATATACGCCAGACGCGCATGTCGTCTACAAAAGACTCATTAGTGACGACCGAATCCAAATAAGTTAAAAAGGCCAAATAATGTACAAAGTTGAAGAGCATTGAGGACAAAATTCCTTAACGTTTTGCCAAATAAACTAAGGTAATCTATTCCTGAGGTCGAAAAGCCTTAGTATTTCAAAAATTCAAAGTGTTGTAAACTGGTAATTTATAAATACGACCATATCAATGATAATTCGTGTCAGCACAGAGGTGTTGACTACTGGGCTGATGATACCCTCGGGGAATTAAACCTCAACCAGCAGTGGTTGTAAAATACTCATAATAGATACCAGAGTGTTCTAAATACAGCAGAAACAACATTTTCCAAAAGAACAAAAAGTGAAAAGGTATATTTTTACAAAACGTATTTGACTAGCAGGTCGAACTCCGGATGTTCTTCACCCTGCTGACTGCCATTGGTGATTGCCAAATGAACAGATCACCAGATGTAGCAAATTGGATCTTAATTATTAATTTAATATCAAATAGAAAACAATAAACCTACGAAAAAGCTTGTATATCTTCAAAAAAAGGTGCAAATAATAGGACACCATATCCGGATTTCGACAATTATTGTCTCCTCAGTGATGTTAGGAATCGAAACGGTATTTGGAATGGCCAATTATTTGACTTCAATGTAGGATAGAGTCGAAATAGGATGAATGAATCATATAAACCCGAAGGCAAATATAATACAAGCCCAAACGAATAAATATAAACAAGTCTTAATTGAAAACAAGGTTCAAACCTATAATTGCGTTCAGAGAAAACCCGCATTATTTTTACGTGTGCTTTCAAATAAATTTCTTGGTCGATAGACTCATCATAGATACCAATTTTAAATTTTGTATATACGCCAGACGCGCATGTCGTCTACAAAAGACTCATTAGTGACGACCGAATCCAAATAAGTTAAAAAGGCCAAATAATGTACAAAGTTGAAGAGCATTGAGGACAAAATTCCTTAACGTTTTGCCAAATAAACTAAGGTAATCTATTCCTGAGGTCGAAAAGCCTTAGTATTTCAAAAATTCAAAGTGTTGTAAACTGGTAATTTATAAATACGACCATATCAATGATAATTCGTGTCAGCACAGAGGTGTTGACTACTGGGCTGATGATACCCTTGGGGAATAAACCTCAACCAGCAGTGGTTGTAAATATACTCATAATAGATACCAGAGTGTTCTAAATACAGCAGAAACAACATTTTCCAAAAGAACAAAAAGTGAAAAGGTATATTTTTACAAAACGTATTTGACTAGCAGGTCGAACTCCGGATGTTCTTCACCCTGCTGACTGCCATTGGTGATTGCCAAATGAACAGATCACCAGATGTAGCAAATTGGATCTTAATTATTAATTTAATATCAAATAGAAAACAATAAACCTACGAAAAAGCTTGTATATCTTCAAAAAAAGGTGCAAATAATAGGACACCATATCCGGATTTCGACAATTATTGTCTCCTCAGTGATGTTAGGAATCGAAACGGTATTTGGAATGGCCAATTATTTGACTTCAATGTAGGATAGAGTCGAAATAGGATGAATGAATCATATAAACCCGAAGGCAAATATAATACAAGCCCAAACGAATAAATATAAACAAGTCTTAATTGAAAACAAGGTTCAAACCTATAATTGCGTTCAGAGAAAACCCGCATTATTTTTACGTGTGCTTTCAAAATAAATTTCTTGGTCGATAGACTCATCATAGATACCAATTTTAAATTTTGTATATACGCCAGACGCGCATGTCGTCTACAAAAGACTCATTAGTGACGACCGAATCCAAATAAGTTAAAAAGGCCAAATAATGTACAAAGTTGAAGAGCATTGAGGACAAAATTCCTTAACGTTTTGCCAAATAAACTAAGGTAATCTATTCCTGAGGTCGAAAAGCCTTAGTATTTCAAAAATTCAAAGTGTTGTAAACTGGTAATTTATAAATACGACCATATCAATGATAATTCGTGTCAGCACAGAGGTGTTGACTACTGGGCTGATGATACCCTTGGGGAATTAAACCTCAACCAGCAGTGGTTGTAAATATACTCATAATAGATACCAGAGTGTTCTAAATACAGCAGAAACAACATTTCCCAAAAGAACAAAAAGTGAAAAGGTATATTTTTACAAAACGTATTTGACTAGCAGGTCGAACTCCGGATGTTCTTCACCCTGTTGACTGCCATTGGTGATTGCCAAATGAACAGATCACCAGATGTAGCAAATTGGATCTTAATTATTAATTTAATATCAAATAGAAAACAATAAACCTACGAAAAAGCTTGTATATCTTCAAAAAAAGGTGCAAATAATAGGACACCATATCCGGATTTCGACAATTATTGTCTCCTCAGTGATGTTAGGAATCGAAACGGTATTTGGAATGGCCAATTATTTGACTTCAATGTAGGATAGAGTCGAAATAGGATGAATGAATCATATAAACCCGAATGCAAATATAATACAAGCCCAAACGTAAAAATATAAGCAATAGATATAAGAAGATGTGGTAGATTCAGATTCAGATTCAATATTTTATTATAGTCTCACCACATAAAAACATAAAATGAGATTCACAAAACATTTGCATTGCATGCACCAATCTTAAAAAGATTTATGAGAGACTTTTACGATATATTATATACATATAAACATATTTTTACACATTTCCAGTGGACATTTATAATTAAAATTCACAATATAAACATTTTTACTAAATGATAGTAAACATTTGTTTCTTTAAGAACTATGAAATAAAGTACTATTTCTTCTTAAAAAAAATATTGTTGGGAGGTTTTGGCAACATAGCACAACATTGTCGTTACTAAATACAAAATATAAAAGTTTCATTATCTGATAAAAGGTTATTAGTGCCAATGAGTCAACTCTCCATCCAAGTAAAAGTAAATCATTATAGATCAAAATACGAGCCTTTTGGGTCCAGCGAAGAGCCCAAAAAATTACTAGTGTAAAACTAATTTAAACGGGAAAACCAACGGCCTAATCTATATAAAAACGAGAAACGAAAAAAAACTTATGAACCATATCAAAAAAAACGACAACTACTGAAAATCATATTCCTGACTTAGGGCAGGTACAACAATTGCAGCGGGTTTAAACGTTTTAGTGGTCCCCCCCGTTCACTCTTATCTGAAA
>CM034355.1:44235779-44495335 GCA_019925275.1 Mytilus edulis
TCTTGTGTTTTACATCTTTTAGATACGTTTCAATCGAATAACAATTTGACGAAGAAGGTTCGGTTTTGTTTACTTTGCTTCAGAATGAACTTGACTATACAATATCGACTAAACACGACAAAAGGAAAAGACCCATTAATACCGTATCCGATAATGCTCGACAATAGCGAAAATGAATTATTGGAAAGAATTACAGGGAGATGGCTTCTCAGTTTCAAAATAATTAACTTTTCAAAACACTAGGATATATTGAAAGGGGATTAATAAAGGAATCAAGGGAGCAAAAAAAAAAATATAGGTCACCGTGCTTGTTTTCAAGATATTAGCCATTGAAATTTTGGCGGGAAATATTCTCTCTTGACTTCTCATAGCTTTATCATTGACAAGTTTAAGTCTTCAAAAACTATTAAAAAAGAATAAAAAATTTGATAAGACTTTAACAAACAGGTTATCATTATACATGTAAAAGAATTATAGAAAGAAAAATGGGGATCACCGGGCAAAATTTGTTAAGGCATTCAAATGGATAAAACCAGAGGATTCTGAAGATCTGACCAAAATTCCAAAACATGACCAGCGAGCTTCCTTAAATACAGAAAAGAAATAAAATGTTAAAAACAAACATGCAAAAATAAATTTACCTTAAAATAGAGGGCGCCATGATTTTACAACAATCAATTATCAAGACTTGTATCCTCATTCACTTGTATTTCATATAATTGTGATTAACGTCTTTTAATACAAACCGTGAACAATTTATTTTGTAGACTTGATATGGACCAAGCTGCACGATCTATTGCTAAGAATGAGGTGTCTTTATCAGCCAGTACTGAAAGTGTTTTTGAATCTGGACTGGACAAGAAAGCGGTTATGAGAGACTATTATGAATTTGAAGGTATAGTTATCCATCGGTAGATTAATATTATGCAAAGCTACTTGAACTTTCAGTGAAGGTTAAAGCTATATACACAACAAATGCTGAACAAGTTTTTAAACGATTAACACATATAATGTTGTTGATATGTTTTTATTGATATCTGTATATTCCAAATGAGCAGTTCTTGATTTAGGATGATGAAGATTACATTCTTACGAAATAAAAATGCAGTCATGGTGCATTTGGTATAAATTTTACTGAAGGAACTTTTTTTTATAAGCTTTCGGTAGTGGTAGAAATTATATTAGATTATGAATTATATATAAGGAGGTATGATATAATCCTGAAAAAAATTATTGCATAGCAAAGAATTCGAAATGATTTATTCTAAGAAAGATATAGAACATAACAAGAAAATTCTAGAGTCCGAAAGCTTAAACATCTGTTTAATGATGCACTGTCTGTAATCATCTCATGATGTAGAAATAGTAGGGACCTTTATTATTTTCAAATTATGAGTTTGAATGTTGTTAAGTATTGTTCGCCTCGCTATTAAAACTAATTTTCATTTTGGTCTTTTAATAAAAAAAAAAAGAAAACGCTTTTGATATGAAGTAAAGTTTTAATAATTAAACATAACAAAATAATTTGCCCTTAGCACATATCATGTTTGATGATGCCATGGAAACAACACAAAGAAAAGAAGGAGAAGGGAAGAAACGAGAACCAAATGAATTTGTTCAACAATTAATGGAAATAATGTCCGAAGCAGGCATGTAAGTATTGGAATGTGTTTTCCTTTTATATTTAATGTTTTTTCTCGGTTTTAGTTTGTAACCCGGATCAGTTTTCTTTTAATCGACTATGAAATTTGAAAAGAGTTATACTACTGTTGCCTTTATTTAAACGCATTTGTTTATGAAATTGTTGATTCGAATGATCTTATTTAAAAATAATCAAATACTCATTATTCATCTTTATTTTTACCTGCTATAAATCTTCTCCAATTGACTTCATTGCTATCAAAGGTACCAGAATTATAATTTAGTACGCCAGACTTGCGTTTCGTTTACATAAGACTCATCAGTGACGCTCATATCAAAATAGTTATAAAGCCAAACAAGTACAAAGAGTACGCAAAATCGTGTTTCATTACAATGTTTTGTCTGATTTACAATTAAAGTTGATTTTTTTTTTATTCTGAGTACTTTTTTTTAAATCGGTGTGGATCCTGTTGTTGAAGCTGTTTGATCCAGAGTTGAAAAACACAAATACAAGTCATGTTCCTGTAACATGTATGTAGTGATTCCTTGGATACTATGATGTAAAACCAAATTGTATATCATTTCCCAATTCTAAAATTTACTGTAATATCATCTGTCACTAATTGATGAACGAAAGTAAAATGATGCAACGGTTTGGAATAGAAATATATATCAAGAGATTGAGAGAGATGATGAATAAAAAGAAACTGACTTGGCAAATATACCCATTAAGGATGTTTGCCTGTCATGTTTGGGGATTTTTGTCAGATTTTCGTAATCCTCTGGTTATATCTATTTGAATGCCTTAAAAATTTTAACCATTAACCCCCATTTTTCTTTTTATAAATCTTTTACATGTTCAATTATAAGCCATCTTTTAAAGTCTTATAAAATCTTGGTTATTTTTGAAAAGATTTTGCGAACTGAAACTTGTCAATGATAAAGAAATGAAAAAATCAAGAGAGAACATTTTCACGGCAAAATATCAATGGCTCGAAAACAAGCACATTGGTCAACTCTTCAACTTTGTACTTGTTTTGCTTTAAACTATTTTGATCTGAGCGTCACTGATGGGTCTTATGTGGACGAAACGCGCGTCTTGCGTATTAAATTATAATCTTGGAACCTTTGATTGACCTATATATTTTTATTTGCTTTTTTGGTTCCTTTATTAATCCTCTATCAATATATACTAGTGTTATGAAAAGCTTGTTATTTTGAAACTGAGTAGCGAACCTCCTTAATTGATCATACGACTATAACTTTTGCCAAATGTAGCTTCAGATGACTTTGTTTAACATCTGTCAGGATTATTAAATATAGCTCTACATACATGATCCTTACCCAATGTGGTTCTTTAGCCAATCAGTTTAGGAAAATATGGTTTTCTCATCACACTTATGTCAGTTTAAACCAGATAAAGTAAACACAGCTTTAAAAGATGGAAATGTGATTCTGAAAAGTAATTTCGATAAGACATAAGCGCCAAAATTTCCGTTATGTATGCCTATCAACCATAACCAATAACGATCGTTTGTAGAGGGTCGTCCAGTTATCAATCAAGTTTCAAAACTTTTTGTGTTTCGGCTTCAAAGAGAACATCTATCATATGATCAGAAGTATCAATGATTGCGTCTAGTAGCCTAGTAATTTAATTTGATTAGAACCAAATGAGAAATATTAACATCATTCTAGTCAATTATGATTAAGATTTGTAATTGATTTTGTAGAGTATTATTGGGAACTACAAGTATGTGCCATGCGCCACCATTTTACCGACGATTTTCGTCTGATCACATTTTAATGATGATCATTAGCCACCAAAAAATGTCGAAACGCTTATCAAAGTCTACCAAGGAGTAGATTATTTTTGAAAATGTATCAATCAAAAGACAGAAAAGATAGTCAATGTTTATAATGAAAACAGAAAAAAACATGTACAAGACCTTCCATTCCTTCTTGAGAGTAACATACTTAGTCGTATATAAAAATAAACAACAGTGACGACAATTTGAGATCGAAAAGAGAAAAATTCATGATTCCCATTGGAATTGTGCGGGACATCACGATTTCATATTCATCTCTGCCAATTGTATCAAAATATAGTAGGATTTTTGTAGACAGGTTAAGCGTCCACCGCAAAAATAGTTTTTGTTCAACAATGAAATAGACAGTAAAAAGAATAATGTTATGACTTATAATGCTTTATATTTAGGGCCGTTTACCAAGTACCAATCAATCTTGCACCTCCAGACAAGCTTGCTACGCCATATGGTGGACGTTTAGTATGGACGTTTCCAGGAGAGAACAAACTTGTGGTACATCTCAAAGATAAGGAAAAAATTAGACACAAGAAAAGATGGTCACAGGTATGTATGGGAATAAAAATCATAGTGAAACAATAAACAAAATCCATTATTAGATTTTGCAGAATGTCTTTGAAATGGGTAGAACTACGTTTTTAGTAAACGAACTTCATTTCTAGACTAAGCAAATGAAGAATTTTACCCTTTTTTATTTTTTTTTTACCTCTAATCTTGATAACAATGTTAGAAAAACAGAAAAATTATTTAGTATAAATGATCATCAAACCAAGATAATAAATCATCAGTAATGTAATATCAAATAAAAAGAAAATTATAATCATGAATTATATTGTAGTCCACAATGCCAGAGATACAAGTATGCCCTGGTTAACGACACAAGAGCTTCTAGATCAAATAAAAAGTTTAGCAACTTGAATATATTTTTTTCAGTCGGTTGAATTAAAACTATTATCTCTAATACGATTAGTCATTAAAATGTTTTTATGAATTTTGGTGATCAGGAAAAGACAAGAAAATATATAATGTCAAACAAACAGTCGATACTAAATGTGTGATCCCAACCAATTAAAGTTTTTTGTATGGCATACAACCATTAAAGACTGAATACTATTGTCTTACATATTGTAACGTGTTTGGCTTATGAACTATATGTTCGTATCCGTTTTCACAGAATCTGAGATACTCCAATATCAAGCTTTTAATTAACTCAAAAACCTAACTACAACTTGGAGGCTTTACTTAAAACTACAAGACCAATTTTGAAACTTAATAAAGAAATAACACTATTTAAACAAATAACTTTGTATCAAAAGGTAGTCTGAAAAAAACTAGAACCTCAATTTATCCTTGATCCTTTCACTGACTGCGAGGTCCCAACTGATTTGACAAACAATTATATTAAACTTAAGAACAAGCTTCAAAAATCCTAGGTTCCTGAAACACCTAGTTTTGAGACACCCAGTCTCTGAGTTAATTAGTCTCTGGAGCACCTAGTTCCTGAGACAACTAGTTTTGAAGCACCTAGTCTCTGGAGCACCTAAGTCACCAGATTATTACAAGCTATCTGTTCGAGTGACTGCGACCCTTCCCGAGAGAAATTACAGTTTCGGAACAACGCGGTAGCTTGCAATAATTGTAATACTTAGTCTCCGAAGCACCAAAGTCACCAGACTTTTACAAACCACCTGTTCGAGGGACTGCGACCATTCCCGTGGGAAATTACAGTATCGGAACAACCCGGTAGCTTGCAACAATCGTAAAGACTTCAAAAAACTGCTTGTTTCAAAACCACAAGCTTTCAACTCAAACTAGGTTTACAAACTTTCCTTTTAAACTACAATGTACTTTATTGGCTGGTATTCACTTTATTAATAAATTAATAAATGAGCGAACTCGCACTATACATCAGTGTCTTTATATACCAAGACGGCGGACCTCGAAGAGAGCACCCTAGCAACAATTAACGCGTCTCGTAACAACCGAGGATAAAAGGATGATTTTATATGTAGTTTTCGTTAACGTATTGTTCAAATGGGTAATTAATCATGGATTACAATTCAACGATAAATTACAAATATTGTCTTATGCCTAAACTGCATTTTTGTCACAATATCTCCAGCAGACATTTGAAACGCACATTAATCTTTTCTATAATATCAACTATATGTATGTATTATTATTTTTTTAATTTCATGTTTTATATTGTTTTTGTCTCCGTGTTCATATTTAGACACCATTGACGTTTGTCACAATTTAACAATTCCTTTCAGATTTCACGAACAGTTAACTTTTTGACTACTCTGTATACAACTAAGAGTTAAACATTTGTCTTTGACCGCTGTCAAAATAATCTATACAAACTATATAACAGTACTGACTTGACTTAACCAAATATTACTCGATTGCAGATTATGTACTTGTATTATTTGATTGGCTATAAATTAGTAAACAGTGAGATACAGCAGATGAAAGAAAAAGTAAAGGAAGATTTTGAAAGTGTGCAGTCAATTTTTGAAAGGCTTCCAGCAAATTTAGTTCAACAGGTAATAATGCATCTTTTGTCAAACGTATTTGACATTTTAACCTAGAAAGTTCGTTTACACAATGGTGTTAATATAATGGAATTTTATGCGAGTGTCATAAAAGTGAGAGGATTATCTATCAATACCAGGTTTAACCAACCATTTCTTCACCAGAAAATGTCTGTACCAAGTCAGGATCATGACAGTTGTATTCCATTCGTCTGATGTGTTTGCGCTTTTGAGTTTGCCATTTGATAAGATAACGGTCTGTTCCCCCTTTGAGATTTAAAAATCTTTTCCAGTCAGGAAGATATACATTCCTCATACAAAGCTCTAACTCCGGTATTTGCTATACTTTATGCACTTTTAGTTGGCCAGATATTTAAAGGTTGTATTAAGCTATTGATTTTCAAATATTTTGGCCTTGATCATCATCAAACGTTGTGTTTGATATAGTAGATTCAAGTCGTTTCTCTTTCTTAACAATGCAGGCGGAGAACACCTATGTAATGGCTTTAGATGGTGATGTTGACTTTTCTCCAGAAGCACTACAGCTACTCATAGACAGAATGAAGAAAAATACGAAAGTTGGTGCGACGTGTGGTCGTATTAAACCTGGAGGGTCTGGTAAGACACTTATGAAACTTCAAATACCAGGATATGATGATAAAAATTGTTTCAACTTTTAAAATATATTAAAAAGTTAGATTTGAATATTTTTAAATGTACTGTTATTTAGAACAAAAATCAATTTCAATCATGTTGACGAAAAAATTGATAGTTTTCGTTATAAAACCTATATACATATACTTTTTTCTGTAGAACATTCTTTGATTTGTCCTTATTTAGATAAAGTTTACCTTTTGTTAATTGCTTGCTTCCAGGAAGCAATTCGCCGACATATTTTCCGTATGTAAAGTGACCTTAGCGTGACCCATCTCGTAAAAATCCGGTTATCGCAATATACATGGATCTCTCATTGAAATAAACTATTATCTGATTGTTCATGTTATACACGGTCTCAATAGCCATGCTTCTTTGTTGATTGTTTACTATAAGTTGACAATCGGTAAACTTCGGCTTCAAAACACGACAAATAATTAGCCGACATATTTTCACATCATAACAGAGAGAGAGGAAAAATTGACGATTATACAATATGTTTGCGTAAAAAATGATAAAATAGTGCACAGAAGACTTAGTTTATGATAAATACATGGATTGGATCAAAAATGATTAAATAAAAAGTACACAGAAGACTTAGTTTATGATAAATACATGGATTGGTTCAAGAAATGATTAAACATTATTTTTCACCAGTCACTCGTTTCATATGACTTTAAATTTTGAAATTGTATAATGTGAAATATATTTTCAATATTTTCAATAATTCTGTACGCTGAAATTATATTACTTTTTTCAAAATTTTAGGTCCAGTTGTGTGGTATCAGAAATTTGAATATGCTATAGGACATTGGTTACAGAAATCAGCAGAGCATGTTTTTGGTTGTGTGCTTTGTAGTCCCGGATGTTTTAGTCTGTTTCGTGCTAAAGCTTTAATGGACGATAACATCATGAGAACATATGCCAAATTACCAACAGAACCCAAACATTATTTGCAATACGATCAAGGTAAGGGTATTGCCAATGTTTTTTTTTCAACTGAACAGGCGGAGCTTACGTTTTAATTTGCACAAGGACAGCCTATTTGAAGGAATTTACAAAAAAAATACTGGACACTTCATTGATGAGTTAATTCTAAAACACCCATCTATATATGGACTGGTTTATTATGAACGAACCGGTAAAACTCCGCCTAGTCAAGTGAAATAAATCGAGTAATACAACAATTTGATTTTTATGGTGGAACTTGTAAAAAAAATGTTTTTAAAATTTCATAATGACTTCTAAAGAAAACATATTAAATTTATTCGTTCAGTGTATGTTCACTTGTGTTAATATGCTTTTGATTGAGTTAAGCCATTTCAATTAATATTTATAGTGTGTATTTCTATGCTGTGATGTTCTACTATTGTTACAGCTAAAGGGTGTAGGTTGGTACATATTAAAATGTTTAAACCCGCTGCTTTTGTTTGTACCTGTCCTAAGTCAGAAACCTGATGTTCAGTAGTTGCCGTTTGTTGATGTGGTTCATTTTGGTCTCGTGTGGACAGTTGTTTCATTGGCAATCATACCATATCTTCTTTTTTATATTCATTAGTGTTTCTTGTTCCTCATTTTTTCATATAAATAAAACCATTGGGGTTTGAACGGTTTTACACTAGTCAGGTTGAGGCTTTTTCTAGCTTGCTGTTCTTTGAGAGCCAAGTCTCCGTGTTGAAGACTTTGACCTTTATTTTTTTTGTCTGTTACAAATTGTGACTTTGATGGAGTATTTTTCTTATTGACACTCATATCACATTTTCTTATATCTATATTATGTTATTGCTTTATTACAATATGATTTTTATGGCTTTAATAGACATATGCATAAACAGTATTCCAATATTTTTATTGACAAATTAATGCGTTTTTATTTAAGGCCTTATTTATAGATACAATAAAAAAAACATAAACTACTTATTATAATAATTGATATAAACTACTGTAATTATGTATACTTATTTATAGACGCACAGCTATTAAAGTATAAGAAAGCATGTTTCAGTACATCTGGTATCCTAAATAGTGATTTTCTTATCCCAGGCATAGATTACCTTCGCCTTATTTGGCTCAACTTTTTGGAATTTTTGGTCTTCAATGCTTTTCAACCTTATACTTGTTTGGCTTTTTAATCATTTTGATCTGAGCGTCAATGATGAGTCTAATGCAGACGAAACGCACGTCTGTCGTATCAAATAATAAGCCTGTAACAATCATTATATCACTTTACTATGATTCCATATTCCTTAATATTTTTTATCTTTATCTTCTTAAACAGATGTTTACCAAACGTTCTTGAACATATACATTCGTTTAATTATTTAATTATACTGATTAGATAAAACCAAGTCCACTACATTAAATAGTTTATTCACGCCTTTCGTGTTAAGGACTTTCGGTTTAGAATTTTCCTTGGAGTTTTTGTTTGGTTTTGTTGTTCTATCTATTTCTCATATAAGTCGACCTCTTCAATATCAGGAACCTAAATCATATTAAAAAAAAGACATTTTCTTAAAATACATGTACATTTGCATTATATTCTTGCTTTTGATCGAACTGTTTCTGAAGTCTTTAGACGTAATCAGTTGGATGTGTATTAATCTTATACACTTTGTTCACAAGTTTCAATTGACATTGAGCTAGCTTTCAGTAACTGCAAGCACTCTAAGATTGATACTTTGTGTCTTTTGTCGTTTAGGTTTTTTTGTGTGTGCTTTGTTTCAATTTGATGAATTAAGCTATTTTCATCTGAGTGTGGAGTCTATTCTAATCCTATTCTATCCTGAGCTGTCACACAATGATCGGATAAAGGAAAAGGTAGAGTGCTTACAAACATGTTTCAGCTATTAAAGGTCGTACTCTAACCCGTATTTGATTATATTAAATTCTCTTATGGTTGGGGCCTGTTATCTAACTCCCACGTGAATAGATATTTTTCGTATCACACCGTACGGAGTGTGATATGAAAAAGTGATATCAAAATTACGTTAATTTGATTGGCTTATCTCGTAAATTTCCAATATTTTCATTGGCCGTTGATCAGGTCATTATTCACTGGAAAAGGTCATGCCGGGCCTACTTTTTTTCTTGACAACTGATTGTTTACCTCCGGTTTTCGCGATTTTCGTCTGCTTTATCGTCTGCATTATCTCATTTAAATTTTATCATGGACGAAGAAATAAGGAAAGGAACCCGTGTACGGTTATGTAACGGAGCAAAGGGCATTATAACTGGCACAACTTCCAATTTCAATCTGTATGATATTCAGCTTCAATCAGGCAAAACAGTAACAGAAGCAAGATATCGCTTTGATATAATTGAAAGTCAATACAACTTTTCCTTCTTTCTATATCAATCCTTTTGAGGGTCAAATAGGAAATACCTTGTCTCGATATAATGGTGATAAAACTGTCTACTGAGTAATCCCAAGTATTGTTATTTTTTTATCTGGTTTAATTTTTTCTTATGGTTTTTGTATCATAAATTTTTGGAAGTTTCTTTATAATTGTATAAATCATAAATACTTGCAATGTCTGGTGAACATGTTTTTTACTATGCTAAATCCTTATTCCCACTTTTCAGGTGAAGATAGATGGTTGTGCACGCTCATGTTACAACAAGGTTATCGTATTGAATACTGTGCAGCTGCGGAGGCATTGACGTTTGCACCAGAGGAGTTCCGAGAATTCTTCAACCAAAGAAGAAGATGGATGCCTTCTACTATGGCAAATATATTAGATTTACTTATGAGCTACACCCAAACGACCAGAAACAATCCGAACATATCATACCTTTATATCTTCTACCAGGTTATTTTGTTCCTGTCGTCCGTCTTGGGTCCGTCTACTGTATTACTTGCAATGCAATCAGCAGTCAGAACTGTTTTCAGCACCTCGGCAGTAGTTGCATACATCGTTACATATGCACCAACAATTCTTTTTATTTTTATTTGTTTAAAGTTCAAATCACAGACACAGCTAACAATAGCGATGATATTGAGTGCAATATATGCAATGTTAATGATGGCGGTTATAGTCGGAACCATTGTAAACATTTCAGAGGAAGGGTTTTTCACTCCGTCTGCTGTGTTTATGTATGTCTTAGTAGGGGTTTTTCTTATAGCCGGACTTTTCCATCCCCATGAACTAACTGATTTGTTTTGGGGAGTTCTGTATTTTATATGCATTCCTGCTGGTTACCTATTCTTGATTATCTACGCGATTTGCAACTTAAATAACGTGTCTTGGGGAACAAGGGAAACACAAACAGCTGTTTTAGAAAACCAAGTACAAAAAACTCAAAAGAAGACGACTGAAGATGAACTGGGGGTTGTTTCTGGTGAGGTCATTGAGGATATTCTTAAGCAAGTTAAAACTAGCAAAATCAAAGATGTTTCATGTCGAGATTTAGTACCGTCAATTTTTCAGTGGATTAATAACTTGATAATCCTGCGTTCTTTAGAAAGTGTGGTTAGTATTTTTAAAAATGTTGATGGTGAAGAATATGATAACGCACCCTTGATGCAGAAATCAATGAGACGGAAGAAGAGGAAAGAGTCGACCGAAGAGGATAATGCAGTTGACGAAGATTCTTGGGCAGACCAACATGGTACAATTAAACGCCTTAAACAAGATGAAATAAACTTTTGGAATGAACTGATTGTAAACTACCTTCAACCATTGAATCAAGATAAAAAGAAAGAAAAGGCAGTTGCTGAAAGTCTGAAAGACTTCAGAAATAAAGTAGCTTTTGCATTCTTTTTCGTAAATGGTCTATGGCTTGTTATAATGACGGCAATGAATGAAGTTAAAGCAGTTTTGAATATTAATATACCAACAGTTGATGGGAGTACAATTACTATTGAACCACTTGGACTTCTATTTTTAGTCATATTCGCAATTTTATTATTTATGCAATTCTTTGGTATGATCCGTCACCGATATGGAACATTTTTGCAACTTCTTGCCGCAACACATTTACGAAGTAAAGATTCTGATCCAGAATCAGTCATTCAGAAAATTAAAGAAATATCTGTTTCTTCGGAACCGGACTTTGTTGTTCATAGTAATAGAAAACCCGGTAGTAAATCACACGAAACAAATATCTCACCGGAAGAAATAGACGATATCTATGAAAATTTTACTCACCACACAAAGGCGAAAAATATGGGAAAGTCTATCAAAAGACCAGGCCCAAAATCAAGGAACAATCCATTAGATTTGAAAAAGACATTCCGACAAAACGTTCGTCGCATGACGACGCGTAACAACAAAGACCACAAAATGAGAATTTCCTCAGATAGCGAAGAAAGGTTATGAATCCTGATAATCGTGATATTAATAGAAGCTGCTGAGATGTCATTTTTTTTCTCAACTTACACTGACTGACGAGTTGAAATGTAGATAAGTTATTGCTTGAACAAAATATTTCATTGTGTGCTTGATCATTTACTTGTACATCCAGTACCAATGTGATAATAACAGACTGTGCATATATACAGGTTCATTCTCTTTATTTACCCTATTACAGGCCACTCATATCATTATCCATTAACTTATTAAAATGCACCTTTTTACTTTCAATGATATGTATGAATACCATTATTAATGCTGTAATCCAGATATGCTTTATATATGTTATAACTTTCAGTTGTACCCAATAAAATTCTGCTAACATTTCTCACGAACAGGTAAATCTGTATTTTTAGCATTAAAACAATAAAACTTAGCAAGGGCAAATTTCATCAAAGATATATTTAATTTCACGAGGACTGTTGAAACTTAACCAATTTCCAAAAAACAACAACTTGTAAGAAATGTCTGTCGATATGTTAAATAAAGCAATTATTTTACTACTATTAAATTTCCATGTCTCAAAGCGTTTTAATTTGCTATGATATGACATTTCCATTGTTTTTATTAAACGCACTTGGTATATGCAGTTTAAACAATTTATTTGTGGAAACGTTATATTGGTGAAAATAAAAAAATAAATAAGCTGAAATGTAACACCATAGCAAACAACACGTAAATGGGCGGACTCATATTATCAGTGCACATGAAAAATAAATTGATGAAAACGTAGATTAATAGGGGCTGTAGCAAATGATACAATTACTAGTATAATTATGTCTTTTTCAGAACAAAATATTCAGTGAGAAAACATTTCAGTTGTCTACCTTTTAAGATAGATCAAGTCTTGATTAAAACTATTTTTACGAGTGATTTTCGCTGGTTAACATTTAAACAATGGTAAAACCAAATGGATTCCACAATGATTATACACGATAGAGAATATTGACTGAAAAAAGGCGATTAGGCTGCAACGTAACGATTGTTGAATTGGTCAATTGAATCAAATGTAGACATTTCTTTGTTCATTTCGGCCTTTCACTTTGGTTTAGTTGGAACAGTCTCCGGATTATCCAAATTATCGATGAACATCGTATCTTCATGGTAAGATCGATTTCGGCTCCTGACTTGTGACTGGCGCAAAAATCGGCGTGGTTAAACATATTGTGTGAGACATTAACCCTCCCCTATTCCTCTATACAATGTGAAATATACACACACTCATCAATATATACACACAGTAAAAAACAGTTTTAAAGAATTTAAAATGTCCTATGTTAGATCAGGTACTTATAACAGAAGCGAAATGACCATGACCAACATAAATTACCAAGGCCAGGTTAAATGGTATGCATAAGGCATCTCATTTCTGATAGTTCTACTTGTTTTCATTCACTGCATTGTCTTATAACTTGCATTTCGTTATATTTTATACACCCCGTCAAATAAGTAAAATAACAAAAACAAACACCGAACTCCGTGGAAAATTCTAAACGGAAAGTCCTTAGGCAAAATCAAAAGCTCAAACACATCACACGATTGGATCACAACTGTCATATTCCTGACTTGGTAAAGTCATTTTTTATGTAGAAAATGGTGATTCAAACCTAGTTCGATAGCTAGCTTAACATCTCCATTGTATTGACAACGATGTGTGAATAAGACAAACAGACATAACAGGTAAAAATGTCAAAAGTAGTGATACAACAGTCAACATTGTGCTATAGTTATCAAAGGTACCAGGATTATAATTTAGTACGCCAGACGCGCGTTTCGTCTACATAAGACTCATCAGTGACGCTCAAATCAAAAATATTTATAAACCCCAACAAGTACAAAATTGAAGAGCATTGAGGATTCAAAATTCCAAAAAGTTGTGCCAAATACGGCTAAGGTCTAATCACTATAAACACAAACAAATATGTCAACAAAGAAAATCAAGACATATAGACAAAGCACATAAGCGAAAACGGAGGACAAGAATACAAAAATATACAACAGCACAATAACACAATGATTGGATATACCGAGCCACGTCAAATGAATATTTACAAAAATAAACTAAACGGTAAAAGTAATAACTTACAAAGACGAGTAAAATGAAGACTATAACATGTTATTAAATAGAGAATAATACATGGCAAAATCCGTATCACATGCCGTATCATCCCGAGATATCAATATCAGCCCGAGGGCCTTTAGGCCCAAGGCATGATATTGGTCGAGGGTGATACGGCATGTGATACGGATTTTGCCATGTATTATTCTGTTTATCATATATTTTAATGGAATCAGATTCATGGGATATCCATTTATTTTTAAATCGTCTGAAATTATAAGCAAGAAAAGAACATTGTGATTGTGCTGTATTTTCCCAGCTGATTTTTTTTATAGACTTCCTTATTTGCTTAATATCTACATCGTAATATCCCCTATAACCAAATTTTATTCTCAATATACGTTTAAGACAATGTATTAAAATGCATCCACCAACGATACTATCCTAATATTTCAACAAAAATTAATATTCAAAAAATAAATATCGTTAGATGTAAAATGTTTAAAGTTTTATTGTTTATTTGGCGATGGTATTATTCATGATCTGGTTCATTTTAACTTCTGACGAGGTGAACACCAAGAAAAATATTTATTGGAAAGTTTGCTACCTTTTCTAATCAAATTAAAATCGTAAAAATTTTCATTTGTGTTTAACCCATCAGGTAATGAAAAGAGACTTCATAAAAAAATAAGACTTAACAATAAAACTTCAGATATTTCCATCTTATTGTGTCTTTTCTTTATATAGATGAAAATCGCTCGTGAAGTCACTGGGTACTATTTTTTTTGGAAAATATTGATTTTATTTGAAATGCTAGTACATTTTTGTTAGTTTGAACTCATTTTTTTCCTTTCATGCCAGGAAATACAGCAACTGGACGTGATAGGTCAAAAGTTGACGTTCTTCACATTATGACGTCACGCAGCCATGCGATACGAGTTTTGCCATGCGATACGGGCTATGCGATACGGGTTTAGCTATGCGAAACGGGTATGCGATACAGGGTATGTGATACAGACTGGAAAAAAGACCCTTTATTAGATATACAAAATTGCTGTATTTTGTACTAAGTATATGATAAAAGATGATAAACAACACCACTACCTTAAATCTATTCTTTAAGACCAACGTGTATTGTTTGGGGAGTTGATGCGGAATATTTATCAACAAGGTCTTGGAATCTCTCGATGAACTTTTATTTAGAAAAAGACAAAACGATCTTTGACATACCCAGGGTTCATTAACTTTCTGCTCAGACACTGATGATGTTTTATATAGTCTGAATAGCAGCTACAAGGGGAGGAGAGGGGTCTGAAGTGAATTAGGATTATTTCCTTTTGCTGATTCTGCAATTTCTTGTAAATTTAATTGTGCTTATTAATCTCTTTTTCCATTTCTTTGATCTTCTTTTCACATTGCTGAACAATCTTCTTGTCAAACCTACAACAAAAAGTGTTAAACATATTTTATGATCTGATTTGACCAAATAATGGAAATCCATCAGTTTTTTAAGTAATTATAAATTAAGGAGATGTGGTATGATTGCCGATGAGACAACTATCCACCAAATTTCAAAAGAAGTGGGTGTAAGCTATTATAGGCAACCGTATGATAAGGCCTTCAACAATGAAAAAACCTATATGCCAAAGGTTGGCTAATAAATCTCTGACATGAAAATATGAAACAATTCAAATAAGAAAACTAACGGCCTTATTTATAACAAATCAGTTTACAAAAAACAAACCAATTATAACCTTGCATGGTCGAACAGATTATAAAACTCCCAGACCTTCATGAAAACAAATGATTTTAATTCAGCTCAGACACTAAAATGTTTTTTTATCTTGACTTGAGTTCTTAGAAATACTTACATCCCACCAAACACATTATCTATTCCGTACATCCGTGTTTTTACAGGGTATCCCAAGATACAGTATTGTAACATGAAAAATAAAATGAGTGCGCTCATTATGGTTGGTAATTGTAATATAATTTATACTTTAAATATATCATATAAAACGAAAGCGGAAAGCGGAAAGTATTTCAGATTTATAGAAATACTAAAATTTTACCCGAAATTAACCACATTTTCATCGAAAGCAAAATTATGACGTGAATCATCACGATATGTTTCACCCTGATTAAAGCAATAAGACACAGTGCATGTGTGTGTCAAATTTCATTTGTGAAATAAAAATTGTTTTGAAGAAATAAGCAATAAAAACAAAAATTAAGTCAACATTTTGACGTCAATTAAACACGAATTATCTCGTGTCATTTTTGGAGCTTATACAAGTGTGGACAAAGATCAGTGTGGAAAGTATGTGCGGATGTTTGACAGTATTTCCTGACAAAATAGTTTTCTGTGTTTTTTCATAGGGTTCAATATTATAAACTGTGTTGCACATTGACAGCCAACATGAAACAAACTATAAACATTATAACAGTGTTGTTTATTTAATATTTAGTTCAACACTGTCATGGAGGAGACACTGACTACCTACCAAATGTTTATGCTAAAATATGTTCCTTATCTTTGATTTTAGATAGCTAGGAGAGTAACACATTATGTGCATTTCTGCATAACGTAGAATTTAATATGGGACATGGTATCTAAGAACATGCATGCATTTACTATTTGTATGGTTCTACTCAGTTCCTTTGAGATGGTTATTTCTCACTTGGGTTTGTCCACGAAAACTAAATTAGTTTTGGATCTTCTCAGTATCGTTAGTAAAACATTTCGTTTGAATATTTTCTCAAATTAGACGATATTAAATGATTTTAAGTAATGGCAATAAAATAGTTATCAAAGGAACCAGGATTATAATTTAATACGCCAGACGCGCGTTTCGTCTACATAAGACTCATCAGTGACGCTCATATCAAAACAGTTAAAAAGCCAAATAAGTACAAAGTTGAAGAGCATTGAGGACCCAAAATTCCAAAAAGTTGTGCCAAATACGGCTAAGGTACAATCTACTTCTGGGAAAAGAAAATCCTTAGTTTTTCGAAAAATTCAAAGTTTTGTAAACAGGAAATTTACTGGGCTGGTAATACCCTCGGGGACGAAACGTCCACCAGCTTATATAAGCAATGCCTGATATGATGCTAGGGGCTAGATTATGGCAAGCCGTTCTCGTCAAAACTATGTTTAAACCCTTTTTTCGAAAAAAATACACACTGAGATTTAAAACACTGAGAAATCGAAATTACACACTGAGATTTAAAAAAATAAAAAACACACACTGAGAATTCATAATTACACACTGAGATTTTAAAAAGACACACTGAGATGAAATAAATTGAAAAACACACACTGAGAATTGTTAATTACACACTGAGATTTCAAAAATACACACTGAGATTAATATGCAAATTACTAATGAATATTCATGAGATGAATAATTCAACAGATTAATATCTTGATCTCAAGAACTCTTGTCATTATAATGAAATGCGATTCCTTCAACCAACATTCGTAATAAATTTCAAGACTTAACATCGCTCATATTCATAAGTTTGTTTCCTATAATTCATATCATTACTACCAGTAATTAAACATGTGTCCCTTTTCAAAAGTCTTCCAACTGTTTCCCTGATTTCGCTAGTTAATCTTTTATATTTTTGTTACGTTTATATGCTATAATAGACACTTGAGTAAAAATTTCACTGCATTCTTTTGCAGATTGTTCCAATGTTTTACTTATAATTTTAATAAAGTTTTTCACCATTTGGTTATATTTTGTAATAAGAGTAAGTGGGTATTTTTCTTGTTCTTGTATTTTTAAAGGTTTTTTATTAATAATTTGGAACCAAATCGAAGGACTAACGAGTTATGTCCCCTTGTAGTTCTAAGCTTGTAATAGATTCAGATTAAGTATGCTAATTAGATATGTGCGCATAAAAAGTGCGCACAAATCTCAGTGTGTAATTTTAAATTCTCAGTGTGTAATTTCAAATTCTCAGTGTGTGTTTTCAGTTTATTTATTCTCAGTGTGTCTTTTTGAAATCTCAGTGTGTAATTTTCAATTCTCAGTGTGCGTTTTTCATTTTTGTAATCTCAGTGCGTCTTTATGAAATCTCAGTGTGTAATTTTTAATTCTCAGTGTGTAATTTTCAATTCTCAGTGTGTAATTTTCAATTCTCAGTGTGTAATTTTCAATTCTCAGTGTGCGTTTTGAAGTTTTTAAATCTCAGTGTGCTTTGTTGTAATTCTCAGTGTGTAAATTTTTCGAAAATGGTTTAAACATAGTTTTGACGAGAACGGCTTGCCATACTAGATGAGATAAAAAGTAAACTTCTATGCTATGTTTAATTTATTCTACCTTCGAAAATATCTTCTCTAAAGCCTATTGAAAGTGAAAAAAAAAAATTTAACTAGTGTGAGAATGGTATCAATATAAGAACCTGTGTGAGTATGCTTCAAATACTCATAACTCCTAATAAAAGGCATCCGTTGTGATTAAAGATTGATGTTATGAACTCGAAGAAAAAATACATGTCATGATAGTAATTATCAAAGACTGAGATATTACAAACGTAACACTCCTTGTATTCATTGACCCTGAAATAGTTGTTAATTCAGTGTTCAGTCAAGTACGTATAAAATCAATTTTGTTTCTGTTTCCATTAATTATAAAAGTCACTGAAGCAAGATATCTTTATTGACCTATCATGGTTTACTTTTATAAATTGTGACTTGGATGGGGAGAGTTGTCTCATTGACACTCATACCACATCTTCTTATATCTATATAGGTTTTGAAAGTATTTCGGCCAGTTATGCAGTTAAAGCTTTTAAAATAACTTTCTTAAACTATCCTGGGTTTGTAGCAAACTTAGCAAACCCTTACAAATTTTAAAATTTACTGGAAGCTATTTGATTGATTGATTACTAAACATCCAGTGTCAAATATTTATGTATGAGTCATGTATGTTCAGGACAAAAAACAATACAACACAAAAAAATCTATATTGGCCTAAAAAGATTGACATTGGCCTCGTTCCAATAAATAGGTTGTCAAGTAATAAACTTTTAGACAAAATCCTCTGCATCATTTTTTCTTTTTTCTTTCTTAATTGCATTGAATCAAGATGAGTGTTGTGGTGTATCTTGTTGCGTTGTTCTGCATTGGTGAATTTCATTGTATCTTTTCTTGTATAATGGAAAGAAAACGTAAAAGAAACCTAATAGGACGTCAACAATGGTGTATGGACAAAATCCTATATGGAAACCATGAAACTAGAATAGAAACTTGTATGTACTTTAATTTTATGAAAAAAAGTTGACAAAATTTCTAACTATACAAAGCCTATCTCGCCCTTTTACAATACTCAAGGATTTGTAGGGTAAATCCTTGCAATACTGAAGTATGCTGTTTGGTATTTAAATAGAAAAAGCATTATATCTCCTAGAATTAAAATCAATAAATACGAATTGATGTGCAAAAAGTGGCGAAGAATTAGTATCCTACATGTAAATATACGATTTGCACAGTGCCCTTATCAAGTTAGTCGTAGTCATGTCCTAAAGTTTTCAAAATCAAATTGTCAACGCTGCTTCAAATATATGCCGCTTAAGTCTTTTCTGAAATTCAATTTCTCTCAATTTTGCATAGTCAGCTTTAAAAGGCCCCGAAATGACAATGTAAAACAATTCAAAAAAGAAAACTAACGGCCTTATTTATGTACAAAAAAATGAACGAAAAACAAATATGTAACATATAAACAAACGATAACCACTGAATTACAGGCTCCTGACTTTGGACAGGCACATACATACATAATGTGGCGGGGTTAAACATATTAGCAGGATAGTGGTATAACATTACAACATAAGAACGAACTTACTATAAAAATCCGTTGAAAAGGCGTAACTTCTCAGATGGACACACATACAAGTGGGCGTGACTGGCTACTTGTACCTCCCAATAACAAAAAGACACTAGGCAAAGATTTGAGAGTACTCGCAGTTGACTGATCTTGACTGACAGAATAGAACAACCACAACCTCTAAAGGTTTTTTTTTGTGTGAGGTAGTTGTTAATTAACTTAAGGTCAACACAACGACGTTATTACAAGAAGAGCTAGGTTTCCACATATTTGTCACACGAGCTAATTTTTACCAAAAAAAATGTGATTTCTCAATTTTCTATTTAACTCTTTTGAATGTATTCTATCTATAATACCATCTATGAAGGATTACGAATATTAAAAGATTTGTGAACAAAATTCCGTATACTTTATACTTTTTACTAAAACATTACAAAATGAGAACCCCTTAAAAATGTGATTTTTATTTATTTCTCTATATCTCTATAAAACCATCACAAAACTCACTGTAAAAAACATACTAAAAATTGTTCTTAGGTTAGTAAGAATCACAGTGTGGGAACGGAACTGTACGGTTTTCTAATAATTTGGTCATTCGGGAGACTGTCAAGCGGTGCTCCGACATTTGCAAAATAACAAGTTGCTTGATGGAAACTTTGACGAACTCTTATGTTCCTATATAACGTTTCTGCTTCAAGTTTTGATAGCTAAAACATTCTTTATGTAAATATGAACCAAAAAATAATAAGAAAGATATATGCATCCAAACGTTTTCCTGAGAATGGTGGAGCTCCGTGTAAAATGATCAAAATTGTCACACAACAGCGATCAAAAATGTCAAATAAAAATCGAAAAATCAATGTTTGATACCTGAATTTTCACATATACCTTTTCGAATATATAGTCTTACCAGTCTGAAAGTTCCAAAGCCATTGTCCCAGTAGAAATCTAAATATATTCATTTTCTCCATGTCGGATATTTTTATTGACTGTACAATCGCTTGCAAATTCACTGTAATATCACTCGGAGCCTTCCTGTACAATCGCTTGGAGCTTTCCTGTAGAATTGCTTGGCCAAATTTATTAAATACATTGTCACGATAGACATTGCATTGGTTGTTTCTTGCTGTCCTATTAAATTCATCTATGGTATTTGAAGTGAAAATAAGCATAAAACCGGTCATTTTGACAATTAAGATTCTATCAAGGAACCCTTTTAAGGTGACTATATCAGAGACAAAAACAAAATGTGTACAATAGATATAAAAATGAAGGTGTGGTATGATTGCCAAAGAGACAACTCTCCACAAGAGACCAAATAACACAGAAATTACCAACTTTAGGTCACTGTACGGTCGTCAACAATGAACTAAACCCATACTCCATAGCAGTTTAAAAATGCACCGAAACAACAATGTAAAACGAGAAAACTAACGGCTTGTTTATGAACAAAAAATGAACGAAAATCAAATATGTAACACATAATGCCCGCGTCACACTGTCCCGATTTTTACGCCGATGGCAACACGATAATGGAAATTTTCAAAATCGGGACTGATCGTATCTAGATCGGGCTATTCGTAGTGCCATCTTTAACCATAGTAGAACCATCGGCCACTTTTTCTAGCCTTCGGGGACAACTTCGGGAAGAGTTCTAAATTTTTTAACATGTTAAAAAATCCCCGAAGGTGCGTCCGATGTTGAGGGTTCGTATTGAGTTCGTATCACCATCCTCACCATCGTAATGTCACCGGGAATGCATCTTTGCACATCGTATTGCATTCGTGTTTCCATCGTTTCCATCGGGCAGTTTTGACATTACGATGTCTACACGAATGAATCACGAAGATACCCGAAGGTCTTACGATGGCAACACGACATCGTGAAGACCTCGTAATCCCGTCGTGTTGCCGAAGTACGAAGGCGACAAGATGGAACTACGACGGCAATAAATCCAGCTAAATGTAAGTTAATTTTCGCGCTAAAATACATTTAAAGTGCCATGCGCGATATGCACTGGTCAGTCTAATACGACAGTTAAGAAAGACGTTCACAAAACATGGAGCTCATATCATATGATTCTATGAGAACAAAAAAAGGCAACAGCGTTGTTTCTATTAATTCAAATGGAACACGAAGAGCAGCTATTACAGGCTCAGGATTTACTTTTACAAGTAAAATATTATTTTTTGTCAATTTTTCATATCAAGTAACATAATGAAAATCATAAACGCGCCTCGTACACCAACACTGCAGGTACACGTATATAGGGAAACCAACTTTTTCCTCATTATTCTGATTTTTTGATGTATCGTCTGAGTTGTTGTCACACGAATGTTTACTCCATAACCATTTTGTTTTCTATATGTCATATTTTGCCGCATTTGTTGCTTTCCCCACATCCTTCATTTTGTCTATATTATTATGATATTCTCATGGAAAGAGCTCTTTTTGAATAAAAGGAAAATAAATCAACGAACCCATTACCTTACCTTTAAGATAGATCAGTAAACATGGGCATAATTATGGGTGATTATTCAGACTAGTGCACACATTTTACAGTTCAAACAAGGCAATGCCGAGCGTGGCATCCCCTCGTATGTAACATATTGGGGACAAATATGGACACAATATTTGTATATGACACATGTAGAAAATGGTAAATTGAATATGCATATTTGATACATAAACTATTTTTTTAGAAATCAACCAAAACATTCAGTAACTGGAAATACCTTTAATATTGTCTTTAGAACCAGCAGGTAAAAAAATGAGCAACCAATTTCCTGTGTATTATGCTATTTCAAGGAGAAAAGCAAGTCCATGTGCATGACCTTGACCTTTGGCCTTAAACGTAAACAATGTCAGATCATTACAAGGAGGAACAATATACCAAATGTGGTTAAAATCTTTTGAAGCATATTGGTTTTAGATAGTCCACAAGGGTGATATTGCCTTGTATTACAACTGCCACTGTGACCTTGACCTTTGAACTTTAAAGTCAATAGCGCTTAAGATATTCTTAACGAGTAACACCATACCAAGTTTTGAGCATTTTGGTTCTAGAGTGTCCATAACAATTGTATCTACACGCAACTTACATGTAGTAGGCGAGGGGATAATAAACTAAGTTTTATAAGAATTAGACAAAAAAATCGATTTCCCGCCATGCATGGCAGACTTGTACAGAAACGATATGTTATCGAAATTCTGTTCGTATCTTTTAGACATCGTATGGTCATCGCGCCATTATCGTAATCCATCGTGTAGCCTTCGTAATCCATCGTGTAGCCTTCGTGATCCATCGTGTAGGCTTCGGCTGAGATATGAAGCTTAAATACCCGTCTTCGGTTAACCTTCGTATGTCCATCTTTTGCTATCGTATATAATTTCGGCACCATCGTATAAACTTCGTTATTCATCGTACTTGCTTCGGTCACTTATTGGTATATTAACGAGATCGGGACCAACTTCGTACGAACTTACAATTTTCGCATTCGGGTGTCCATCGTATATAAAAATCGGGACAGTGTGACGCGGGCATAAACCATAAAACAAAACCACTGGATAAATATACAAAACAAAAAGAAAAGGACAGTACAAAATATGTTAAGAATCTAATCTAAAATAAAACTGAAAATAATCCTGTTACAAAATAAATATATATATATACCGAAAAGGTGACTAGATTCTCTTGAAGGGTAATTAGCATATTTTGAATTTTACTTAATATATAATTTACCAGCAATTTAAAAAAAAAATAATAAATACATATTTGAACAAAACAACAAAACATTTTTCATCACAGGATCGGGATATTGTAACTTGATATGTACCATAGTTTGTCTGATTTTCCATTGAAAAAGTGTGAGGGTATCGACACATACACCACAGTTCCATATCGACCCTCTGATTGGTTTACCAGAAGATTGAAAATGGTTATAAGTGTATGTTAGATACCTCACACTTTTAGCCAGAAACTACAATGTAACACATTTTCTTTCCTGTGATATCAGTTGTTAACTTTGACACATGTAATTTACCAAATAAAAAAGTGATTGGCTATGTGTAGCTACACCATAGGATGAACTAAATTTAACTCGAAACACTTTTTAATTTGGTAACTATAACAAGGAATTCGAATGTGGAATGGTGGTATCTAACCACTGATCCAAGAAAAGACGCGTATATGTCAATAAACCTGATATTAAAATAAGAAGATGTGGTATAATTTCAAATGAGATGTCTGTTTATTACAAGCTATAGCTACTGGGAGAAAAAGCTCCAGTAAAATTAAATTTTATCAAGGATGGGAGAGGACTTGTTATCTGAAAGACAGAGAAAACACAAAATCCTTCAACATGATTTTTTTTTATATCAATGTCACGATTCAGCATCTTTTCAATATTCCCCACTATAGCAGCCGACAAACGAACGAAACAGTTATTTTTTTGTTTTTTTTTAGTAAGAACAACATTTTTATAAAACAACATTTATATCTTCAATATAAACATAAGGAGATGTGATATGATTGTCAAAGTTCAAAAAATAAATGGATTTAAGCAATTATTATAGTCGGCTATAAAAGGTCCCGACACGAAAAATAAGAATCAATACCTTTCGAATTTAACTGACGGCCTAATTCATAATAAAACAATTTACGAAAAAGGTATATGACAGACATGAACCAACGACAACCAATGAACTACGAGCTGTTGACTTGAAACAGGTACATAAAGAATTTGGCAGGGTTAAAAATGTCTGTGTGCACTCATTTCTCCTCAAAACTAGCACAAGACCAAACTATAAAAAATCAGATGAATGATCGGATCATCATACTATTATTGACGATATCAGACCAGATGCGGACCCCGCCTTTCTGCAAAAGGGGGATCCAAACCACGGAACACACTGAAACGTCCACAAAATATAAAAAAATAATCGGAAAAAATGGGGTTTCAACCACCAAAACTCCCTCTCCTCGCATACCGGATCCGCTTATGCAGGCTGCATCCATTCAATTAAAGCTTCAAACATCATTAACACTCTTAAGTGTGTAATTTAGGTTTTTTTAAAATGAAGAAAAAAACCAATACCAAATAAGTAACTGTTAAATCGTAATAGAAAAAGGAGAGAAAAATCATGTCAGACATATATTGTATTGGATTGCAGTAGTTTTAATAAATATTTATATGACAAAAGTATCATGGAAAACATAAACTCATCATGAATGTGTCAGAAGAGATAGTATTAAGCATTATCTACTTAAGAGTTATAATTAGTCATATGCAACTAGAAACTATTGCAGCAAAATGCAATGAGTGTGTAGGAAAAAGTAATACCTTTGACTAGCTTGCTTGCTAGCTGGACCGTGAAGTCATAACAAGCTAAAGTAGGTTACCCTCCTTTCGGAGTAGTCTTGTTGGCCAAACGATGAAAAGAAAAGCTCCAAACGATTGTACAGGAAGGCTCCGAGTGATATTACAGTAAACTTGCAAGCGATTGTACAGTCAATAAAAATATCCGACATGAAGAAAATGAATATATTTAGATTTCTACTGGGACAATGGCTTTGAAACTTTCAGATAGGTAAGACTATATATCAGAAAAGGTACATGTTAAAATTCAGGTAGCAAACATTGATTTTTCGATGTTTATTTGACATTTTTGATCGCTGTTGTGTGACAATTTTGATAATTTTACACGGAGCTCCACCATTCTAAGGAAAACGTTTGAATGCATATATCTTTCTTATTATTTTATTGGTTCATATTTACATAAAGAATGTTTTAGCTATCAAAACTTGAAGCAGAAACGTTATATAGCAACATAAAGAGTTCATCAAAGTTTCCATCAAGCAACTTGTTATTTTGCAAATGTCGGAGCACCGCTTGTCAGTCTCCCGAATGACCAAATTAGTAGAAAACCGTACATGCAGTTCCGTTCCCACACTGTGAGAATTATTTCATTCATGTCGGCTTTATGATGATTTGTTACAGTAAAATACAAAGTAACTTTGACATTCAACTTTTCAATTCTTCTTGTTTTATGTGATGACTGCACAATACAAAAAAAATAAGTGATACATATGATAGGTACAACAAATACGTAAATCAAATTGTTGTTGCTTCCAAAATTAAACAACAAAAACACATGAAAAATACCAATGACTTGTGTGTCTTTTTGTTTTTAGTATTCACAAGTATTTCCAAATTTTTGTATTTATTTAACAAATACGCTTGATGGGTTTTCAAAACGTTTGTCCTTCACATTCTTAATCTGCCGTTCATCAGTTCATTTTCATGTCAAACGGTTTAAACGTTAGAGTAAAAAAACCCAGGGTAGACACCACACTTACGTATCTCAGTCCATATGATTTTTTCGATTATAAAACTTTTGAAACTACAATATTATACATTGATATGCGAACATGGGAATCATATATGATTGAACGTCAACGTAACTAAATATTATAGAAATATCGTGACGTCTAAAAAATAAATATTTAAGAAATAATTCATGGGAACTTGAATTTATACGAACTTTACCACGGGTTAGCCCTTATTTAAATATTGTACCACGAGCACAAACAAGGGGTAACATAGCGGCATAAAGGGCAAACCTGTGGTAAAATCAGTTTTAATTCACGCCCCCATGAACTATTTATTTAATATTTATAGTGAAGAAATATTATATTTGTTTTGGTCGTTAACTGTGATTAACTATTCCTCTGTTTATTCTATCATTTTTGTGGCTCCAAATTACTGTACGTATGCCTTCATTTGATTCACATACGAAAAATGAATATTGAACTCATGATATAACACTTACTTAACGCTAAAAGATGCGTATATTACTGCTATTTCTCAATAAACGAGGAGGTCGACGAATGATCATGGAGAAGAAATCATGAAAACACACAAATATCTGTATCTGTTCACTTTGATTATAAATTAAACATCTGGTGAAAGTCTGCTGCATCAATATGCATTATGGTAAATACCAACTACTAATATTTTTTTATTTTTTTATGACCGATGCACTTTCCCCGGATACCTCAGTGGAACATACGGCCCTCAAAATGAAAAGTTTTACACTAATCATTTTAGGGTCCTTTACAGCTTGCTGTTCTGTGTAAGCAAATTACTACTTTGACCTATCCTTGTTTATCAGTTTCTTTGTTGTTACTTGGATTGGAGAGTTAAATTCGTGGCACTTATACCACATCTTCTCATTTATATAAACAATAATTAGGGACATACGAAATGGTTTGTCTCATAAAAATGTATGAGAGATTATATACTTTATGTATATGTCTATCAAGAATCAAGTATTTTGTTCAGAAATATTTAGTGGTGATGTTGAAGTCACCCTGAAGTAAACCATATGTCTCCTTTCATTCGTCCTACAAATGTTCAGATTGATTTGATAAATAAGTTCGATAATTGAGAACACTCAAATTGGACATTAAATGAAATATAAAAGTCGTTTATCAGCCTTTTTCTTTTATATATGTCAATGTCATTTTAAGATTGCAATAGAACATGTGTATATGCTTTTCTTATTTTTAGGTATGGATTATTATTATTATCGTGTCAAGGACGTTGTTAAGTGTATATGTTGTGTACAAATTATCATTTTGTACAAATTATAATTTGTACTAAAAAAAATATAATAATTGTAATTCGTATTTTGAATTTGTAAAAAATTGCAATTTGTACAAAAAGTGCTTGTACAGTTGATCTCCATTCGTTTGATGCGTTTAAGATTTTGATTTTGCCATTTGATTAAAGCCTCGGTCACACCTTACCGGATAGTACGAATGGACGCCTAACGAATGAAAATAAAAGTTGTCCGTTGACAAAATTGTTATCCGTTGGGAGTCCGTTGATATACTGACCGAATAAAACGGACGTGTAACGAATGCATAACGGACACACACCGGATATGCAACGTGCGAGAAACGGAAACGTACCGGGACAGAACGGATGTCGAACGTACATCCAACGGACGAGTCCCACATAAAATGGACACATAACGGAAGCGTACCGGATAAAACGGATCAACAAGATATACGGAAAAATTAAAGGCGATAATAATAAAACATGTAAATCGCATAAATATTCAAAATGTTTCTGTGTAACTTGCTTTGGTTTGTTCTTCAAAATGCCGCCAAAGGGCAGTGTCTTGCCTGAATAAGAGCTGCTTGATTGTGAAGTCGTGGCCTTACTCTAAGATCGATTATGAATAATAAGAATTCATGAACCTTAAGAAATCTGACATACCAATAATTGGCATTTCTGACGCGAAATTTTCAATAGGCATTTATCCGTTTCGACATCCGTTCTGTCCGGTACGTGTCCGTTTTACGTCCATTGTATTCGGTCAGTACATCAACGGACTCCCAACGGATAACAATTTTGTCAACGGACAACTTTTATTTTCATCCGTTAGGCGTCCGTTCGTGCTATCCGGTAAGGTGTGACCGAGGCTTTAGGCATCCGTTCTAGATATCCGTTAAGGTGTGACCGAGGCTTTAGGGATTTTGATTTTTGATTTTTCCTCGGGTTCAGTATTTTTGTGAATTTAATTTTATTGAGCATATTATAATGTGTAAACATTTGACTAAAATTAACCAATAAATTTTACAATAATTTATACTATGAAATTTGTTATAAAAAGCATTAGTACACACTATATAATTCTTATTCAAAGGACCACACAGTAAACCTTATTTCAAAATACAAAAATAGTTCTATATCCTTTGTTTTAGCATCTGAGTGAACTATGGCATTGGGAATTGTACAACACATTTCGATTTTACATTAACATTTAGAAGTGCCGTACCCCTTGCATATACATGAAAGAAATCCCTGTCCACCATTTTTGAAAGCTTTTTAACTACTTCACGAAGCGAGACATTGCTGTGAAAAACGAATTGTCTTTAACATCTTCAATTTGATTTCTCGACATATATCATGTTGAAATACCTATTACGGTTCCCATGATGACCCAATTTCTCCATATTCAATAATTACACCTAAGATAGTTAGAGGATAAGTTTGGGGACGACCATACTGCGGAAAATTCCCACAGCAATTTTTCGCTGGTGCCAATTTCTATTATATTACCAGAATTATCACAAGGGCCAATTTCTTTTATACTATCAGCATTGTTACTGGTACCAATTTCTATTATATTATCATAATTGTCACTAGGGTCAATTTCTATTATACTATCAGAATTGTCAATCGGGCCAATTTCTATTCTGTTATAAGAATGGTTATTGAGGCCAACTTGCATTAAACTATCATAATTGTCACTGGGGCCAATTTCTATTATACTATCATAATTGTCACTGGGGCATATTCTTATTACTGAAGTATTCTATTAGAATTGTAACAGGGACCGAATTATATTGTACTATCAGAATAACCTAGAAAGTATAGACATGTATCAATTTCATTTCCTGTCTCTATCCTGGAATTTTTTTTATTTTGTAAATAAAGGTTAAGTATATTGACATTGAATAAAAATTCTAAAGTATGTATCAATACTTTTAAAAAAAAATAAAATCCATACTAGAAATTATTGTACAAGCTATAAGTGGATTTTAGTCAAATTTTGTGCAAACTATAATGTGTATAAGTACTTTTTGTTCAAATTATCAAGTTATACAAAGTCAACGCTTTTAGGTTTTATCGTTGTTGAGTTGTACAATTTTACATTTCTAGACCCTACACAATTTTTTTTTCTCACTTCATTATGTGTAGGGTTCCAGATTTGTAATTATCATTTTCATGCAGGAAAATCCAGTTTACTGTCTATCTGACTGCCTTTCTTTAATTTAAGATTTTGTTCTGTTCTTTAGAATATTATAAAGTTCCAATACAGTTTTTTACCTACGTATTTTTAAATATCAGGTCCTTAACCCAGCTTTTGGTTGCTTAAAGACAAATTTATTGCAAATTATATGAAAACCAAATGCGAATCTAAATCAAATCTGATGTGAGTAGTTGCATTTTATCTTTACACATTTATGACTGCTTGTGTATTATCCAAATGCAATACACAACAATCAAAATATGGAGAAGCGTACTAATCACTAAAAAGTAAATGTTGGCATGATTAAAATAAACTAACTTACTTTTATAGACTAGTAATGATGCACTTTCACTGGTTCTACCTAGCGGTATTGATACTCCATGTTGATGTTGGTTTTTAATTTCATCTTTTGTTATCAAAACAGCTTACTAACTTTTTTGTATTTGCTTCAATATTTGTCTGATTAAATAGGTATATTAACAAAAACCTGTTGTTACACGACATCTTCCAGTTTTTGTTTTGTGTTGTGATTTTTTTGTGTCAAATAGTTCATTAGAGCTGTATATCCTTTCACATGGTTTTCCTTTGTTCTCGAGAAGTTTTCGTTTTTTTTTGTTTACCCTTTCATGTTCATTAAACGATTTTCTTCCTTAATATTAGTTATGCACAATAAATGTATAACATTTTGAGATATCATATCAATATATAAATATGAAAATAACACTTGTTTTTGGCTCCCTTTACCTTTAACTTTATTGTGCTCCATTGCAAGGTCAGAAACTTAAAACTTGAAAAGTCAACATTAAAAAAGCGTTGCACTATACGACCTGGAGGAATTTTAAAGCAATACACTGATTCCGTTACTATGGTTAAGGTCGTCTTTTTCTGACGGAGTTGGAAGCAAAATTCTGAATACTTTCGAATAATATCAGTATCGGCAAATTAAAAAATTTCAAGGGCATCAACTATCATTTTGAAATGTATGTATAAGTGTAACACACACTGGAATTAATTTTGGAATTTCATAAGTATTACATGCGAATAGCATATAATGTGTTTACCAAAATATTTTCATTTTTACAACGGTTGATAAAAAGTCTGCAGAAAATAATTAGCACAAATTGTTTTATCTGTTCGATATAATTTCATCTCGTTCGAACATAACCTTTATCGTTACACTAATTTCGTGTGTACATATCTTTGATGTAAGATTATATATCTCGTTCTTGTTTTATTTTTCAGTTTCACCCGAAGCTGATACAATTAGTTGTTTTGTGGAATAAACAAACCAAAGGTGAGTTGAACAAGGAATGTTGTTAAGATTCGAGATTCATTTATTTATTAATTTATCAAAGACTTGCCATATACGTACAATATATGTTATAGTAACACTAAAATATGACTGCACTAGCAATATTATGTTGAATTCAACAATAGAATTCTAATATTAAAAAAATAAGAGTGATGACATCTCTAACAAAGTTGTGCTACTACATGTACTGTTACTTTTGTTTTGAAGTTTCTAAATCTGTGTTTTAATGTTTTAACTATTATCACATTACAATATCATTTTCGACGTATTAAATCTGAAACAGGCAATGAGTAAATAAACAGTCATACCAACTTGCCTTATATATTTGGACTTTTTTTTCTCTTTCAGAGCTATGTCACAAAATAGGAAGTACTGGGATATTTTTAGAAAAGATGTTTCAAAAGTAAAATTGGAAAAAAAGTCCAGCATATCTGATAATATTTTTAAAGGACTGAAAATAATATTGTATATCATATTGTCTCTGATAGTATTTGGAGGTGCAATAGTGTCCAGAGCGTCATTGCAATTTCTCACTGATAAGTTGTATCTGGAAAGCAGAACAAATTATACTGTAAGTTTAAAAGAAAAAAACCATGCACACACATATATACTATTAAGACATATTGAAATTAGACTTTGCTAAAGATTATTTTGTAAAAGCATAACACGTTATATCATATTACTAGCCACTATAAAAAAAACAAAACAAAAACTACTATTATTCATGATAAAGCTTGTTTGCATTATAAAAAAATGAGAGCTACGCCCCTTTGTGTAGAGATTTATTGATTTTTGGAATAAACTAAATATGATATCTGTTTATAAAGAGGACAGTATCGAGACAAAAGGTCTTAAGTATTAACTACAAAAATGTCTTTTATCTCCTGTCAATACAACTGCCGTGCAATGGGTTGACTATATTTCACGATAATGTACTGTTCATAAGCAAATATTTTTGTATGAATTAAGTGGAGTAATTTCACAATCTCTGATTTGTTACAAAACAATTGAATTCAACTTGTATTTTACAATTTGTGTATGTTATCATTCTTTTGTGATGTTTAGTTATCTGTTCTAATCTTTTTTTTAAATATCAGGTCCTTAATCCAGCTTTTGGTTGCTTAAAGACAAATTTATTGCAAATTATATGAAAACCAAATGCTGTATTCAATAAAATCTTTTTTCAGTTCTAAGGCTTATAGAAGTCACAAAATTATGTTAAAAGCATTTATATCGGAAATTGATGAGACTGTCATTAAAGTGAGAGGGTTAGCGCTATAGAACCAGGTTTAATCCACCATTTTCTACATTTGAAAATGCCTGTACCAAGTCAGGAATATGACAGTTCTTATCCATTCGTTTTTGTCGCGTTTTGTTGTTTGATTTTGCCATGTGATTATGGACTTTCCGAGTTGATTTTCCTCTGAGTTCAGTATTTTTGTGATTTTACTTTTTATATCCGTGTTAACGAATTTCTTCTTCACTAGATGGAGAAATACTGTGTAAAAAAAATAAATATTTAAATTAATATTGGTTCAGGTAAAAACGACATATATTACTTTAGGGAATACTATACATCACTATAACATTACGTTTTGTTTTTCATAGTATAAGTTGTAAAGACATAAGTGATAGGCAATACATTGTTTTCAGGTAAATTTAGAAAAAGATGCCATATCATATTACCTTCTGTGTATAATATCAATACCAGATGGTTTTAAATTGATTTTGTCACTTCTGCAGTTTTTATTCGGGAAAAGAGATTCGCCGTCTTTGATTCAGTTCATAGTTGTAAGTATTTTTAAATTTTAACATAATCTGATTGGCTTAATCTTTAGATTTTCATTTTAAACTTTGATCTAAGTTTATACAAATAAATGATAAAACTAAAAAGCACAAGGTTGATGTATAAACTTGCATCGCAAGTAAATATTGATATCAAATCAAACACATGATGTTGATAAACATATTGCCAACCAGTTACATTTACTAAGATTAACATATATCTGTTGTACCTGTTTTGAGTTCATACTCAATCAAAGCTTTTCACTCAGTTTTTTTGTTATCTTGATTTATCTTATACATAGAAGTTTGAGATGTGAACATAGGTAAACTGTTATTACATTGATTTTTCACTTGTTTTTATAGATATCTATGTTCAATCTCAAAGTAACAAAACTTTAGCCATTTTGTAAAAATAAGGAAAGGAAACTAAATTCGCCTTTTGTCGAGCACAGGGGTTACGGAGAAGGTACTTTTCGGATTTCGTGCTAGAGTGATTTCTTCGGATACAGAAATGGCGAACTAACTCGTATCGTTTTGAGATCGAATGTATAAGTGGTTTTGTCTTCTTATGAAAGGGCTAAAAGGCTTCTGGTCCTCAAATAAGCAAGGTTATAGCAGATGACGATAAAGGAAGATTCCTTATGTATCTGCTTTCTGGTCTGGTGTTCTTCTATTCTTAAAGTTGCTTTTTAAAGCCAACGTTCTAAACTTGTGTTTAAAACCGATTCATCGAAGTGTCCGTTGCTTTTCTGTGGTTTACTTGTTGTAATGTACTATCAACTTATCTATTTATGTATTACTCTGTACTGAGTGTTCGTGCGTGTATTTGTATTGTATCCACGTAATGTTGTCAATTTAGCGGTTTTTTTTTAACAAAGCCAAAAAAGCAGGAGCTTTGACAAGCCATAAAAACCTGGTTTTACCCACCATTTTTTTCTTTGAATGTTCTGTATCAAGTCGGGTATGTGGTATCTGATATCAAATAGTCTGTTTCCATTTATGTTGGCGTTTGTTTTTGTAGCAGTTCAGCGTTTCTGTTGTTTCGTTTTTTTCCTGTTATAGTTTATGTGTTTCACCCGGTTTTAGTTTGTGAACCGGATTTGTTTTCACTTAATCGATTGAAGACTTTTGATCATCGGTTTACTACCGTTGGCCTTATTTATTCAGCTTTACTATTAGCAAATAAAATTGTTGATGATTTTTCAATTCAAGAATTAAAAGTTGCTCAATTATACCTTTACCTTTGCGATTTAATATATTAATCCTGTTTCGTCTATGAGCTATTTATTTAATATTTTCAGATCATTATAAAAGAATGTGTGCATTGTTTCTGTCTTGGCACTCTAGTATTCAAGGTGTTGCCATTATTAAATGCCGTAGAGGTATGTGCATATCTGTCGGGAACACCAATAGTACCTTCCATTCTCAAATCATTACCAAAGAGCAAGGGGAGATTATCTAATGGCGTAAAACGTAAATGTAAAAAATTGTTAAATATCATGTCAATTATTTTACAAGCGGGTGCCGTCTTTGTAGTTCCAATATACAAAGTGACTTTCAACCAGATTTCCTACACTGAAACATTTTTGATGGTATTATGTTCTATTTGTGTTAGTGTCCGATGGTTTGAGACACATTTTGAACATTTAGCAAAATTATATGAGAAGCTTTCAGTTGACGACGAGAATGGAGAACAATGTAAAGCAGTAACCTCGCTTGTGACAAGTTTTTTAAGACTTGTAATGGCATTAACGCTTTTCTTTACATTTTACTCTCCTGGAGTTGCAAGTCCATGGGAAACTTTTTCTCCTCGTTCCTTATTTAATTCTAGTAAAACGGTGGCACCATGCTCAGAATTATCGAATAGCACAACCGTTCAACTATACAACATGACTATTCGTCCATGTGACATTCCATCATCAGGTTATCATGGTGACGATTGGCTACTCAATTCCTTTTTGATTCATTTTTTCACTAGTATTGGATTGTTCTATGGAGCAGTAATTTCGACCAGACTCGGCATGGACAAAATTTGTTTTTGTATTTCTTTGGCGATTGGAACACCAGTATATCTTATTGCATTAGTGGTTTCAAAATTAACATATGAAACAAACTGGATTTCCAGAACATTAATGTCAAAGGAAGTAAATGTTACAGAGATTTGGATCATGATTATAATGTTCTGTATAGCTTGGGCTTCACAGTTATGGACCTGCAAGTACATATGGTATTCGTCACATGATAGAATGGCTTTAGTTAGCAGGTATGTAAAAGAAAATTAATTTTTTTATTACATTTTTGTAAATCCATAAACAAAAATTACAAGATCTTTCAACATAACAGGTTTTGTTTTCATTAATTAATTGGTTAACCGCTCAGTAGACGATAGTCCAGTGTTGGAATGACATATATACACCTATACGGTTTTTTTTCATGGTTTAACTGCTGTCAATCTTTTCAATCGTATTGAATTATTCAAAACATTAAAGCTCCTCTTCCACCAAATTCTTTAAACAAAAGTGTGCCAAGCATGTTTTGGCAAAGAGGTTAAAGGTATTTACTTCAGCAGGTGCGCATTGTGTCATTACATGATTAATCAGTGACGCGTAAAGCCAAATGTATGAAAATCCTACACCTGATATGAATGTTAAATAGTTGATAAAACATAAAAAAAAAAGTCCAAAGATGCAGCGAAACCTGGAAAACAATCTGAGATACAAAAGCGAAAGGGACATCTTTCATTAAATACGATTTCACATAACTTCATATAAACGTTGAGCACGATGTACCTACAACACGACGTTGCACTAAAAGAATGTTTTCTGAAATTATTTTGTCGATTAATTAAATATGCAATTTTCATTCGGGTTTTTGTTTGTTGTTGGTTGATTAGATGTACATTTTAAAATTTAGTAATCTTCTCCTGGATCGTCCGTAAAAACGGCTAATATAATCCCGGGTTGTATTATTTCAATTAAAGAGTTTTCGTTGCTTTTGCTAATAGCCTTTCACCTAATTTGATGAATGAAATGTAATATGTTCCTGTCACCCTTTAAAGATATCACAACTGATATACTTTAATTCTAATTATATTCAAATTAAACATTTAAATTTCATATTTCATATTCAAAATTGAGATAAATTCATAGAATTAAACATACAAAGAGAGGGCGTCATAATAATTTGTCCTCCATTAAGAAATGAATGTTTCTTTTTTGTAATTTTTTAGGGTGTAAAAATGTTGACCGAAGCGTAATCGCCTCATTTCACAAAAACGTGCACGATAAACACTTTTACGCCCCAATAAAATGACAAAAGGAAGCAGTCAGTTTTATAGCTCCATTATTTGGCTATTAAGACAATGAAAAACCACTTTTTCTTTTATTCCCATGTTGAATTGTTTGTGAAAGCACGTGTCAACTCGAATGTAGCATTTGATTTTGATATTAAGGTTGTTTTTTTAAATGATGCACGATTGTTATTAGTCAATCAAACTAACGAATTCTCGTAAAACAGACATGTAATAAATTTATCAAATAACGGGTATCCGTCTAGCTCACCTATCACTGCAATATTAGTTCTTTTTTCCTACACGTAGTGAAAATTTACAGATTTTGGAATAAACTGTTTCAGTTTGAAGTTCTTGACATATTGTTTTTCAAAATAAAAATTTCCGTTGTCAGATAACATTTTTTAATCTAAAGCTTCATATGTTGGAATTGGTTTCATACGTTTTACATTTTGGAAATTGCTTTGGGGTCTCTTTTATATTGATCATGTGTTGCCTGTAAATCTGTCAGAAGTACTGAGGTTTATACCTAAATAGGTTTACTGTCTACAATTATCAATAAGACAATTATTCAATTTTAAAAGTTGGTTGATACATTTTCTACATTTAGTTGAAAAGTTGCAAAAGCGTTCTGCTGTTTCGAATAGATTCGGGGTACAAAGCAAGCTTGCTTAGTTCAATTGACTTAAAACAAGATTTTTCCGTAGCAAATTACTTTTCTTAAAATAACCACAATAATTTTCACATTTAAATGTTCCATTAATTTATCACCCGGAAATAGAAATTAAAGAAACAACAGAAACGGCTTCCTCCGCCTTAATGTTAGACCTATACCTCGAATTTTACATACACGGTCATCTCAGTACCAGAAATTATAACATACGAGACGATTTTAATTTTGAAATTTTCAATTTTCAATTCCCCCAACTTACTAGCAATATACCAACTTCACTTGCATATTGGATATACATTTCCCAACTTATTCGATATTCATAAGCATGCAAGAACTACTCAGACTCTGTAAAACGTCACTAGTATATGAGCAGAAAGTTATGAACCAGGAGTATGTATAAGAGAGTCTCGTCCTTTTTCTAAAAAAAAGTTCATCAGAAGATATCAAGACCTTGTTGATAAATATTCGGTATCAAATTCACCAATAACACACAATGGTCTTGAAGTATAGATCCTGGGTACTGACGTTGTTTATCATCATAATAACATGTTTTGTTATTCTTATATTTGTCTTCATAATATTACTATTTCTGTAATGTCTGCTTTTGGTGGTGTCCATATGGCGTGGCTCTGTACTTATACATCCCGTCATTGTGTTATTGTTTTCTGAATTCTATTTTTCTTTTTTTTCTAATATGCTTTGTCTATATGCATTATTGTGTTTAATTTTTACATATGACGTGGCTCTGTACTTAATCATCAATGTGTTTATTGCCATGGTTAATGTTTGCTATTTTTTTTCTAGAGTGATGAGATGAAACAAAATGTTGATTGCTGTACCCCTAGTTTTGGCATGTTAACCAATTGTGTCTGTTTGTTTTGTTCACCAATATAATGAAATTTTATGCGACTGTCATAGAAGTGTGAGGTTTAGTTAGCTTCAAAACCAAGTTTAAAAATCCCCAATTTTCTACATACGAGAATAACTGTACCAAGTCAGGAATATGACAGTTGTTATCCATTCGTTTGATGTGTTTGAGCTTTTGATTTTGCCATTTGATTTGGGATTTTCATTTTTGAATTTTCCTCGGAGTTCAGTATTTTTGTGATTTTTTTTATGAAGGAGATACTTAAGTTGGGTGCTTCAAAACTGATAGCCTGACAGGAACTGACAACGTAATGACAAAAAAAAAAATACCAGAAGATAACGAAATAAAAAAAAAAGTTTACAATCATGACATAGAAAACTAAAGACTGAAATCTCTGGTGCTCAAGAATGATAAACATATCCTTCTCACTATAAGTATCACGATATTTGAAAATACGATTGTACTTGCTCCAACACGAGACTCCAGTCATGTTGTTAATGCAAGGAAGGTCTCATTCAATACTTTCACAGTCGAGAATAGGAGACGGGATTGTTGTTACGAGGAGTGAGTTGTAATCGTGTTAATGTGTTACACGGGTAACCTGTAACTGGGATATGGATTCATTAAATAAAGACGCTACTGAAATTTGCGATAGAGTGTACTTGAAAGTTCAAAGTTGGAATATTGAAATCCTCTCTTTTGTTGTAATGTTTAACAATTTTCGTGACTCTGTACTTTTAAAGATCCCGGCATTGTGTTATTGTTCTATTATATGTCATTTTGTTATTGTTCTATTTTAAATTTGATAGTACTTTGAACGACAAATGACAAAATTATTTCATTCGCGTAGTAGTACTAACAATATATGGATTCTTAAAAATTCTAAAGAACTGTTGGATAATTTTTAATCTCAGTCTTTTTTGTAATTACAGTTCTTCTTTAAAAGCATGCAAAAAAAAACCATTGACCAACTTGCTTGCTATGTTTGCTTGGTTGTTTGCAAACAATAGGTAACCGTAGGAGGAGTTTCAGTCTGTTTTTATTAATAATGGGATTTGATCGGACAATAAGAATTGACATGAAATGAATTTAATGTTTATTGTCAAATCATATTTCAGTAAATAGTAAACAGACTGAAATAGACTACCAACCTTTTGTTTACAAACATCCAAACCAATATAGCAAGCAAGTTAATCAATGTTTTGTTTTGCATGCTTTTATAGAAGAGCTGTAATAATAACATAACTTTTGAATTGTAGCCCTGCATACCACCATTCTTCATGTGAAATTATAATTGTTTTGAATAGACATTGAACGACAAAACTTCTTTTTTGTGACGTTTGCATTTTATGACGCCCTACACGCGAAACAAGGAATGTGTTTTTTAATTTGATAAATGCTTTTTGTGTTTTTGTATATGTTTGTTTGTCTTGAGATTGTAACACAGTAATGACTGCTGTAACCATATTTTGACTATTTTAACGATTATGTCTGTTTTGTTCAAGCATCGTTGTAAAAATAACGGAATTTGATTGGACTGTCATAAAAGTAAGAGGTTAAGCGCTATAAAACCAGGTTCAATCCACTATTTTCTACATTCAAAAATGTACCAAGACAGGAATATGACAGTTGTTGTCCATACGTTTGAAGTGTTTTATCCTTTGATTTTGTCATTTGATTAGAGACTTTCCGTTTTGAATTTTCCTCGGTGTTAAGTATTTCTGTGATTTTACTTTTTTTAGAACGATAGACATGAGAATGCATCTGTGGTGAACTGTGAAACCTTTTTAAAAGACAAACACCAACGGACATTTAATTTAAATCTACACACATCAGGGTTTTCTTACTGCATTGTTTATCGTGTCTTCATAGCATAGATGTCATTATTTTGTGAGTTTCCCTTCATCCTGAGGGTATTTTAAATTTATTCTCAAAACTTGTTTTTATACTTCACGTTAAAATGTCATCTTTTGATTGGCTGATACGAGGGTGTTAATTTACTCTACCACATGGCTGAGAGGGTGACAATTATTTTGAATGTTACCCCCTCGTCTAGACTAATCAAAAATCGATAGTTTAAAGGACAATGAATTGAATTTACATCAAGTAATTAAATACAATGCTTAAGTTCTCCGTTTTGGCTCAGATTTTATTATTTGACTGTCAAAATTAAAAAATAAAACATCTGGCTTAACTTTTGTTGTTTTTAATTATACCCGTTACGTTGTTATGTGCATGACGTCATAGAAAATACTTATAATACAAAATTTATTTGTAAAAGACCATAATGATAGAACATTCAGTATAATAAATTAGAAAACACATAGCTGAGAGGGTGATAGAGCAGATTGGTACCCCTTCGCCGCGGTTGGCAATGTTTTCTCGGGGTAACAATCTGCTCTATCACCCTCTCAGCTATGTGTTATTCATGTAATGTTATTTGGCCAATATCAGGTTAAAAATTTGCCGGTCATAATTGTTGAATTTATATTTTATAGATTGTTTGTTCTGCCCCACTACTGTAGTCCTATTGCTGACCTGTCACTTCTTCACAGCAGACGACACAAACCTATACATAACTCTTATGATAGACAGAAAGATGCTTCTGATGTAACAAAGGTATACATTTGTGCAACTATGTGGCACGAAAACAGACGGGAAATGAAACAGTTCATCAAAACCTTATTCAGGTAAAGAATATTGATTAGATTAAAATTAGATTGTGAACAGTAAACAATCATATTACAAAATCAAACAAATTGAAAAGAAAAAAATACTGAACTTTAAGGAAATTTCAAAACGGAAAGTCACTCATCATAATGAGATAACGAGGGGATACAACTGTCATATTCTTGAATTGGTACAGACATTTCGTTATGAAGAAAAGATGGATTTAAGGTGGCTCGGGACTATTCGACTGCGCATAATTTCACGCATGAATTACAAAAGTATTTGTCGTTAATTTTTTAAATATTTTGATTGATTAGATATGTTAAATCATTGTAGTTATGTGAATAATCGAATATTTTCGTTATAATCCGTATTTGTTAAAGGGTCAAAATGACATTTCACCCATTTTCACAATTTTCCCGCCAAAATTTGGGTTTTAAGGCAAAATATATTTTTTTCCTTATCGGTGACCTATCTTTTTTATTTGCTCATTCTTTGAAGCTATATTTTAGCTTTTTATATTACAGTTTTGGACCATGTCTCATAGAACGTTTTTTTAATAATCCGATACAAATATGTCAACTCCTCTATTTTCCCTATCATTTCATTGAAAAATGGTCCCTTTTACATACCTGTTTAAAAGTAAAATTTTGAGCTTAAATGGTCCGTGACCCCCTATTTTTTTTCTACCAATTTGATTCAATTTCTGTAAAGATTAAAATAACAAAAAATACGGCACTTCTGATAGAAACTTTTAATAGGCCCCGAGCCACCTTAACCGGATATTTGAATAAATGATAGAATGAGAACTTTAGGTTAAAAATATGTTATATCATCAGTATCTCAAATATTTAGTGATTGATTTTATGACTTTATTAAACTTGCATCATTAATGCATCAGATCAAATAAACTATTTTTACTTCACAAAAAATTGCGTAACATAGCTAAATGTTGTTTTTTGTGGTAAAAAATCAAAATGAAAATGTATATATTTTAAATGTTTAAAATGAAGGGGATGTCGAATGTCCCATCAAAAAATAATCGATAATACCATTACATGCTTGATGTACATTTCAGTTTTGGTTTAATTAGTGGAATATCATACCTCGTCATAACTCCCTTCATTTGTTATAAAATTGTTAATTGTTCCTACTTGTAGGTATGTAGTTTTCCAATATTGATTAAAACTTACAGAAATGTGATGATTATAATTTCTTCAACGTTATCAATATGAGTGCGTTCAAATTGATGCATTTGTTTGATATTATTAGAAGTAAAATAACAAACATACTTAGAGGAAAATAAATACGGAAAGTCCATAATCACATGGTAAAATCAAATAATAAAACACATCAAAAATGATGGACAAGAACTGTCATATTCCTGACTTGGTACAGGCATTTTCAAATGTAGAACATGGTGGATTAAACCTGGTTTTATAGCGCTAACCCTCTCACTTTGATGACAGTCTCATCAAATTCCGTTATATTTACATTGACTAAACAGACACAATAAATAAAATAGTCAAAATATGGGTTCATCAGTCATCATCGTATAACAATTTTAAAAGGAATAAGAATGATTGTGATTTTTTTTTCACATTTGTTAAAAAATTCGTTTGTGAAGAATTACAGGTTTGATTACAAATTACTTTATTTTTGTTAATGCATTGCCTACTGTTTCATTTCGTTCAATATTATGTTCAATTTCTAATAAACTATGATTACTTGTTTATTTCATAAATTTCGGTTAGTTTGTACAATCCTGTGTTACTTTGATTCTGGTTTTGTACTGTTTATGGTATATTCAATTGCTGCATCCTTCGAGTGTATCAAACATGTATTTTGCAGGACGAATATATTAAACGTTTACACGTGATTTGAGAAATAGTTACCCAAATTTTTTTACAAAGATTATAAAAAGAGAACATGCCGTCTTTATATCTACAGCTTTTGAAAACATCTATCAAAATGTTTTTCCTTGTTTTATAATAACGTTTAGTCACACACAATTTTGGAACAAATGTGTGACAACATAAACACGTTACAATACCAAATCGGCTATTGATTTTATAGGGAAAAAGATCAATTATTATATGTTGTACCTAATTCAAAACTACGTACTAATAAGTGGCTTTTAATATTTCTATTTATTTCTTGTATTTTTTCTCATTTTTTTAGTTATAAAATAAAACTTTCAATATATATTTCAGTAAAAACTTTACGAAGACTTGTATATCCCTTTTGTAATGTTACATCTCTTATCGGATCCAGGGAACAAATAGAAAGTATTTTATTCTAACATTTAAACCAAAGCTGAACATGTTCCTATGAACACAGTTCCACCTTCAAAAACATGTGCACAAACTTGATACGTGCCGTCATATAATCCATTTAAATGTTGTTTTACCGGTAAAATATTGGCACTTATTAAGGTCTTTCCTTTTTCTATAAGGAAAGACCTTACTGTATTTCTTCTGATTATTATTATTAGGTCTTTCCACTTTTCGTGGAAAGACCTTTTGTTTTTCTTCTGATTATTTTTTTTTTTTTTTTCTTCTGCCGTCAGAGATGCTTTTTTGTCTTACAACATATCGAATGGATTTTTTGGCCAATGATGTTGTACAGTAATGGGGGTTTCAAAACTCACCCTGTGTGACCGAACACTTATTCTTATAGGAGTTATCTCCCCGCGTCCCCTTTTTCTTGTTATCGCTATATCTCTAAAACCGTAAAAGATTTTAGCAAACTGTTTTCACCAAATTGTTTGTCTACTCTTGAGAATGATTTGGTTTATTTTGACTTGAGTGATCGGAAGTCATCTTATGGGAGTTATTTCCCTTTGAAAATTTAAGATAGGCGATTTGATGGCTAAATTCATACGTTATAAGTCGTAGAGGCCTACAGTCTTTTGATATGAAGTCCTTGGTCCATTTGAAGGAAATTGAGGTCAAGGTCAAAGGTCAAGGTCATGTTTTAAATTTTTGAATTTTGCTTGTTATCGCTATTCCACAGAAACTGTGACAGTAAATGATATGATGTGTTTGCCAAATAACTGTTTACAATAAGGCGCAACTTCAACCTATTTCAGTCAAAGTGTTTTGGTAAACCCTTATAGGAGTTTTCTCCCCTTATGTATTTGAAATCAGTATTTCTCCACAACCATACAAGTGATTGACCTCCGGTCTTCTGTTTTGAGTTCACTGACCTATGACCTTGAAATTGAGATCAAGGTCGAAGGTCAAGGTCATGTTCTAAATTTTGAATTTTGCTTGTTATCGTTATACCACAGAAACTGTGACAGTAAATGATATGATGTGTTTGCCAAATAACTGTTTACAATAAGGCGCAACTTCAACCTATTTCAGTCAAAGTGTTTTGGTTAACCCTTATAGGAGTTTTCCCCCCTTATGTATTTGAAATCAGTATTTCTCCACACCCATACACATGATTGACCTGGGGTCTTTTGATTTGAGGTCACTGACCTATGACCTTGAAATTGAGGTCAAGGTCAAAGGTCAATTTGACAGTCTAGATTTTGACCTTTGCTAAAAATTATTTCAAGTCTTCTGCATATACCTATTAGTATTATTTTTTGTATCAATTTGAAGAACCAAATAACATCAACAAGGAGTGACATTTTCTAACATCGTTTTGAAATTTCATTCTTATTATCGAGGTGGAAAGACCTTCAATTGTTCTCTGAAGAATTGGTTTTTAATTATTATTCTTTTTGTTCCGCCAAACTTTGACAAAATAAACCTCCGTAACCGTAAACCATGTCGCTTTCATGTTCACACTTTGTATCGGTGTCATGAATACCTATCCGGAACTCACCCTGTGAGTCGAAATATTTTGTCGGTTCGGAGTAATCCCTTCGAAACCCAAAAACCTTGTTATCGTTCCAACACCGTAACCGTAATAGGTAGAAAAAAACCGAAGGGTGAAATTTGTTCAGGACCAGACCCCGGTTCTTTGTTACATTTGGATCGAAAAGTTTCAACGACTCATTGGTAGGGTTATGCCCCTATGAAAATTAACCGGTGTCGGTTGGCCACCAAAACTCAGAAACCGTAAGTCGTAGACACCTAGGATCTTCACCAGTCATCATCAATTCATGTATCTTTGAAAAATACCTCAAGGTCAAATTTGTATGTTGACCTTGACCTTTGAACTAACACCTTGTTATGGGATAATCTCAGAAACCATTATACTTACAGAAGTTTTAGATAGTGGAAAATGTTTGGGTCATTGCGGCGCAACTTTGTTACAATTTGACCGAAGAGATTTGACCTTTTTGTAAGGGGCATAACCCCTGTTTTATGTTTCTGAAAAGACAAAATCAGCTTTTACTACATAACCAAAGGTCCTAGACCCATGGGTCTTCAGCAATGACATTGGGGACTAATGACCTTGACAAAGGTCACAAGGTCAAAGGTCAAGGTCATGTCCAAGATAGCGAATTATGTGTTTTTGACCTTATTTTAAGGATTTTTAGTGTGTTTTAAAGGTTTTTAAGGTTGACCTTGACCTTTTCAATACATTTACGTCTATTTGAACATGTATTCTACATTACAAAAGGAAAGACCTCTCAATTGTTCAAGAACAATTGACATTTTAATTAGGTCTTTCAACCTTTTCGGTTGAAAGACCTATTGGTTTTGTTCTGATTATTATTAGGTCTTTCCACTTTTTCGTGGAAAGACCTATTGGTTTTCTTCTGATTATTAGGTCTTTCCACTTTTCCGTGGAAAGACCTATTGGTTTTCTTCTGATTATTATTATTATTTTTTTTTTTCTTCCGCCAACTTTTTGTTCCTTCGCAATGTTTTTGTTTCGCAAGATGTCGCTTAGATATATGGTATATGATATCGAACAATTAATACGCTTTTGAAACTGACACCGCGTAACCAAAATCTTATCCATGTAAGAGTTATCTCCCCGAACACTGTTTTTCTTGTTATCGCTTAATCTTCGCAACCGTATAAGAAACAGACAAATTTATTTTACCAAATTGCTCGTTATATCCTCAGGATGATTTGATTCATTTTGACCGAAGCTATCCGGAGACTCCATATGAGAGTTATTTCCCCTTTTATATTTGATATAAGTGATATGCATTTTTTAACTGGAAAACCATAAGTGGTAGAGGCCTAGGGTCTTTTGATTTGAGGTCCTTGGTCCAAAAAAATGAAAATGAGGTCAAGGTCAAAGGTCAAGGTCATGATTAAAATTTTGATTTTGGCTTGTTATCTCTTATTTTCAGAAATCATACAAGATATCGACAAAATATTTTCACACAATTGTTAGTTACGACATGTCGTAACACATAAATTTTAGACGAAAGGGTACGTAGACATTTGACGCGAGTTTTTCCCCTTTTTATATCTAATATCATACGTATGGTAATATAACTCATTAACAATATAAAGTAGAGGACTAGAGTCTTTTGATTTGAGGTCCTTGGTTTATAACCTTGAAATTGAGCTCAAGGTCATATGATAATTAAACGTTCTAGATTTTGACCTTTGCTTTTACCTCATATGTACACATGATAAAGCCATGGGACTTTTTGCATTAAGTTGTAAGCAATGTGACCTTAAAAAACACAACCGGAAGTGACCTTTTCTAAACCGGAAGTAGTTATTTTTTGTTACAAATCAATGTAACAGTATTTAGAACCATATATTTTTGGAATCAGTGTCAAGTAAACTATCAAACAATACCGGAAGTAACCTTTTTAAACCGGAAGTAAAAGATCATCTCCCTTTTCGATATATTTTTTTTATAAAAACTATATATTTTTTGAATAAGCGTTCAATAAGCTGTCATTTGGCGCTAAAATTGACATTTTAAACCAAATTTTAATATTTTTATATAAAAAAGGTCTTAACTGGTGGAAAGACCATCAATGGTTCTCTGAACAATTGGTTTTTAATTATTATTTTTTTTCTTCCGCCTAATTTTCTTTCCTTCGCAGTTTTTTTGTTTCGCAAGATGTCTCTTAGATATATGGTATATGATATCGAACAATTAATACGCTTTTGAAACTGACAGCTCGTAACCAAAATCTTATCCATGTAAGAGTTATCTCCCCGAACACTGTTTTTCTTGTTATCGCTTAATCTTCGCAACCGTATAAGAAACCGACAAATTTATTTTACCAAATTGCTCGTTATATCCTCGAGATGATTTGATTCATTTTGACCGAAGCTATCCGGAGACTCCATATGAGAGTTATTTCCCCTTTTATATTTGATATAAGTGATATGCATTTTTAACTGGAAAACCATAAGTGGTAGAGGCCTAGGGTCTTTTGATTTGAGGTCCTTGGTCCAAAAAATTAAAATGAGGTCAAGGTCAAAGGTCAAGGTCATGATTAAAATTTGGATTTTGGCTTGTTATCTCTTATTTTCAGTAATCATACAAGATATCGACAAAATATTTTCACACAATTGTTAGTTACGAAATGTCGTAACACATAAATTTTAGTCGAAAGGGTACGTAGACATTTGACGCGAGTTTTCACCATTTTTATATCTAATATCATACGTATGGTAATATAACTCATTAACAAAATAAAGTAGAGGACTAGAGTCTTTTGATTTGAGGTCCTTGGTTTATAACCTTGAAATTGAGCTCAAGGTCATATGCTAATTAAACGTTCTAGATTTTGACCTTTGCTTTTACCTCATATGTACACATGATAAAGCCATGGGACTTTTTGCATTAAGTTGTAAGCAATGTGACCTTAAAAAACACAACCGGAAGTGACCTTTTGTAAACCGGAAGTAGCTATTTTTTGTACTAAATCAAAGTAAAAGTATATAGAACCATATATTTTTGGAATCAGTGTCAAGTAAACTATCAAACAATACCGGAAGTAAACTTTTTAAACCGGAAGTAAAAGATTATCTCCCTTTTCGATATATTTTTTTGATAGAAACCATATATTTTTTGAATACGCGTTCAATAAGCTGTCATTTGGCGCTAAAATTGACATTTTAAACCAAATTTTAATATTTTAATATAAAAAAGGTCTTAACTGGTGGAAAGACCATCAATGGTTCTCTGAACAATTGGTTTTTAATTATTAAGGTCTTTCCTTTATCTATAAGGAAAGACCTTACTGTATTTCTTCTGATTATTATTCTTTTTGTTCCGCCAAACTTTGACGAAGTTAGCAGCCTAAACCGTAAGACGTGTCGCTTTCATGTTCACACTTTGTATCGGTGTCATGAATACCTATCTGAAACTCACCCTGTTAGTCGAAATATTTTGTCGGTTCGGAGTAATCCCTCCGAAACCAAAAAACCTTGTTATCGTTCCAACACCGTAACCATAATAGGTAGAAAAAAAACAAAGGGTGAAATTTGTTCAGGACCAGACCTCGGTTCTTCGTTACATTTGGATCGAAAAGATTCAACGACTCATTGGTAGGGTTATGCCCCTATGAAAATTAACCGGTGTCGGTGGACCACCAAAACTCAGAAACCGTAAGTCGTAGAGACCTAGGATCTTCACCAATCATCATCAATTCATGTATCTTTGAAAAATACCTCAAGGTCAAATTTGTATGTTGACCTTGACCTTTGACCTAACACCTTGTTATGGGATAATCTCAGAAACCATTATACTTACAGAAGTTTTAAATAGTGGAAAATGTTTGGGTCATTAAGGCACAACTTTGTTACATTTTGACCGAAGAGATTTGACCTTTTTTTAAGGGGCATAACACCTGTTTTAGGTTTCTGGAAAGACAAAATCATCTTTTACTATATAACCAAAGGTCCTCGACCCATGGGGTCTTCAGCAATGACATTGGGGACTAATGACCTTGACAAAGGTCAAAAGGTCAAAGGTCAAGGTCATGTCCCAGATAGCGAATTTAGTGTTTTTAACCTCATTTAATGGATTTTTAGTGTGTTTTAAAGCTTTTTACGGTTGACCTTGACCTTTTCAATACATTCTACGTCTATTGGAACATGTATTTTACATTACAAAAGGAAAGACCTCTCAATTGTTCAAGAACAATTGACAGTTTAATTAAGGTCTTTCCTTTTACTAAAGGGAAAGACCTTACTGTATTTCTTCTGATTAAGGTCTTTCCTTTTTCTAAAGGAAAGACCTTACTGTATTTCTTCTGTTTATTAAGGTCTTTCCTTTTACAAAAGGGAAAGACCTTACTGTATTTCTTCTGTTTATTATTATTATTCTTCCGTTAAACTTTGACAAATTTAGCCGCGTTAACCGTAAGACGTGTCGCTTTCATATTCACACTTTGTATCGGTGTCATGAATACCTATCCAGAACTCACCCTGTGAGTCGAAATATTTTGTCGGTTCGGAGTAAACCCTCCGAAACCAAAAAACCTTGTTATCGTTCCAACACCGTAACCGTAATGGGTAGAAAAAAAACAAAGGGTGAAATTTGTTCAAGACCAGACCCCGGTTCTTCGTTACATTTGGATCGAAAAGATTCAACGACTCATTGGTAGGGTTATGCCCCTTTGAAAATTAACCGGTGTCGGTTGGCCACCAAAACTCAGAAACCGTTAGTCGTAGACACCTAGGATCTTCACCAATCATCATCAATTTATGTATCTTTGAAAAATATCTCAAGGTCAAATTTGTATGTTGACCTTGACCTTTGACCTAACATCTTGTTATGGGATAATCTCAGAAACCATAAAACTTACAAAAGTTTTAAATAGTGGAAAATGTTTGGATCATTATGGCGCAACTTTGTTACATTTTGACCAAAGAGATTTGACCTTTTTTTAAGGGGCATAACCCCTGTTTTAGGTTTCTGAAAAGACAAAATCAGCTTTTACTATATAACCAAAGGTCCTAGACCCTTGGGGTCTTCAGTAATGGCATTGGGGACTAATGACCTTGACAAAGGTCAAAAGCTCAAAGGTCAAAGGTCAAGGTCATGTGCCAGATAGCCAATTTAGTGTTTTTACCTTATATAAAGGATTTTTAGTGTGTTTTCGAGCTTTTTAAGGTTGACCTTGACCTTTTCAATACATTCTACGTCTGTTGGAACATGTATTTTACATTACAAAAGGAAAGACCTCTCAATTGTTCAAGAACAATTGACAGTTTAATTAAGGTCTTTCCTTTTTCTATAAGGAAAGACCTTACTGTATTTCTTCTGTTTATTAAGGTCTTTCCTTTTTCTATAAGGAAAGACCTTACTGTATTTCTTCTGTTTATTATTATTTCTTTTTCCGCCAAACTTTGACGAAGTTAGCAGCCTAAACCGTAAGACGTGTCGCTTTCATGTTCTCACTTTGTATCGGTGTCATGAATACCTATCCGGAACTCACCCTGTTAGTCGAAATATTTTGTCGGTTCGGAGTAATCCCTCCGAAACCAAAAAACCTTGTTATCGTTCCAACACCGTAACCGTAATAGATAAAAAAAAACGAAGGGTGAAATTTGTTCAGGACCAGACCCCGGTTCTTCGTTACATTTGATTCGAAAAGATTCAACGACTCATTGGTAGGGTTATGCCCCTTTGAAAATTAACCGGTGTCGGTGGACCACCAAAACTCAGAAACCGTAAATCGTAGAGACCTAGGATCTTCACCATTCATCAACAATTCATGAGACTTTCAAAAATACCTCAAGGTCAAATTTGTATGTTGACCTTGACCTTTGACCTAACACCTTGTTATGGGATAATCTCAGAAACCATTATACTTACAGAAGTTTTAAATGGTGGAAAATGTTTGGGTCATTATGGCGCAACTTTGTTACATTTTGACCGAAGAGATTTGACCTTTCTATAAGGGGCATAACCCCTGTTTTAGGTTTTTGAAAAGACAAAATCAGCTTTTACTATATAACCAAAGGTCCTAGACCCTTGGGGTCTTCAGTAATGGCATTGGGGACCAATGACCTTGACAAAGGTCAAAAGGTCAAAGGTCAAGGTCATGTCCCAGATAGTGAATTTAGTGTTTTTAACCTTATTTAAAGGATTTTTAATGTGTTTTCGAGCTTTTTAAGGTTGACCTTGACCTTTTCAATACATTCTACGTCTGTTGAAACATGTATTTTACATTACGAAAAGGAAAGACCTCTCAATTGTTCAAGAACAATTGACAGTTTAATTATTATTCTTTTTCCGCCAAACTTTGACGAAGTTAGCAGCCTAAACCGTAAGACGTGTCGCTTTCATGTTCTCACTTTGTATCGGTGTCATGAATACCTATCCGGAACTCACCCTGTTAGTCGAAATATTTTGTCGGTTCGGAGTAATCCCTCCGAAACCAAAAAACCTTGTTATCGTTCCAACACCGTAACCGTAATAGATAGAAAAAAAACGAAGGGTGAAATTTGTTCAGGACCAGACCCCGGTTCTTCGTTACATTTGATTCGAAAAGATTCAACGACTCATTGGTAGGGTTATGCCCCTTTGAAAATTAACCGGTGTCGGTGGACCACCAAAACTCAGAAACCGTAAATCGTAGAGACCTAGGATCTTCACCATTCATCAACATTTCATGAGACTTTCAAAAATACCTCAAGGTCAAATTTGTATGTTGACCTTGACCTTTGACCTAACACCTTGTTATGGGATAATCTCAGAAACCATTATACTTACAGAAGTTTTAAATGGTGGAAAATGTTTGGGTCATTATGGCGCAACTTTGTTACATTTTGACCGAAGAGATTTGACCTTTCTATAAGGGGCATAACCCCTGTTTTAGGTTTTTGAAAAGCACAAAATCAGCTTTTACTATATAACCAAAGGTCCTAGACCCTTGGGGTCTTCAGTAATGGCATTGGGGACCAATGACCTTGACAAAGGTCAAAAGGTCAAAGGTCAAGGTCATGTCCCAGATAGTGAATTTAGTGTTTTTAACCTTATTTAAAGGATTTTTAATGTGTTTTCGAGCTTTTTAAGGTTGACCTTGACCTTTTCAATACATTCTACGTCTGTTGAAACATGTATTTTACATTACGAAAAGGAAAGACCTCTCAATTGTTCAAGAACAATTGACAGTTTAATTATTATTATTATTCTTCCGCCAAACTTTGACGAAGTTAGCAGCCTTAACCGTAAGACGTGTCGCTTTCATGTTCACACTTTGTATCGGTGTCATGAATATCTATCTGGAACTCACCCTGTTAGTCGAAATATTTTGTCGGTTCGGAGTAATCCCTCCGAAACCCAAAAACCTTGTTATCGTTCCAACACCATAACCGTAATAGGTAGAAAAAAACCGAAGGATGAAATTTGTTCAGGACCAGACCCCGGTTCTTCGTTACATTTGGATCGAAAACATTCAACGACTCATTGGTAGGGTTATGCCCCTCTGAAAATTAACCGGTGTCGGTTGACCACCAAAACTCAGAAACCGTAAGTCGTAGACACCTAGGATCTTCACCAATCATCATCAATTCATGTATCTTTGAAAAATACCTCAAGGTCAAATTTGTATGTTGACCTTGACCTTTGACCTAACACCTTGTTATGGGATAATCTCAGAAACCATTATACTTACAGAAGTTTTAAATAGTGGAAAATGTTTGGGTCATTATGGCGCAACTTTGTTACATTTTGACCGAAGAGATTTGACCTTTCTGTAAGGGGCATAACCCCTGATTTCGGTTTCTGAAAAGACAAAATCAGCTTTTACTATATAACCAAAGGTCCTAGACCCATGGGATCTTCAGCAATGACATTTGGGACTAATGACCTTGACAAAGGTCACAAGGTCAAAGGTCAAGGTCAAGTCCCAGATAGCGAATTATGTGTTTTTGACCTTATTTTAAGGATTTTTAGTGTGTTTTAAAGCTTTTTAAGGTTGACCTTGACCTTTGACCTTTCAACTTTTTAGTCGATATCTCAAAAACGGTTACTCTTACAGAAATAGTAAACAGTGAAAAATGTTTGGGTGACTAAGGCACAACTTTTCTACATTTTGACCGAAAGGATTTGACATATTCTTAAGGGGCATAACCCCCGTTAACGGTTTCTGAAAAGGTAAAATTAGCTTTAACTCTTGAACGAAAAGTCCTAGACCCATGGGGTCTTTTATAATGACATTGTGGACCAATGACCTTCACAAAAGTTACAAGGTCAAAAGTCAAGGTCATGTCCAAATTATCGAATTTGTTGTTTTTGTCATTTTTTAACGGTTTTGTGTGTGTGTTTGAGAGCTTTTCAATGCATTCTACGACTATTGGAACATGTACTTTACATTTCGAAAAGGAAAGACCTCTCAATTGTTCAAGAACAATTGACATTTTAATTAAGGTCTTTCCTTTTTCTATAAGGAAAGACCTTACTGTATTTCTTCTGTTTATTAAGGTCTTTCCTTTTACAAAAGGGAAAGACCTTACTGTATTTCTTCTGTTTATTATTATTCTTTTTCCGCCAAACTTTGACGAAGTTAGCAGCCTTAACCGTAAGACGTGTCGCTTTCATGTTCACACTTTGTATCGGTGTCATATATACCTATCTAGAACTCACCCTGTTAGTCGAAATATTTTGTCGGTTCGGAGTAATTCCTCCGAAACCAAAAAACCTTGTTATCGTTCCAACACCGTAACCGTAATAGGTAGAAAATAAACGAAGGGTGAAATTTGTTCAGGACCAGACCCCGGTTCTTCGTTACATTTGGATCGAAAAGATTCAACGACTCATTGGTAGGGTTATGCCCCTATGAAAATTAACCGGTGTCGGTGGACAACCAAAACTCAAAAACCGTAAGTCGTAGAGACCTAGGATCTTCACCATTCATCATCAATTCATGTGACTTTGAAAAATACCTCAAGGTCAAATGTGTATGTTGACCTTGACCTTTGACCTAACACCTTGTTATCAGAACAACTCAGAAACCATTATACTTACAGAAGTTTTAAATAGTGGAAAATGTTTGGGTCATTACGGGGCAACTTTGTTACATTTTGACCGAAGAGATTTGACCTTTTTGTAAGGGGCATAACCCCTGTTTTAGGTTTCTGAAAAGACAAAATCAGCATTTACTATATAACCAAAGGTCCTAGACCCATGGGGTCTTCAGCAATGACATTGGGGACCAATGACCTTGACAAAGGTCAAAAGGTCAAAGGTCAAGGTCATGTACCAGATAGCGAATTTAGTGATTTTAACCTTATTTAAGGGATTTTCAATGTGTTTTAAAGATTTTCAGTGTGTTTTAAAGCTGTTTAAGGTTGACCTTGACCTTTGACCTTAAAACTTTTAAGTCGATATCTCAAAAACGATTGTACTTACAGAAATAGTAAATAGTGAAAAACGCGTTGAGGTGGATGAGGCGCAACTTTTTGACATTTGACCGAAGAGATTTGACCTTTCTATAAGGGGCATAACCCTTGTTTTAGATTTCTGAAAAGGCAAAATCAGCTTTTACTGTATAACCAAAGGTCCTAGACCCATGGGGTCTTCAGCAATGACATTGGGGACTAATGACCTTGACAAAGGTCAAAAGGTCAAAGGTCAAGGTCATGTCCCATATAGCAAATTATGTTTTTTTACCTTATTTAAAAGATATTCAGTGTGTTTTAAAGCTTTTCAATACATTCTACGTCTATTGGAACATGTATTTTACATTACAAAAGGAAAGACCTCTCAATTGTTCAAGAACAATTGACATTTTAATTATTATTATTCTTTTTCCGCCAAACTTTGACGAAGTTAGCAGCCTAAACCGTAAGACGTGTCGCTTTCATGTTCTCACTTTGTATCGGTGTCATGAATACCTATCCGGAACTCACCCTGTTAGTCGAAATATTTTGTCGGTTCGGAGTAATCCCTCCGAAACCAAAAAACCTTGTTATCGTTCCAACACCGTAACCGTAATAGATAGAAAAAAAACGAAGGGTGAAATTTGTTCAGGACCAGACCCCGGTTCTTCGTTACATTTGATTCGAAAAGATTCAACGACTCATTGGTAGGGTTATGCCCCTTTGAAAATTAACCGGTGTCGGTGGACCACCAAAACTCAGAAACCGTAAATCGTAGAGACCTAGGATCTTCACCATTCATCAACAATTCATGAGACTTTCAAAAATACCTCAAGGTCAAATGTGTATGTTGACCTTGACCTTTGACCTAACACCTTGTTATCAGAACAACTCAAAAACCATTATACTTACAGAAGTTTTAAATAGTGGAAAATGTTTGGGTCATTATGGCGCAACTTTGTTACATTTTGACCGAAGAGATTTGACCTTTCTGTAAGGGGCATAACCCCTATTTTAGGTTTCTGAAAAGACAAAATCAGCTTTTACTATATAACCAAAGGTCCTAGACCCGTGGGGTCTTCAACAATGACATTGGGGACTAATGACCTTGACAAAGGTCACAAGGTCAAAGGTCAAGGTCATGTCCCAGATAGCGAATTATGTGTTTTTGACCTTATTTTAAGGGTTTTTAGTGTGTTTTAAATGTTTTTAAGGTTGACCTTGACCTTTGACCTTTTGACTTTTTAGTCGATATCTCATAAACGGTTAATCTTACAGAAATAGTAAACAGTGAAAAATGTTTAGGTGACTGAGGCACAACTTTTTTACATTTTGACCGAAAGGATTTGACATATTATTAAGGGGCATAACCGCCGTTAACGGTTTCTGAAAAGGTAAAATTAGCTTTAACTCTTGAACGAAAAGTCCTAGACCCATGGGGTCTTTTACAATGACATTGTGGACCAATGACCTTCACAAAGATTACAAGGTCAAAAGTCAAGGTCATGTGCAAATTATCGAATTTATTGTTTTTGTCATTTTTCAACGGTGTTATGTGTGTTTGAGAGCTTTTCAATGCATCCTCCGACTATTGGAACATGTATTTTACATTTCGAAAAGGAAAGACCTCTCAATTGTTAAAGAACAATTGACATTTTAATTATTATTTTTTTTCTTCCGCCAACTTTTTTTTCCTTCGCTGTATTTTTGTTTCGCAAGATGTCGCTAAGACATATGGTATATGATATCGAACAGTTATTACGCTTTTGTAACTGACTCCGCGTAACCAAAATCTTTCCCATATAAGAGTTATCTCCCCAAACACTGTTTTTCTTGTTATCGCGTAATCTTCACAACCATATAAGAAACCGACAAATTTATTTTTGCAACTTGCTCATTATATCCTCAGGATGTGCTGTTTTATTTTGACCGAAGCCGTATAGAGATTCCATATGAGAGTTATTTCCCCTTTTGTATTTGAAATTTTGAAATGTATTTTAAACTGGAAAACCATAAGTGATAAAGACCTAGGGTACTTTGATTTAAGATCCTTGGTCCAAAAAAATGAAAATTAGGTCAAGGTCAAAGGTCAAGGTCAAATTGTAAATTTTGATTTTGGCCTATTTTCACTTATTTTCATAAACCTTATCAGATATCAACAAATTATTTTTACTAAATTGTTAGTTGCGACATGTCGTAACTCATAAATTTTGGTTGCAAGGGTGCGTAGACAATAAATGGGAGTTTTCGCCCCTCTTATATTTAGAATTATGCGTAAAGTGATATTACTCATAAACCATACATATTAAGGAACTAGTGTCTTTTGATTCGAGATGTTTAGTCTATGACCTTGAATTGAGGTCAAGGTCAAAGGTAAATTGGACGTTCTAGATTTTGACCTTTGCTTTAAATTCATATTTATTCATCATAAAGCCATAGGAACTGACATTTTCAACTGAATTTTAATATTTTCATATCAAAATAGATCTTTATTAGTTGAAAGACCTTCAATTGTTCAGAGAACAATTGGTTTTTAATTATTATTAGGTCTTTCCACTTTTCTGCGGAAAGACCTATTTTTTTCTTCTGATTATTTTTTTTTTTTTCTTCCGCCTAATTTTGTTCTTGCGATAAACATTTGTTTCGCAATATGTCGCTTAGATATTTTGTATATGATATCGAACAGTTTATGCGCTTTTGAAATTTACCCTGCGTAAACGAATACTTTTCTTTGTAGGAGTTATCTCCCCAAACACTGTTTTCCTTGTTATCGCATCTCCTTCGCAACCGTTAAAGATTATGACAAATTTATTTTACCAAATTGCTCCTTATATCCTTCGCATGATTTGTCCTATTTTGACCGAAGCGATATGACCGCTCCATATGAGAGTTATTTCCCCTTATGCATCTGATATAAGTGATATGAATTTCTATCTTATAAACCATAAGTGATAGAGACCTAGGATCTTTTGATTTGAGGTCCTTGGTCCCAAAAAATGAAAATTAGGTCAAGGTCAAAGGTCAAGGTCATATTCTAATATTTGAATTTGGCTTATTTTCACTTATATCCAAAGACTGTATAAGATATCAACAAATTATTTTTACTAAATTGTTAGTTGCGACATGTCGTAAGATGTAAATTTTGATTGCAAGCGTACGTTGAATGTAAAAGGGAGTTTTCTCCCCTCTTGTATTTAAAAATACGCGTTTGGTGATATAACTCATTAACTAAATATAATTAAGGCCTATGGTCTTTTGATTTGAGGTCCTTGGTTTATGACCTTGAAATTGATCTCAAGGTCATAGCTTAATTTGACGTTCTAGATTTTGACCTTTGCTTTTATTCTATATGTATACATGATAAAGATATACAACTTTTAGAAAAAGGTATCAAACCATTTAACCTTGAAAAAAACAACCGGAAGTGACTCTTTGTAAACCGGAAGTAGCTTTTTTTGTACTTTATTAATATAAAAGTATATAGAACCAGATATTTTTGGAATCAGTGTCAAGTAAATATTCAAATATAATCGGAAGTAACATTTTTCAAACCGGAAGTAACAAATTATCTCCTTTATTTAAAAAAAATGTATGGAAACAATATATTTTTGGAATCAGCTTACTAGAAGCTATCATTTGACGATTGAAATGACATTTTAAACTTAGTTTCACAACTTTTCATATCAAATTACATTGTTTTGATGGAAAGACCTTCAATTGTTCTCTGAACAATTGGTTTTTAATTAGGTCTTTCCACTTTTCCGTGGAAAGACCTATTGGTTTTCTTCTGATTATTAGGTCTTTCCACTTTTCCGTGGAAAGACCTATTGGTTTTCTTCTGATTATTATTATTTTTTTTCTTCCGCCTAATTTTCTTTCCTTCGCAGTTTTTTTGTTTCGCAAGATGTCGCTTAGATATATGGTATATGATATCGAACAATTAATACGCTTTTGAAACTGACAGCTCGTAACCAAAATTTTATCCATGTAAGAGTTATCTCCCCGAACACTGTTTTTCTTGTTATCGCTTAATCTTCGCAACCGTATAAGAAACCGACAAATTTATTTTACCAAATTGCTCATTATATCCACAGGATGATTTGATTAATTTTGACCGAAGCTATCCGGAGACTCCATATGAGAGTTATTTCCCCTTTTATATTTGATATAAGTGATATGCATTTTTAACTTGAAAACCATAAGTGGTAGAGGCCTAGGGTCTTTTGATTTGAGGTCCTTGGTCCAAAAAAATTAAAATGAGGTCAAGGTCAAAGGTCAAAGTCATGATTAAAATTTTCATTTTGGCTTGTTATCTCTTATTTTCAGTAATCATACAAGATATCGACAAAATATTTTCACACAATTGTTAGTTACGACATGTCGTAACACATAAATTTTAGTCGAAAGGGTACGTAGACATTTGACGCGAGTTTTCCCCATTTTTATATCTAATATCATACGTATGGTAATATAACTCATTAAAAATATAAATTAGAGGACTAGAGTCTTTTGATTTGAGGTCCTTGGTTTATAACCTTGAAATTGAGCTCAAGGTCATATGCTAATTAAACGTTCTAGATTTTGACCTTTGCTTTTACCTCATATGTACACATGATAAAGCCATGGGACTTTTTGCATTAAGTTGTAAGCAATGTGACCTTAAAAAACACAACCGGAAGTGACCTTTTGTAAACCGGAAGTAGCTATTTTTTGTACTAAATCAAAGTAAAAGTATATAGAACCATATATTTTTGGAATCAGTGTCAAGTAAACTATCAAACAATACCGGAAGTAACTTTTTAAACCGGAAGTAAAAGATTATCTCCCTTTTCGATATATTTTTTTTATAGAAACCATATATTTTTTGAATAAGCGTTCAATAAGCTGTCATTTGGCGCTAAAATTGACATTTTAAACCAAATTTTAATATTTTAATATAAAAAAGGTCTTAACTGGTGGAAAGACCATCAATGGTTCTCTGAACAATTGGTTTTTAATTATTAGGTCTTTCCACTTTTCCGTGGAAAGACCTATTGGATTTCTTCTTCTGATTATTATTATTATTATTTTTTTTCTTCCGCCAACTTTTTTTTCCTTCGCAGTTTTTTTGTTTCGCAAGATGTCGCTTAGACATTTGGTACATGATATCGAACAGTTATTACGCTTTTGTAACTGACACTGCGTAACCAAAATCTTATCAATGTAAGAGTTATCTCCCCGAACACTGTTTTTCTTGTGATTGCTTAATATTCGCAACCTTATAAGAAACCGACAAATTTATTTTACCAAATTGCTCGATATATCCTCAGGATGATTTGATTTATTTTGACCGAAGCTATCCGGAGACTCCATATGAGAGTTATTTCCCCTTTTATATTTGATATAAGTGATATGCATTTTGAACTGGAAAACCATAAGTGTTAGAGGCCTAGGGTCTTTTGTTTTGAGGTCCTTGGTCCAAAAAAATGAAAATGAGGTCAAGGTCAAAGGTCAAGGTCATGATTAAAATTTTGATTTTGGCTTGTGATCTCTTATTTTCAGAAATCATATAAGATATTGACAAAATATTTTCATAAAATTGTTAGTTACAACATGTAGTAACACATAAATTTTAGTCGAAAGGGTACGTAGACATTTGACGCGAGTTTTTCCACTTTTTATATAATATCATACGTATGGTAATATAACTCATGAACAATATAAATTAGAGGACTAGAGTCTTTTGATTTGAGGTCCTTGGTTTATGACCTTGAAATTGAGCTCAAGGTCATATGCTAATTAAACGTTCTAGATTTTGACCTTTGCTTTTACCTCATATGTACACATGATAAAGCCATGGGACTGTTTGCATTAAGTTGTAAGCAATGTGACCTTAAAAAACACAACCGGAAGTGACCTTTTGTAAACCGGAAGTAGCTATTTTTTGCACTAAATCAATGTAAAAGTATATAGAACCATATATTTTTGGAATCAGTGTCAAGTAAGCTATCAAACAATACCGGAAGTAAACTTTTTAAACCGGAAGTAAAAAATTATCTCCCTTTTTTTTTTTTTTTTATAGAAACCATATATTTTTGGAATAAGCGTTCAATAAGCTGTCATTTGACGCTAAAATTGACATTTAAAACCAAATTTTAATATTTTCATATTAAAAAAAAGGTCTTAACTGGTGGAAAGACCATCAATGGTTCTCTGAACGATTGGTTTTTAATTATTATTATTATTATTATTTTTTTTCTTCCGCCAACTTTTTGTTCCTTCGCAATTTTTTTGTTTCGCAAGATGTCGCTTAGATATATGGTATATGATATCGAACAATTAATACGCTTTTGAAACTGACACCGCGTAACCAAAATCTTATCCATGTAAGAGTTATCTCCCCGAACACTGTTTTTCTTGTTATTACTTATATGTTGAAACCGTATATGAAACCGACAAATTTATTTTACCAAATTGCTCGTTATATCCTCAGGATGAAATGAATAATTCTAGTCGAAGCTATCCGGAGACTCCATATGAGAGTTATACCCCTTTTGTATATGACATAACTGATTTGCATTTCTAACTGGTAAACGATAAGTGACATAGGCCTAGGGTCTTTTGATTTGAGGTCCTTGGTTCAACAAAATGAAAATGAGGTCAAGGTCAAAGGTCAAGGTCATGTTCAAAATTTTGACTTTGGCTTGTTATCGCTCATTTTCAGAAATCTTATAAGATATCGACAAAATATTTTCACACAATTGTTAGTCGCGACATGTAGTTACACATAAATTTTAGTCAAAAGGGTACGTAAACATTTGATGTTAGTTTTCCCCTTTTATATCTAATATCAGTCGTATGGTAATATAACTCATTACCAATATAAAGTAAAGACCTAGAGTCTGTTGATTTGAGGTCCTTGGTTTATGACCTTGAAATTGAGCTCAAGGTCATATGTTAATTTAACGTTCTAGATTTTGACCTTTGCTTTTACCGCATATGTATTCATGTTAAAGCTATTAGACTTTTTGCATTAGGTTGCAAGCAGTATGACGTTGAAAAAGCTAACTGGAAGTGACCTTTTGTAAACCGGAAGTAGCTAATTTTTGTAATAAATTATTGTAAAAGTATTTAAAACCTTATATTTTTGGAATCAGCGTACAATAAGTTGTCATTTGACGCTGAAATTGACATTTAAAACCAAATTTAATATTTTCATATAAAAAAAATCATTACTGGTGGAAAGACCATCAATGGTTCTCTGAACAATTGGTTTTTAATTATTATTATTTTTTTCTTCCGCCAACTTTTTGTTCCTCCGCAATTTTTTTGTTTCGCAAGATGTCGCTTAGACATATGGTATATGATATCGAACAGTTATTACGCTTTTGTAACTGACACCGTGTAACCAAAATCTTTCCATATAAGAGTTATCTCCCCGAACACTGTTTTTCTTGTTATCGCGTAATCTTCACAACCGTATAAGAAACCGACAAATTTATTTTTGCAAATTGCTCATTACATCTTCAGGATGTGCTGTTTTATTTTGACCGAAGCCGTATAGAGATTCCATATGAGAGTTATTTCCCCTTTTGTATTTGAAATTTTGAAATGTATTTTAAACTGGAAAACCATAAGTGATAGAGACCTAGGGTCTTTTGATTTGAGATCCTTGGTCCAAAAAAATGAAAATTAGGTCAAGGTCAAAGGTCAAGGTCATATTCTAAATTTTGATTTTGGCTTATTTTCACTCATTTTCATTAACCTTATCAGATATCGACAAATTATTTTTACTAAATTGTTAGTTGCGACATGTCGTAACATAATAATTTTGGTTGAAAGGGTGCGTAGACCATAAATGGGAGTTTTAGCCCCTACCACATCTAAAATTATGCGTAAAGTGATATTACTTATTAACCATACATATTAGAGACCTAGGGTCTTTTGATTTGAGATCCTCAGTTTGTGACCTTGAAATTGAGGTCAAGGTCATAGTTAAATTTGGCGTTTTAGATTATGACCTTTGGATAAAATTCATATCTATACATCATAAAGCCATAGGAACTGACATTTTAGACTGATTTTTAATATTTTAATATTAAAATAGATATTTACTGGTGGAAAGACCTTCAATTGTTCTCTGAACAATTGGTTTTTAATTAAGGTCTTTCCTTTTACAAAAGGGAAAGACCTTACTGTATTTCTTCTGTTTATTATTCTTTTTCCGCCAAACTTTGACGAAGTTAGCAGCCTAAACCGTAAGACGTGTCGCTTTCATGTTCTCACTTTGTATCGGTGTCATGAATACCTATCTGGAACTCACCCTGTTAGTCGAAATATTTTGTCGGTTCGGAGTAATCCCTCCGAAACCAAAAAACCTTGTTATCGTTCCAACACCGTAACCGTAATAGATAGAAAAAAAATGAAGGGTGAAATTTGTTCAGGACCTGACCCCGGTTCTTCGTTACATTTGGATCGAAAAGATTCAACGACTCATTGGTAGGGTTATGCCCCTATGAAAATTAACCGTTGTCGGTTGGCCACCAAAACTCAGAAACCGTAAGTCGTAGACACATAGGATCTTCACCAATCATCATCATTTCATGTATCTTTAAAAAATACCTCAAGGTCAAATTTGTATGTTGACCTTGACCTTTGACCTAACACCTTGTTATGGGATAATCTCAGAAACCATAATACTTACAGAAGTTTTGAATAGTGGAAAATGTTTGGGTCATTACGGCGCAACTTTGTTACATATTGACCGAAGAGATTTGACCATTTTTAAGGGGCATTATACCTGTTTTAGGTTTTTGGAAAGACAAAATCAGCTTTTACTATATAACCAAAGGTCCTAGACCCTTGGGGTCTTCAGTAATGGCATTGGGGACCAATGACCTTGACAAAGGTCAAAAGGTCAAAGGTCAAGGTCATGTCCCAGATAGCGAATTTAGTGTTTTTAACCTTATTTAAAGGATTTTTAGTGTGTTTTCGAGCTTTTTAAGGTTGACCTTGACCTTTTCAATACATTCTACGTCTATTTGAACATGTATTTTACATTACAAAAGGAAAGACCTCTCAATTGTTCAAGAACAATTGACAGTTTAATTAAGGTCTTTCCTTTATCTATAAGGAAAGACCTTACTGTATTTCTTCTGATTATTATTCTTTTTGTTCCGCCAAACTTTGACGAAGTTAGCAGCCTAAACCGTAAGACGTGTCGCTTTCATGTTCACACTTTGTATCGGTGTCATGAATACCTACCCAGAACTCACCCTGTGAGTCGAAATATTTTGTCGGTTCGGAGTAATCCCTCCGAAACCCAAAAACCTTGTTATCGTTCCAACACCGTAACCGTAATAGGTAGAAAAAAACCGAAGGGTGAAATTTGTTCAGGACCAGACCCCAGTTCTTCGTTACATTTGGATCGAAAAGATTCAACGACTCATTGGTAGGGTTATGCCCCTATGAAAATTAACCGGTGTCGGTTGGCCACCAAAACTCAGAAACCGTAAGTCGTAGACACCTAGGATCTTCACCAATCATCATCAATTCATGTATCTTTGAAAAAAACCTCAAGGTCAAATTTGTATGTTGACCTTGACCTTTGACCTAACACCTTGTTATGGGATAATCTCAGAAACCATTATACTTACAGAAGTTTTGAATAGTGGAAAATGTTTGGGTCATTAATGCGCAACTTTGTTACATTTTGACCAAAGAGATTTGACCTTTCTGTAAGGGGCATAACCCCTGATTTAGGTTTCTGAAAAGACAAAATCAGCTTTTACTACATAACCAAAGGTCCTAGACCCATGGGGTCTTCACCAATGACATTGGGGACTAATGACCTTGACAAAGGTCACAAGGTCAAAGGTCAAGGTCATGTCCCAGATAGCGAATTATGTGTTTTTGACCTTATTTTGATGATTTTTAGTGTGTTTTAAATGTTTTTAAGGTTGACCTTGACCTTTGACCTTTCAACTTGTTAGTCGATATCTCAAAAACGGTTAATCTTACAGAAATAGTAAACAGTGAAAAATGTTAAGGTGACTGAGGCACTACTTTTTTACATTTTGACCAAAAGGATTTGACATATTCTTAAGGGGCATAACCCCGTTAACGGTTTCTGAAAAGGTAAAATTAGCTTTAACCCTTGAACGAAAAGTCCTACACCCATGGGGTCTTTTACAATGACATTGTTGACCAATGACCTTCACAAAGGTTACAAGGTCAAAAGCCAAGGTCATGTCCAAATGATCGAATTTGTTGTTTTTGTCATTTTTTAACGGTTTTGTGTGTGTTTGAGAGCTTTTCAATGCATTCTACGCCTATTGGAACATGTACTTTACATTTCGAAAAGGAAAGACCTCTCAATTGTTCAAGAACAATTGACATTTTAATTAAGGTCTTTCCTTTTTCTATAAGGAAAGACCTTACTGTATTTCTTCTGTTTATTATTATTCTTTTTCCGCCAAACTTTGACGAAGTTAGCAGCCTAAACCGTAAGACGTGTCGCTTTCATGTTCTCACTTTGTATCGGTGTCATGAATACCTATCCGGAACTCACCCTGTTAGTCGAAATATTTTGTCGGTTCGGAGTAATCCCTCCGAAACCAAAAAACCTTGTTATCGTTCCAACACCGTAACCGTAATAGATAGAAAAAAAACGAAGGGTGAAATTTGTTCAGGACCAGACCCCGGTTCTTCGTTACATTTGATTCGAAAAGATTCAACGACTCATTGGTAGGGTTATGCCCCTCTGAAAATTAACCGGTGTCGGTTGGCCACCAAAACTCAGAAACCGTAAGTCGTAGACACCTAGGATCTTCACCATTCATCATCAATTCATGTGACTTTGAAAAATACCTCAAGGTCAAATGTGTATGTTGACCTTGACCTTTGACCTTACACCTTGTTATGGGATAATCTCAGAAACCATTATACTTACAGAAGTTTTAAATAGTGGAAAATGTTTGGGTCATTAAGGCGCAACTTTGTTACATTTTGACCGAAGAGATTTGACCTTTTTATAAGGGGCATAACCCCTGTTTTAGGTTTCTGAAAAGACAAAATCAGCTTTTACTATATAACCAAAGGTCCTAGACCCATGGGGTCTTCAGCAATGACATTGGGGACTAATGACCTTGACAAAGGTCACAAGGTCAAAGGTCAAGGTCATGTCCCAGATAGCGAATTATGTGTTTTTGACCTTATTTTAAGCATTTTGAGTGTGTTTTAAGTGTTTTTAAGGTTGACCTTGACCTTTGACCTTTCAACTTTTTAGTCGATATCTCAAAAACGGTTAATCTTACAGAAATAGTAAACAGTGAAAAATGTTAAGGTGACTGAGGCACAACTTTTTTACATTTTGACCGAAAGGATTTGACATATTCTTAAGGGGCATAACCGCCGTTAACGGTTTCTGAAAAGGTAAAATTAGCTTTAACTCTTGAACGAAAAGTCCTAGACCCATGGGGTCTTTTACAATGACATTGTGGACCAATGACCTTCACAAAGGTCACAAGGTCAAAAGTCAAGGTCATGTCCAAATTATCGAATTTATTGTTTTTGTCATTTTTTAGCGGTTTTATGTGTGTTTGAGAGCTTTTCAATGCATTCTACGCCTATTGCAACATGTACTTTACATTTCGAAAAGGAAAGACCTCTCAATTGTTCAAGAACAATTGACATTTTAATTCTTTTCTCTTTTTTTTATTCTACTGAATACCTATAAAAAGATTGACCAATACATTACAGAAAAAGTGACTAATACGTAATTTTGACAGAGAAGCAAAAACACATTTAAAACTTACCTTAACACGAATATTGACCGGTGTTATATCTATTATTTTGTAGACTTGATATGGACCAAACTGATAGACAAAACACTAAGGAAAACGGGTCAGCTAGTGACAGAGAAGCTGCTATTAGAGATTATTATGAATTTGAAGGTACTTTTTTCCGGGTTTGTAATAACATAAGCAGCACGATGGGTGCCACATGTTGAGCAGGATCTGCTTACCCTTTCGGAGCACATGAAATCAGCCTCCTTTTTAGTCATAGCGTTGTCAGTTTGTTTTCGATCTATGAATTTGACTGTCCCTCTGGTATCTTTCGTCCCTCTTTTACTCGTTGCATGATTTCGCACGCAACAGAAAGAATCTTTTCTAACAACTAATGTAAAAGTCTGTCTGTTCAGATTATATTGACCGAAAATGAAGTCCGAGTGTCATTATAATCTAAGAGGTTCATACATGAGGGTATGGATGGAATTTACAGAATAGACAACAATGACCAAAAAAATTAATGAAAAGATAACAACGGGCAAAACAAAGTATAGAGAATAATTTCACGGCCGACACTCGGCTAACCGAGAGATTGGTCGGTTAATCTATATTGAGTATGCGGCTATATCGGCGGTTGGTCTGTTAATCGGGTTGGCTAAAGTCTGTTAATCAGGTGTTATCGAGAAAATCATTGAAAGTTCAGCATGTTTCATTGTATAACTTTTTAAATATATTTTCATCATAAAAAGTATTCATGTCTAACAAAACAATTCAATGTTCTGAATTCAGTGGTGTAGTTATTATTTTTCTAGCTTCGATGTACGATCTATAAAATGAAAAGGCGGGTTACTCATCAATAAATTTATACACATTTTACACACATAAAATATACACAAAATGACACATTTGTTAAATTTACTTGCATTCAATATTTTGAACATCGAAAAAAGAAAGGCATTATGTTTGTTAACTATATTGATATCATTGTGTGAAAAATCCACACGAAAATCTGTATTTTGGTGACATAAATCAATCTTTATTTAAAACCTGGTCTGTTAATGGGTCGGATGTATAAAACCCGGTCTGTTAAATAGTCTGTTAAGAGTTATGAATGGCAATAAAAGTATAATTTTATTGCTGTATGGGGTGTTATCGGATCAAATGAGTAGGCTCAGGACGAGCGGCTTAAATATACGAAAACAACACATGAGCAATGAAACATAACATATACACGGAAACAACACATGAAATTGAAAATTGATAAAAATGGTTTCAAAAAGTGTAATATTAAAGTAATATTAATTTCATCCAAGAATGATCGCATATATCATGTTGATTCTGTTTAATTGTCATGAATGACAAATTTGTCATCTACATTGGTAACCAGTATATAAATCAGAGATAAACGTCGTAATGTAACTAAACATCAGTAAGTAAAATATATTGGGATGACAAAATATGAAAAATAAAGAAAGACTAATGAGTAAGATAAATAAAATGTAGAAAAAAATGACATAACAATTTAAAGAATACAGAAGTAAACAATACCCCGAATCCGGACCCTCATGGTATACACGAGAATCTGGATGGAAACGCAGAATATAGAATAATATATAGGGACAGTAGAGAGTGATACATTGCTAAAAACGAGAGAAAAAAATACTTGTTTAAGAATACATGAAACACCGGTGGCGGTTGAAACAGTAACGGATTGCGATGTACTTATATTGGTGACAAATTCTAGAAGTTTACATGCGGACAACTATGGTGGCAGATTAATGCCATTTTGCGTTTTAAAAAGCGCTTTAACGTTTTAGCGCTGTAGCGTTTTCGTCTTACATATTCTATAGGGCGAAAACGCGAAATTGCGAAGTCGAAAACGCGAAAACGCGAAACCGATTTCTCGTTTTCGACTTCGCGTTTTCGCGTTTTTGACGTCACGATTGCGCCTTTTCGCGATTTCGCGTTTTCGCCCTATAGAATATGAAAGGCGAAATCGCGAAATGGACTTCACCGGCCACCATAGACAACTGTAGTTCTCCTCTGCACTTATGTAGAAAGGAACTAAACGGAATAAAATGAATTAAAACTTAAAATAACTGAATGTAGCTGCATTCGCTCCTTTTCGTTTACTTCTTTAGAGTGATTTGTAAACAACATATGATTAAGTAATAGAAGAAAAGAACCAATTGGATGATGCTGACGAATTAGGGTTTAACGTCCAGTGACAAATATCATGTTCATATGTGCCCTGTGTTGTATTAGGAAGACACTTTCGGAAGTGAGAACGTGCTACTTCGAACAGACACAAAAATTAAGGCTGATTGAAAACGTCAATAAAAAATTCATGCATATTCCAGAGGCCAATCCATATCACGCTATATTGAAGTGACACATCCTTCAATAAAATGCAAAGAAAGTCAAAATAAAAATGCTCTTTCTAGGATACTGTGGCACCGTATTGTCATTTTTGTTTACTCAGGAACATCTCATTGTTAAATTTTTCAAGGGGAAAATATAAAAGTAGCAAAAGTATTGTGGTGGCTAAATAACTCTTAACTGACACAATTTCAATTGTCCAACCCATTAACAGACTTTATTCCCATAATTTTCACTAAAACTTGGTATTATTCACGTTATTTTACAATTATGAAATATTTACTAATGTCAATTTATTTTTTAGAACCACAGTACTATTTTTTGTCCTTTAAACGATATCTAAATTTGTTTGTTTCGCCTTTTATTAAAAAAATTTCTATGCCTATAAGCATAAATACTACATACCTGCGCGACGCCTTTTAGTTTTACTGAAAACTGCGCAGACTAAGAAATGTTTTTACAAGTGCAAAATGTTCTATGATAGATATCATTTTGTCAGACACTTTTCCTTTATTGATTTGGTTCTTATAACATGCCAAAAATCTGTATATTTAATAGAGTTTAACATTAAATTAAGCGTTTTACTCTTAACAGACGTATAACCAACCCGATTAACAGACCAATCGCCCATATAACCGCATACTCAATATAGATTAACCGACCAATCTCTCGGTTAGCCGAGAGTCGCCCGTGAATTAAAAGAATAAAGAATGTCAGTGAAAAATTGAGGAATGAAATAATAAAATTATAAAATAATAAAATGCGGGTTAGGTAAATGAACTGAGTACAGAAAAAAGAAAACGTGTGATAACAAATAAATCTAATAGTTATCATGATGCTACAGAATAAGCATTTATTTTAAAGAGAAAGAAAAAATGCCCCAAAACATGAAGGAATACAGAATTAAAAGGACACCAAGACCCTTATTTATAACGTATTGACTGATTGAAAGTCCTTAATTCATGTATAACTTATACAAATAGTGTGTTATTGAAATGAACTTCAACGTTATTTACGTGTATTCTATATTTTTCAAAATTTTCAATCTTGACTATCATGAGTGAAATAGAAACATAACGTCTATACACTAAAACATAAAAATAGAGTTCATGTACTTTGGTACCTTTTGAATCACATGATCGTTATATACAATGAAAAAAGAAAAAATGCTACACAATATATTATATATGTATCTATTGTATCTCAAAGTATGAATATGGAGTAGATTGCGTTTGAGCATTACAAATTATATTCCAAATATTTTTGCATAAGCACATATTATGTTTGATGATGCAATGGAAACGACAGGCGGAAAAGATGGCAAGGAAAAGAAAAGGGAACCTAATGAGTTCGTGCAACAGTTAAAGGAAATAATTTCAGAAGTAAGGATGTAAGTGTCCAACTTAGTCAGTGATACCATGCTATAAGAACTTTTTCTAATTTATTTTTAAAGACAAAACCTTATAATTCAATTACAAGTATTGCTTATGTACTTAGAACCCAATCTTTCAAATTGACATTGGTTTCGTCAATAAGAAGAAGCAAACATGCCTTAACTTTTTCTCTTATATAAATTGAAACGTATTTTATGAAATTCAGATGAAGGATTGAGTTCAGCTTATCAAGACTAATTTGAATGAATTAAAAAATAAGGGAAATAAAAATGTTAATTTTAAATTCAGGACCGATTACCAGGAGACAACCAATCTAACTTACCCAGTAATGCTTTCAACTCCATATGGTGGACGTTTAGAATGGACGTTACAAGGAAAGAATAAACTTTATGTACATTTAAAAGATAAACTTAAAATTAGGCACAAGAAGAGATGGTCTCAGGTTATTATAATAATAATTATCATTATCATTTTGAACCAGAACAAAACAATACCAATGGAAAAAAAAGACGAAGGCTGCGCCATTTACCGACGGGAAAATCCGACTTGATTGCAGATGTGAATAATACGTTTACATACATCAGAATTTTAGATGGTGTAACATAAAGTCAAATCACAAAAATACCAAACTCCGATGAAAATTCAAAATGACAAAACGGCAAAACGGCAAAACCAAAAGCTCAACACGAATGGATAACAACTCTTATTCAATGTAAAAGGCAAACCCTAACTTAAAACATAGATCTTACCCTTTATCCTTGAATAGCATTATCAGTTTTCCATTTCACAAGGTCTTTAGCTGCTGTTCTTGCTGTAGCCGAGCTGTTCCATCTAATTGATGTACGTTCTGTCTCTACAGATTGTCTCCAAGTGGTTTTGGGATTTCCAACTTTCCTTTTCCCCTCTGGTTTCATTGTAAGTGTAACTGAACATATACTGTTGGTATCCATCCTTACTTCATGATTAATCCTTCTTCAATGCCGTTCTATTCAGTCGTTATTTAGCTTCTTTGTTTCAGCTCTTATGTGGAGGTTTTTGTTCGATATAGTATTGGGCCATCTTATTTTCAGTATCTGTCTCAAACATCTATTTTTGAAGGTGTTTAATTTCTTTTTGTTTTGTTCAGTTGTTTTCCAGGTTTCAAATCCATACAGTAGTACTGATATTACTAAGCTGTTAAATAATCTGACCGTTGTTTTAAATGACAGTACTAATGATCTCCATATTTTTCTTAATCTGATGAATAGGCCTTTAGCTTTCTTGAACATTTTGTCCATGTCAGTGTCACAGCCACTTTTAGTTGTAACTATTCCTCATAGATAAGTGAAGGTATCGACTTCCTCTAGGTCTTTCTCGTTTTACTTCACTGGGTTGTTATTTGTGGTGTTTATCTGCATTACTTTTGTTTTAAATGTGTTTATCTTTAGTCCTATTTTGCTGGCATTTTCTCGAAGTTTACTTGTTTTCAGCTGTAAATGTTGGAATTTAAGAGATAGTAATGCTAGGTCATCAGCAAAATCAACGTCTTTAAGTTTAGTGGTAAATTTTCATATTATTCCTGTTTCATGGTACCTTATTGTTTGCTTAATGACATAGTCAATGGCTAACAGAAATAAGAAGCCAGACATCATGCATTTTTGTTTTACCCCATTTTTTTTTTTTTACTTTAAACCATTCTGATTGTATTCGTTCGTCTTTGACTGCACACTCAAATGAATCGTAAAAGAGTTTTATAACTGTGCTGAGTTTGTCTGTGATGTGATAAGCTTTTAGGATGGACCATAAGCTTTCCCTGGGGATTGAATCAAACACCTTTTCAAAGTTCACAAAGTTGATGTATACAGAAGCATTCTATTAAGAACATTGTTCCATGTGTTTCTTATAGTGAAGAGTTGTTTTATCGTGCTATTCCCCCTTCTGACGCCAGCTTGTTCTTGTCTTAGCTCTTCGTCTATTTCTTCCAGTATTCTTTGGATGATGATTTTGTGAATATCTTGCTTGGCACAGAAAGTAGTGTTATGCCTCTGTAGTTATCGCAACATGTTCGATCTCCTATAAACACAATACTTGAATAAAACATAATCAGATACTGGCCCTGTAATCAGACACATGTTGATAATACGTTTACATACATAAGTTTTTTTTAAATGGTTTAACACTTTAATCTTACAAAAAACGCAGTTAAGAGACCTAAATGAAATAGCAACGGAGCCGAATCATGTTTAAATTACTCATAAGTTTTAGACGATTGAAAAATATCGTACATTACTTACCTGAGTGAATCATTAGTAGAATGAATGCGCTTAATATTTTAGTCATTGTATTTATAATGTGTTTGTTTACAGAAGCTGAACGAAAGCTTTTGAAAAGTTTAATATGATTTAATAATTCCATCATTTGAAAAGCTAAAAATCACGAGTTAAAGATAAATATTTATGAGTATGATATATGATAAGGATAAGGTTTACGATTTATGTTTTAATTAAGTGGCTTGACCTTTTGCCCAGCAGCCCCAATAATTTATTGTAAGCAACGACCATACATTACGCAAATACAATTTTTTTTATTGTTTTATCAATAAGGGTATCTAAGATAATACGATTGATTCCAGTATACAATAAATTCATTTATTTTTAAAGGAAACTGATGTTTGTGTCGTAGGAGTAATCCCGCGTTAACAGCATATAAAGATCTTCTTTAATAACTTTTGATACACGAAAATTATGTCCCAGCTTTCGAATAACACACATTGGGTCGCTAAAACACATATTCCCCTACTGAAGGAATAGATCTACTACCAAAAAAAAAACAAACAAAGGAGTGACTGTTGCTCTTGTAATGTGTCTGATTTTATTAGTTTCTGCCTTGTCTATTCTAGTTTTTATCACCATTATAATATGTCAAGAAAAATAGAGCATCGATAGGTCCAACTGTTTTTGTCCACCTCTAATGTGACACCTAGTTCCTCACAAACTTGGTTCACACTTTTCATCATTCATTTACAGTTCTGTATGCCTGCTTTACCGGTAATTAAACTAGAATTGCACTTGCGATTTGAGAAAATCTGCGACTTTTATAAACAGTAAATTTGATGATGAAAGGCCCATTGGTTTGCATTTATCAAAAGTGAAAAATGCCTTTAAAATTGAACTTAAATAAGTCGAACTCTTCGGGATAGAGAAATACTAATATAAAGGCTGAAAATCCGTCTATCTTTGCTATTCCGCATTTTTCTTGTTTGTTCATAGTTTCTTGTATGACTTATACAAGAGAGAGATATTTTCTCTATCAAATCAATAAAACTATAAACACTCGTGCTGAGTTGGTATTACATATGCCGAATGAGCCGCTTACCACTAGATGGCGATTTCATCTACACAAATCTAATCGGGGATACTCTTAAGTTAAGGATTACTCTATTTGATAAGGCGCCAGCAACTCTGTCTCATTCTTCTTTATTCAATTGTTTGAAGAAGCACATCATTCTTCTTAGTTGGTCCATCTGAAGATCTTGTGTCGACTGAACTCTCTGATAAATGATCGTATCATCTTCTTGACGCTAGGATACATGATATGCATAAATATGTGTTATCGTGGCTAAAGCAAAATATCTCCCTCGACAGAAACATCAGTTTCACCAGATCATTAAATTATTTCTATACTGGAATAAATCGTATTAATTTCTGTTCAATCTTATAATGTCTTTTCTTAATTTTATTTAACGACCAACTTCTTTTTGTATAAAACCAGGAGGTACTCGTGGGAGAGTTTAGCTTTGATTAACGGTACGAGACCATAATGTTTGGATAGTATTAAATAGCATTTTTACATTGTAGATTATGTACTTATATTATTTGATTGGGTATAAATTAGTGAACACCGAGTTGAAAAATGAGAAAGATGTAAATGATTTTAGAAGTGCTCCTGACATTTTTAAAAACTTTCCAAGAAGCTTAAACCAAAAGGTAATAGTTCATCTTTCGTCAATATATTTACACAAGGAGACAAATACATCTATGCGATCTGATTACCTCGACGGGCTCATCATTCAGAAATGCAATCTATTGTGAAGCAATTTCTATGTAACAACCTTTTTTCATTGGCTAAAAGTTACCGTCAAATCCACAGTTCACCAGTCGTAACCGAGGAGGGACCGCAGTTTTGAATTGATTAAATCAACAAATAAAATTAAGAATGGAAATGGGGAATGTGTCAAAGAGACAACAAGACGACCATAGATCAGACAACAGCAGAAGGTCACCAATAGGTCTTCAATGCAGCGAGAAATTCCCGCACCCGGAGGCCTCCTTCAACTGGTCCCTAAACAAATATATTTATAATAGAACAGTGATAATGAACGCCATACTAAACTCCAAATTGTACACAAGAAACTAAAATTCAAAATAATTCAAAACTAACAAAGGCTAGAGGCTCCTGAATTAGGACAGGCGAAAAAAGCGGCGGGGTTTAACATGTTTATGAGATCTCCCCCCTCCCCCCTATACCTAGTCAATGTAGAAAAGTAAACGCATAACAATACGCACATTAACATTCAGTTCAAGAGAAGTCCGAGTCTGATGTCAGAAGTTGTAACCAAAAAGAATAAACAAAATGACAATAATACTTAAATAACAACAGACTACTAGCAGTTAACTGACATGCCAGCTCAAGACTTCAATCAAACTGATTGAAAGATTATGTCTTCATCATATGAATATCAGGCACAGTCCTTCCCGTTAGAGCTTTAGTATCATACCATCATAACATATATGAGAAGAACATAACCCGTGTCATGCCAACAACTGTTTTTTTTTAAATAAATGTGTTTAGTTCCGATGCAAAGACCCTATAAGTAAATCAATATTAACGCTAAAATATGCAATCTTTAATGACCTGACATATATAATAAGTCTAAAGGTTTTGTTAGCTTCTGAGGTGAATATTGACATTTTTGTGCTTTATAAAGAATATTTCCATAAAAAAAATGGATGTGAAATTACTGAACGTATAAGAATTCTGGATGTTGAGCTATATTCACGAATGATGTCGATTTCTACAATATGATCGAAAATAAATAACACATAACGCAAAATCGCCGTTTTCATTCAAATTTGAATCGTAGAGCTAACGTAGTAACCTCCAGTTTGTAAGTTTTAATATGAATACCTTCAAGTTTAACCATAACGTCTTTTTGCCAAATTCAATAATAAAGCATAGCGGAATTTATTTTCAAATTGTTTTCAAATTGATACATTCTTTCAAGCTTTAACGTACTATTTCTTTGTGTAATGCATTATAATCAGAATAACAGTACTGTAGTTGAAGGGTTGCCACCATCAATTTTGATTTGAAGGTCGCAAATTTACGTTTTAAGGTCTCCGCTACGCGTCGCCAGTAAAACTTAATTTGAAGCCGTCAAATCGCCAAATGACGGTTGCAACTCTTCAACTCTACTGTTATTCCTTAAGTAGCTTGCCCTATTGGCGCTCAGTTTTACTTTTGTTAGGAATCATCATGTCATTCAGTTTACTCTCCTTCTTATTTACAAGAGGTTGGATATATGATCATTGAATATAGTTATCAAAGGTACCAGGCTGATAAAAGAGGGACGAAAGATACCAGAGGGACAATCAAACTCATGAATCAAAATAAACGCACAACGCCATGGCTAAAAAGGAAAAAGACAAACAGACAAACAATAGTACACCTGACACAACATAGAAAACTAAAGATTAAGCAACACGAACCCCACCAAAAACTGGGGGTGATAGCAGGTGCTCCGGAAAGGGTAAGCAGATTCTGCTCCACATGTTGTAACCGTCGTTTTGATCATGTTATTACAAATCCGGTAAATAATCTGATTTGGTAGGTCACATTCATGAATGGGAAGGCCATTGTAGTTACGACGAAAGGAACATATCCGATATCATTTGTGAAATGGTTATTCCATAACGGTAATTTGATACGCCAGAATTTTCAGTGTTTAGTATCTTTTGAGGCATAATTTATTATTTTTTTAATTGCATCTGTCAATTTTTTTTATATTTTCAATAATTTCAATAAAAAAAAATAATACATTAGTAGATCAATGTGAGACGAGACAAATCAACATAACAAACAAAAGCTAAAGGAATCCCATGAGGTTAAAAGATGTTCACCGACCCTGGAAAGTGATTTCTTCCATGCATGCATCTCCGCCATGTCAATCAAATTTCACAATCGGAAACAAGATACATCGACAAAAGTTCAGATCAGACGGCGTAAACTGGTATCTCAATATATACGAATCGATAAAGATGCCGCTGGTGAGCTGGGTCACCAACACATCTTATCGATCAACTAATTTGTGATGATGACCTTAAAACAAATGCAATGTCGATATGAAGTTGTTCTACATCACAATTCTGTTGAAGCAAAAAATCAGCATCTGTATGGTGACATGTATTCATAGCAATTCTTTTTTAATCATATAGGTGGAGAACACCTATATTATGGCATTAGACGGTGATGTTGACTTTTCTCCAGAAGCTCTCCAGCTACTCCTAGATAGAATGAAGAAAAACACGAAAGTTGGAGCGACGTGTGGTCGTATTAAACCAGGAGGATCTGGTAAGGCACTCGTGAAACTAGGAACACTAATACATTGGACAATGATAAACTTTTCACAACAGACTTAGTACACATTGTAATTCTTGCTTAAATATGCATCGATTGCATATTTACTAGTACACTAGTATTATACAGTATACTCTTTTAATGTAAAAGTGATAAGTTCGATAACTTTTATGTCTATTGGTCATTCTTTCTATTGGTCTACTCTTTTTTTCCTTATTTTGTTTTAAAAGCCCACACAATCAGAGCGTCATATGGGCATGCTATACAGTATGGTGCAATTCATTGCAATCACTCATAAACTACTTATCTACCGAACAGTTATAGGGGATAAATCACGAGTAAGCAATAGCTCACAGGTTTTATATGTGACAGTATTTCAATATTGTAGGTCCGGTTGTGTGGTACCAGAAATTTGAATATGCTATAGGACATTGGTTACAGAAATCAGCAGAGCATGTTTTTGGTTGCGTCCTTTGTAGTCCCGGATGTTTTAGTCTGTTTCGGGCAAAAGCTTTAATGGATGATAACATCATGAGAACATATGCAAATGTACCGACTGAACCCAAACATTATATACAATACGATCAAGGTAAGGTGACAACTATTTGATTGTTATGTTGAAACAAACAAGAAAATTGTATTTTAAATCTAATAACGACTTCCATGGAATTAGGTCAATGTCACACATAATAAAGGAGAGTTCCGTTCTGTTAATGCTAAAATAACTATTACATTTTGACTTTATAGACATATACATAAAAAGTATAACAATATTCTTATTGATAACTTGGTGCGTTTTTATGAAGATTACACGAAGGAATCTTATACAGATAGTAGTAATGAATAAAAAATGTAAATTTGAATATTCTTATTACTTGAAATAACATAATTGGTACCAATATTTCTGCACCAAATACGCATTTTGACAATCAATGTCTCTATGGAGATGTCCGCGGCCCAAATAGTTAAAAATCCAAAGCTTATTTAAAGGATGAAAAGCTATAAATAAAAAAGACAAAAAGTATAGCGAAAGTCGGGCAAAGAATCAGAGCTTTGCATGATGGAGATAAATTTTATATAATTTCAAAAATTTCGTAACACAAAATTATGAAAATACAAAATCCGTATTTCTATGCAAGAACCGAAGTACTGTCTACTGGGATGGTGATACCCTCGGGGACTAACAATCCACCAGCAGAGGCATCGACCCAGTGGTAGTAATTACATAGACGGTACCTTTTTTTTTTTACTGTACTGGATTCGGATCTCGACAATCAAAAATAATGTCTCTTCAGTGATGCTCGTGACCAAAGAATTTTAAAATCCAAAGCTTATTAAAAGGATAAACCAAAAAGGACATAAAAGGTATAGCCAAAGCCAGGCAAGAAATCAGAGCTTTGCATGAGGGAGATATATTCTTTAATTTTGAATAATACCAAAACATTGTAAGAGCAAATATTTATTACACAACATCCGTAATTTCATACCAGTACTGGCTACTAGGATGGTGATACCCTCTGTGACTATCAGTCAATCGGCAGAGGCAAACAAATATTCAATAGTCTTATACTATACTATCGTATATTATAACTAAATTTTTTTTTTAAATTGATGACCCGCTGTGCATCTTCTCCAAAATGTTAAAAAAAACAAAGGAATATTTTTATCAACCTTAAAATTCATTTTTTTTTCTCGATAAAAATCATGTCATGTTAGGCTAATAGGTAAAATATCGAAATCCGATAAATACTCAAAGTCCTTATTCAAATAACAAAATCAATAGCTCAAACGCATCGAACGAATAAATGGCATCTGTCTTATTCCTGAATTGATACAGGCATTGTCTTATGTAGAAAATTGTGGATTACACTTAGCTTTATAGCTAGCGAAACCTCTCACTTGATTGACAGTCGCATACAATTTCATTATATTGACAACGGTGTGTAAACAAAACAACAGACATAATAGGAAAAAATGTCAAAAATAGGGGTAGAGCAGTCAATATTGTGCTATAAGCTTTTTCACTATAAAAACAAATAAATATGTAACAAAAAAACACAAATAGGCATATAGACAAGGCACATTATCAAAAATGAAAGACAAACATACAAAAATGTACCGTAGCACATTAATACAAGGACGGAATGTATAATTACAAAGCCACGACAAATGTAAAAGGCAAACAGACAAAGAAAATTAGCAAAAATGAGAGACAATAATACTAAATTTTACCATAACAAATAACACAATAACACAATGTATAAGTATATAGTGGATATCACCAAAAACAAACAATGCAGTAAATATAATATTCATGATGACAAATACTTTATCAAGTTATTAATATAATAAACAACGTCAGTACCCATAATCTATACTTCATGACCATCGTATATTATTTGTGAAGTTGATACGGAAATAATCAACAAGGTCTTGGTACCTTTCGATAATTTTTTTTTAGAAAAAATAGAGACGTCATTTCACAATTTTCTACATTTGAAATGCCTGTGCCAAGTCAGGAGTATGACAGTTGTTGTCCATTCGTTTGATGTGTTTCATCATTTGATTTTACCATTTGATTAGGGACTTTCAGTTTTGCATTTCCCTCGGAATTCAGTATTTTTGTGATTTTACTTTTACATACCCTTGGTTCGTCAACTTTCTACTCCGACACTGGTGACATTTTACAAAGTCGGAGTAGCAGCTGCAAGCTCTTGGGTACCGAATATGTTGGTAGTGTATATCTCATATGCAGGTTAAGTTGGTATATTGATACTCAGTTGGAGGAAATTGATATAGATTCTGGAACTGAGATGATTGCGTATGTCAAATTCGAGGTATGAGTCCTTAAATTGGCGTCGGAGGCCATGGATGTTGTTTCTGAGCGAAGTGTTCATGGGATCTGATCAAATGAGTAATGATTGTTAATGGAAAGAACAAAATCAATATATATATGTGTAAAACTCCAATTGTACGAGTTCCGCTATCTATTTATATCTATATATATGTTTATATCGCTTATATGGGCATCGGAGGTCAACTCAATATAAGGACAGTCTATTTGAAGATGTGTGTGACAAGGATGGTGGCCGTTAGAATTATAGTTGATTTCTAATCACCAAACCGATATACAAATGAACTGAGTGTATGCTTTGTGAGGAATAACTGGCATTTCAATAACTATTGCATCCCAAAACACATGTCTATAGATAGACTGGACTTAAATAAGCGAACCGGTTAAACCCCGCCCAGTCAAAAGAAATAAAACAAGTAATAACCGGAAGTAGCTCCTCGGCGATAATTTAGAAAGTTATGTTGAAACCTTCAACTATTGTTCTTTTAACATTTGGTTATTAATTAATTTAGTGATGTACGGCAGGGGTATATCGTTCGGGCATTCGGGCTTACAAGCGGCTGTCAAACAGTGTCCTAGGAATAACTAGAAAACACTTTGACGAAATCATTTCAAAATTAGATATTTTTATGCATAATGTTTTCTGGTCTGCGTCCGTTCGTTCGTCCGTTCGTTCGTCCGTTCTTCCGTCTGTCCCGCTTCAGGTTAAAGTTTTTGGTCGATGCAGTTTTTAATGAAGTTGAAGACCAATCAACTTGAAACTTCGTACACATTTTCCCTTTGATATTATCTTTCTAATTTTAATGCCAAATATAATTTTTACCTCATTTTCACGGTCCACTGAACATAGAAAAGGATAGTGCGGATAGGGCATCCGTGTACTAGGGACACATTCTTGTTTCCTTTGACTTAACGAAGGTCAAATTTGATTTTCACGATCTTAGATTTTATAGTTGCTGATTTGTAGACATTTAAAAGTAGCGAAACGTTATACTTAGCGCGATTTCTTTGCAATCGCTTAATTTCTAAAAAAAAATCCTTTACCTTTTTTTTTTACCTGATCCTGTTTTTGAGTGAAAATTGGAAAATATCATTTCATGCAGTGAATATCGGTTTGCTGTCATTTTGACGGTCTCGTGTTAAGTTTTGTTTTAATTGTATCCATGTCTTCCGTAGCTATGTGATTTCCCCCCTTCTTTACAATTCTACGATTGGTGCTTTTATGTCTATGAAAAAGCAAGTTTAATCCATTTAAATGTAGATTTTCTTGTTTAAAAGCAAGAACATCGTAAATTGTTGTTTGAGTTCCTTTCTTTTCTTTTGATTGTTTGAGAATTGTTCTTTGTAAATTTTATCCCAGGAAAATAGAATGGATCATCATCAAGGAAAAAGTATTAACAAAATTACTGAAATTGACGGTAAATTAACAATAGGTGAATTCCACAATACCTGAAAATGAATGTTACTTTCCGAATACCTTTCATCAATAACACTGAAAAGCAAAACATATAAGAGTCATAAGAATTTATACAAAACTATGTTAGGTTAAATATGACTGATGTGCCATCAAAGGCATAAATAGCGTTTGTAATATCAAGAATTCGACATAAAGTTTTTTTTATTATTATTTACAGTATTAGTATTGTGCTTTAAGGTTGTTGTATCATGGCTACAACCCTTTGTATTCATATTTATAAAACAATATCTTAATTTCTAAACTAAATTCTTGACATTCCTTTAATCTAAAATTTAGGTGAAGATAGATGGCTCTGCACACTCTTGTTACAACAAGGTTATCGTATTGAATACTGTGCAGCTGCAGAAGCATTGACGTTCGCACCAGAGGATTTCCGAGAATTCTTCAACCAACGAAGGAGATGGCTGCCATCTACAATGGCTAACAATTTAGATATACTAATGAACTACAAGCAAATAACAAAAAATAAGAGTATGTCACACCTTTATGTCATCTATCAGGTAATTCTGTTGATGTCATCCGTCTTGGGCCCATCTACTGTGTTACTGGCAATGCAATCAGCTATCAGAACCGTTTTCAGCACATCCGCTATAGTTGCATATATCCTCACCTATGGACCAGCAATACTTTTTATATTTATTTGTTTAAAGTTCAAATCACAGACACAGCTAACAATAGCTATGATATTGAGTGCAATATATGCAATGTTAATGATGGCGGTTGTAGTTGGTACCATTGTAAACATTTCAGAAGAAGGGTTTTTTACTCAATCTGCTGTTTTCATGTATGTCTTAGTAGGCGTTTTTCTCATTGCTGGACTTTTCCATCCCCATGAACTAACTGATTTGTTTTGGGGAGTTCTTTATTTCATATGCATTCCAGCTGGCTACCTATTCTTGATTATCTACGCGATTTGCAACTTGAACAATGTTTCATGGGGAACAAGAGAAACACAGAAGGCTGTTTTAGAATGCCAAACACAAGGAACACATAAAAAGAAAAAGACAGAAGAGGAATTTGGAATTGTTTCAGTTGAGGTTATTGAGGATATTCTTAAACAAGTTAAGTCCAGAAAAAACCAGGATTCTCCATGTTTAGATTTGATTCCGTCGATATTTCAGTGGATCAATAACTTCGTCATTTTGCGTTCTTTAGAAAGCGTGGTTAGCATTTTTAAAAATACTGTTGCCGATGATGAAATCGTTAAAGCAGATGGTCGTTCACTTATGCAGAAATCAATGGGACGGACAATGACAAAATTTCTAATCCATGAGGATAAAACTACTGATGAAAATTCTTGGGCAAAAGCACATGGCACCATGGAAAAGCTAGACCAAAAGGAATGTAATTTCTGGATTGAATTGATTGATAAGTATCTTAAACCATTGAATCCAGATGAAAGAAAAAGCTGTCGATGAAAGTTTGAAAAACTTCAGAAATAAAGTAGCATTTGCATTCTTTTTTGTAAACGGTCTTTGGCTTGTTATAATGACGGCAATGAATGAAGTGAAAAATGTTCTCAATATAAGGATAGAAACTGTTGAGGAGTTTACTATCATTATTGAACCACTTGGACTTCTCTTTATAGTAATATTTGCGCTTCTATTATTTTTGCAATTCTTTGGTATGATCCGTCATCGATATGGAACTTTTTTGCATCTAATTGCGGCAACAAATTTACGAAAGAGAAAGAGAAAGGGAAGTTCCTCGTCTACAGAACAGAAAAGCGGAAATAGGAATGCACAAAATATGGGAAATGACGAGACACCGACGATTAAACAAAATGTCAATCAAATGCATCCAGTAAGAGAGGAAATGAGCAGACTTGATTCAGAAGAAAGCGTATAGTTTGTTTTTACATAGTTTTAATTTTTGAGAGAAGTTAAGAACCGCTTCCTTAAACTGACCCTTACATGAGGACTTTATAAAACTTTAAAATAGTAATAAATGTTTGATTTTACAGTCATAACTACCAAACAGGTAAGAAAAATGTGTAAACTTTTCCCAAAAGAATTTGTAAAAGGCTTATTCATGATTTGAATGTTATCAAAACAATAATTGTAATATACGTGTTATATGAGCTAACACATAGCCATTTATTTCTGAAATAAAAAAAATATAAACATTTTGCTAGCATATTTCTATTATCCTGTGAATGAGCTAAATGTATAAAACAAATGTGTATGTAACAGCAACCCCACGACAAACATATTAACAAAACACATTATGACATTTTGTATACATATATGTGTATGTAGATAAAATGTGGTATGACTCTTAATGAGACAACTATCCATCAAAGACCATGCAGACTATTTTTACGACCGTTGGAAAAGACTTAATGAGAATTGTAATCACGTTTTGTTACAGCTGTTTAAATAGAAAATGTATTAAATATATAGTATTTGGAAGGCCATATAATATACCTCGATTTAGGATAGACTCTTGAATTTTAAAGTGTCGAAAAAGGATACTCGAATTATATAAACCGGAGGGAAATTTTAAAACAAGCCAAAACGAAATAAATATAAACAAGTCCTAATTGAAAACAACGTTCAAACCTATGATTGCGTTGGATCAAAACCGCAATTTTTATACGTCTGCATGTAAAAAAAATTTCGTTGTGAAGGGGGTCTACAGCACAAACAACATTTTCAAAAAGACCAAAAAAGTGAAAAAGTATAGTTTAACAATTATATATATAAGCAGATCGGCGCTTCTCAAAATGTTAAAGTACATATCTAACTAAGGACATTAATGGTATACATATTTTTATATGAAAATCAACCTGAATAACTTAAAACTATTTTTACCATGGGTTTAAATGATACACTTAGTTCCCTTTTAAGATCATAACTATTTGTTTTGTCCCGTATTGAATAACATTATTTACATTCTGTATTCCTAATATACATAATATATAGTGACAGTTAAAAACGTTTGTGGATTTAGAAAATAAACTTCCTGATTCATTCAAGCATCGTTCTATAAGCTCAGACTCGGTAAGTCACTAAAAAAATGCTCACTGTATTATTATACAAATCTTCAATTTCCTTGCTTGATTGTTTAAGCATCATACATTCTTTATTTTATCGTAGATTTCCAACACTCTAGGTAACCCAATTTAAGTCTCAAAATTAAAAACAAAAAATAGCAATCGATCATCAAAATGTGTATAGTTTGTCCAAAACGTTGGTAGTTTGAATAAAAACAAAGATATTGAATACAATCTAACATGCATATAGCTATAATAGCAGTGTTTACCAAAAACTAAACACAGAAAAAAAAGAACAAACGAAGGTAAGAAGCCTGTTGGTCAGTGGTTTTCGATTGTTGGTGTGGTTTATAGGTGTTTCTCGTTTATATATAGCATTGACCAATGGTTTTCCTGTTTGAATTGTTCAACACCAGTCATTTTGGTGGGTTTTTTTTATAGCTTTCTGTTAGGTGTGAGTCAAGTTTAAGGATCGGTGCTGAAAGCCATACTTTGGTCTATTATATTGTTATTTTTTTTTTATACATTTTGACTTGGTTGAAGAATTGTTTTATTTTATATTTTATTTTTTCACTAAAACGATTTACCGGAGCGGTTTTTTTTACTACCCTTCAAATCAATGTCAACAAAAATGTAAAGAACAGAAAAATTCAATATAGAAGTAAAATACTAGGATTTTGATCAACACTACCTTTCAATGTTCTTCTCAGTACAATGGTACTCATTGCAAAAGATAAACAAAAGTCAGAAATTGATATACGCATTTGCACAAATTGTTACATTTAAAACATCACGTATTCGCTAAAGCATGTCAAACTATAAAACAAGAAAAATATGAAACAATAAACATTGTTTTGTTGAGATAGTTTAAAAAACTTATGGCTATATATACTTTTTGTGCATTCATTACGAGATTTCAGTCGTTTGATAGATTTCGATTGAATTTACCTATTGATATGTAATGAGGTTTTATTTGACATTAAATCTTTTTCATAAATATGTTGTGTCGATGAAAAGCAGAAAAAAGACGTAGTTCGATCAATTGACTGCTTCGCTAATCAACAACTTAAGATGCAAAAACTTCCTGCTCCTTGACGTAGAAATAGTCAGTCCACTGGTGATAATAAAGGGAAGGTTTAAGATAAAAAAAAATAATTAAGAATTAAAAAATATTGCAACTCTGCCACATGTTCCAGTGTCTGTCAGAGGTTAATAAACTCGTAGGAGGTTGACCTATGTCATGTCCTAATATTTTTTATTTATATTTGGAGAATTTGGTGATGATAATTGATTGTAATAGAAATTCGATGGGTTCCATAGGGAAATTCACACTCATCTATCGAAAACAAACTGAATTGTCTATTTGTCATTTCGAAGCCTCGTATATCTGACTTGATAAGCGGTATGGGCTTTGTTCATTGTAAAATTAATTGTCGTTTTGTTTTATTGTTGCATCTATAATTCTTCGCAAAAATTAAAAAATGTTCCTGTAATTGAAATTTTGTTCAAATTCAATGGTATTTTGTGTTTGCACCGGCTTGAAAAAATAAAAAAAACATTTAAAAGAAGCAACTTCGAAAATCTCTGTACTTTAAGTGGCGTTTCACATGAGTAGAATATAAGGTCAACGATTGAAACTTTCCGTGGAACAACGTCAAAATCGTTGTTTTATTTGGAACGTCGTGTAACGCTAAGTGGCACCAATACCGTGCGTAACGTCCGTATAGTTACCTATAGTTGTTAATTTCTGTGTCTTTTTGGTCTCTTGTGGAGAGTTGTCTCATTGGCAATCATATCATATTTTCTTTTTTATATTGACCATGCCATGGCAAAAAAAAAAAAACCACCCAGAAAAACGACCGAAAGACAAATATCAGTATACGAAAACACATCATACAAAACTAAAGACTGAGCAACATGAAACCGATAAAAAATAACCGGAGCAGATCTTGGGAGCTCAGAAAGGGTAGAAAGATACCGCTCCATATGTAACACCCGCCGTGTTGCTAATATTAGTACAAACCCGGCGATAAGTCAAATTCGAAAGGTCACATTCAAGGAGGACAGGGTTGTTTTTACGCCAATTGAAATAGATATTACATAACGGTAGATCTGTAATTGTTTCATTTTGTTTGCTTAAACAGATTTTTTATAGCTTACCATATTGTATAGATTGTACATTGTTGAAGACTCGAATATGATATTTTTTTTGTATATGTGTCTTTGGGTTGCTTTCTCTTTCCCATTGGGATATAACCTAACATCATTTTCAATATATAGTGAATTTTTATAGTAACTCCTTCGTCATCTATACAAATACGTGCCCAATAATTCATTTATAAGTGCATTACTTCCCTATAGCCTGTATAAACTGCGAAGTTGTATTATTTAAAGAAAACAATACATATTTTCCATGGAAAAAGCGACTAAAGGACACATTATATGTATATTGTGTAACAATTCAACTGATGTTAATTGTTTCCCTGTCACCTACACGGAACTGCACATCAGCTTCATTATGTGAAGAAAGCAGGCGACAAAATAATATTTAGCAAAGAAAAGGTGTCAATAACAAAACAAATTGTTGAAGGTTGAATTATTTAAATCTTTGAAGCTACCCGTGTTGTCAGTTTGAACAAATAATGACAACTGTTCAAGACTAATTATGCAGAGAATAATTATGTACTATATAAAGAATATAATTATGATTATTATAACTTGCAAAAATCAGTCAAGAATGTTTATGATTTATAAAATCCCTTAAAGATCACCTCTCAAGTGTTCTTTTGTATGAAATTGAATTACTCCTTTTACAAAAGTTTGAGATCGTCCGTACATTGTGCGTCGTTTAAAAGGAAATAAACTTCCGGATTCATTCCTGCATCTTCCAAAAGAAAAATGCAATTGGTAAGTTATCAATTATATGAGTTTTTGACAATAGTTTTCTCATGTTATTATGTTTAGCAAATTAAAACAAATAATGCATCAGGAATAGTTTGGCAAAATGTGTATGATACTTTTATCATTTTTCATTGTGAATTGCATAAAGGTGGATGCTGTTCCCTTATGTTTTTTTTATTTCCCTTGTTTGTCTTTTTTATCCGAACTTATGGTATTGGGAGAATTTAATTTTTGAATCTGAATGTTTTGAAAATTCATTTTTATGCCCCACCTACGATAGTAGAGGGGCATTATGTTTTCTGGTCTGTGGCTCCGTTCGTCCGTCCGTCTGTGCTTCCGTTCGTCCGTCTATGCTTCCGTTCGTCCGTCCGTCTGTGCGTCCGTTCAGGTTAAAGTTTTTGGTCAAGGTAGTTTTCGATGAAGCTGAAATCCAATCAACTTGAAACTTAGTACACTTGTTGCTTATGATATGATTTTTTTTAATTTTAAAGCCAAATAAAACTTTTGACCCCAATTTCACGGTCCACTGAACATAGAAAATGAAAGTGGGAGTTTCAGGTTAAAGTTTTTGGTCAAGGTAGTTTTTGATGAAGCTGAAGTCCAATCAACTTGAAACTTAGTACACTTGTTGCTTATGATATGATCTTTCTAATTTTAAAGCCAAATTAGACTTTTGACCCCAATTTCACGGTTTGCTAAACATAGAAAATGAAAGTGGGAGTTTCAGGTTAAAATTTTTGGTCAAGGTAGTTTTTGATAAAATTGAAGTCCAATCAACTTGAAACTTAGTACATACTTATGTTCCCTATAGTATAATCTTTCTAATTTTAATGTCAAATTAGATTATTACCCAATTTCACGGTCCATGGAACATGGTAAAGGATAGTGCGAGTGGGACATCCGTGTACTTTGGACACATTCTTGTTAGTTATCTTTAAAAAAAAAATTGAAACTCTTGTTAGAACGGTTTGTTACTATGCATACATGTATGTAAATAAATCATGAAATAATTATCTGTGTGACGTATAAAAAGTATGTTTGGTTCAGTACATTAGAACATCTCGTGTATTACTGAAATTTATTTTCAGCACGCAGACCCATTTTCATTCTATTTTCATATCTATAACGAATTTAAATTGTATGTTATGATTGAAACTTGTGTTAATGGGAATGTTTATTTCCACAAAATTGTTTAAAGTCTCACTAAAATGCATGAAATTTTTATGAATGAGTTTTGTGAATAACTACATTAGATTTATTAACCGGATCCGATAAAATTCATTAAACATTTAAAAGAGGGACGAAAAATACTAAAGGGACAGTCAAACTCATAAATCTGAAATAAACTGACAACGCCATTGCTAAAAATGAAAAAGACCAACAGACAAACAATAGTACACATAACACAACATATAAAACTAAAGAATAAACAACACGAACCCCACCAAAAACTAGGGGTGATCTCAGGTGCTCAGGAAGGGTAAGCAGATCCTGTTCCTCATGTGGCACCCGTCGTGTTGCTTATGTGATAACAAATCCGGTAAATAGTCTAATTTGGTAGGTCACATTCATGAAAGGGAAGGGGATTGTAGTTATCCGATATCATTTGTGAAACGGTTATTCCAGAACGGCCAACCAACTCGTGATGGCGTCCCGTAAAATTTACGAAGGGATGATTTCAACTTTACCATTTGGAACTCTTGGTTTAATAGCTTCCTTGTGAGCAGCAACCCTCTATCAAGAAAATCATGATAGGAAATGCAAGCACTGGAATATCGTATCAATTGGGAGATATATACCCCGTATGCAGGTGCTGCTGGAATGTTGCTACTTAGAAATGGAAAGTTCACAATTGGACAGCTGAAATCATCTCTTTTGTCGTAAAGTTTTGTTTTCAACTGACCCTCATTGTCAATTTCTAGATGTAAGTCAAGATATGAGGCCGACTTAACTGTATCTGTAGTATCCTTTATCTCTAATATTCATTAAATCTCACCGATTCAATCAACTTTGAAACTTAATGAATTATATGATATTTGTATTATTCAGTTTCCCAATTCATAAGCAAGGTAATCAATTGCGTAATTGTTATCGCGAAAACAAATGGATATGGCTACCAGAGAGACATTACAAATCAAGATTTTAATCGAAATATATATTTGTTTATTACGTGGGTAAAGTAAAACGTGAAACAACAGTTCTACAATTGATTAGTTTTCATATCGAATTTTAGTGAACCGTCATCTTTTGATAAGATTCCTATCGTTGCTCATCGTTTAAATACGAGTTTCTGCAGCTTGTCGTTGCTTTATGGCATCAAGGACTCTGATATTAAGATCATATTATACTGACTATTGCTACATATGCAAAGCTGTCTACAAGTACCCGTATTGCCTTTCATTATTTCCTAGACTACCCCGTATAGAATGTCAAATGTCGGTTAATCATTTTAATTAATCTAATTGAATACGTTGTCTTTTGTAATGACTGTCGGTAATATATTATTTTCTATATTTCAGAGGATTTAAGGGTTTCATAATATTTGTAAAGAAACAGGACAATATTTGTTTACTCGTCGACAACATAAAAACGAAATGGAAAGTGAGGACCAAGGAAGGAAAAGAATCAAGTAAGAATTTAGAATATAGTCATTAGACGTAATGTATATATACTGACAGACTTTAGAAAATCAACTTACATTTTTGTAATTTTTTTTACCAACACATGATTGATTATCATAGAACTACTATCCATAAATATCTTTATCTTAGAAAACAAAATCCGTGCTTGACTTACCTGAGGTTATTGAACATACCGGATTTTTGAAGTCGTACTAATGTCTTAAAGCGAAATTTGAAACTTTTAAATGATTTTTTTAAAGTTGTTTTGCGCCATGTCTATATAAGTTGAGCATACAACGTCCTTTTTAGAGACATGTTTACGGCCGCAACGTCAGTATGCTTGAACAATATAATAAACTTCTCTCCACCAACATATTGCAATCGTATCATGCTGCTTATGACATACTTCTTAATTTATTTTATATTCCAGCGGATTATCAAATGGAAAGATGAATTACTGGGATATCTTCCGAAAGGATGTTTCCGAAAACGAAAAAGAAAAAGCGTCTGGAGCAACAGATACTTTACTAAGGGTCTTGAAAGTAGTGGCCTACTTAGTGTTTTTCTTTCTTGTATTTGGGGGATCCATCGTCACCAAAGCTTCACTTCAAATCCTCACAAATGAATTCAACAAAGAAAATAAATCAAGATTTTCAGTGAGTTAGATTTTATTCTATTTAAATTTGTGTCATACTTGTATGTATATGAATGGTTATTATCTATTCCACAAATACGAAATAAGAGACACAACCGATTAACTTTACTAACATGAGGCTTAAAACTCGATCACGGAGGGAAAAAAAACCGATGTCATCGATTTGGTTAAAAGACGATGGTATTCTTTAATACGGCGACCTAAAAATAGATAAAACAAATGAAGATCAATGAAGTCTAGAGGTCTTCAACATTAAACAATCGTACATACAATATGCCCAGTTCTAAATAGCACTGAATCTAGAAAAGTTTGGCCTCAATAAAATAGTGTATTAAAGGTAAATTAATTCAATAAAACAAAATAGTCCTGAAAAACTGGCTACAAGAAAAAACGATGTTTGCCTCATTTCGTTTTTACATTTTCATTTTAGACAAATTTAGCAAAAGATGCCATCGCTTATTATCTCCTGTTTATTTTGACGATTCCTGACGCTGTTAAGCTACTGCTATCATTCTTCAGATTTGTGTTTGGAAAACGTGCGTTACCAACTATTGCACAGATGGTTGTTGTGAGTAAAAAATGATTAAACTATTCAAATTATTTAAACAAACACCAAAAAAGAGTAAGTTTCTTAACACTTTAACAAACACAAATGAATGAGTTATATATTTACTTAGTATTTCAACTAATAACAATGAATGAGTATTTCAACTTACAACAATGAATGAGTATTTCAACTAACAACAATGAATGAGTGAGTATTTCAACTAACAATAATGAATGAGTGAGTATTTCAACTAACAATAATGAATGAGTAAGTATTTCAACTAACAATAATGAATGAGTGAGTATTTCAACTAACAATAATGAATGAGTATTTCAACTAACACTCAACTAATTTTCTGAGTAACTAAGCAGCTGCCATCAAATGTATATAAAACAAATACATTATAGATGAGTTTAATACATATATTTCATTTGCTTAAATATACAAAAGGGATGAGACACAAGTAAATCTTACTTCTATAGTCTTCTGCCATAACTGTATAGATGATGATGATGTTGTTGACTTATATATATTGAAACAAATGTATAACGAAATGTTTCCAGTCGTTCATATTTTATAACCTGTTTAAAAGGTTTTCAACTAGCTTTTTACGTGTGTTGTCTATGATTTATTCCAGATGGTTGTTAAAGAATGCCTACACATGTTTTGTCTAGGAATAATCGTTTTCTTGGTTATGCCAAAACTTAACTCTATTGAAGTGTGCGCTTTCTTGGCTGGAATGCCATTGGTTCCTTCCATTCTTCATACAATTTCATACCGAAGGAAATGTACTAAGAGATTTTGTAAACAAATCTTAAATATTCTTTCAATTTTACTGCAAGCAGCAGCCGTATGTGCAGTCCCACTTTATAAATCTTTCAAGGACCAGATAACAACGGAAGAAACATTCTGGATGATATTCTCTTCTGTTCTTGTGAGTGTTCGATGGTTTGAGACTTATTTCAAATATTCTAGTACATCAAGAGTGTTTAAAACATTATTTGCTTATGAAAACAGAATTGAGACACACTGTGCGTCAACACTAATTACTAGCTTCTGTCGCCTTCTTCTTATTATCGTTCTGTTCCCCACTTATTTTGCGCAAAATATCCATCGACCAGAAATTGCTTTCGAAATGAAACCAGAGCTTCACATTGAATGTTCAATATCTCAGTTGAACAGTACTAGGTGCACACATTATCCTGATCCTTCGCTGATGACGCCGTTCCTTGTTCATTTCTTCGTGTGTATGGGGCTGTATTATGCGGCAGTATTAGCCACTAAAGTTTGCATGGATCGGATTTGTTTCTGTGTGGCACTAGCTTTAGGTGCTCCTGTATATGTTGGGATAATTGTAATATCACGAGTAACCGACAACTGGATATCTAATACTTTCATTAAAGATGTTGATAATATGGACTTATACGTCATGGTCGCCATTTTCGTCATAGCATGGTTATCGCAGTTGTGGATTTGCCGTCATATTTGGTACAGCCCACACAACAGACTGACATTTGAGTACAAGTGAGTTCATTTTTATCGATGTAAATTTTAATGAAGTAGCAATTATAAAAATATGACTTGATTAAAGATCAGTTAGCGCGAAAATGAAGAGATTAATTTTTATAATAATAACTATAATATTGTTTTCACCCCAACAATAAGTGTAGGCGCATGTCCTAAGATAGGAACATCGTAAGTTCCTGACTGCTTTTCGTTTTGTCTGAAAATTTTGTTATTTGGTGAATTTTGTGTCGAAGGCAGGTCTATTGTCTGTTGAAATTATTCACAAATGTGTTTGACTTGAGGCAATAAAGATAAGATTCGTACATTATGGTCAATTTCGAAATGGCCCGGTTAACCAAATGAGGTAGATTCAAAATAAACGAACGACATAATGCGTCAATAGCATTTCTTTTTTGTCGGATTCTCTATTGAGTTGTCTTTCTAACGATGGGTTCCTGGTCATATACTGACCGACTTTAAAAACGTAACACTCATTTTGTTGATATTTTTGCCAAATCATTTTTGATTTTTATACAACTAGTATTCATGCTTATCATACTTCTTTCTCTTGAGAAAAATTCAACATCTGACTTACCTGTGTTTATTGAACACTACGAATTTTTGAAGCCGCACGAATTTTTTAAAGCGAAATTTGGAACCTATAAAATATTTTTTCAGTTCTTTTTGCTTCATGAAACAGTTCTTTTAATCCTTGGGCTCACTAAAATCAGTTGAACAATGTTGCATCTCCATATTGTCAAGACTGATGAACAAAAACTAATCTGCCTATAAGAATACTGCCAGCAGAAAAACGTGAACGTGCTGCAAAAATACAGTTTGACTTCAGAAACTCGTCTTACTGTCCTTCCGACAATGATACAGGTAGACGGGATTTGTTGCTGACCATCCATGACTAGATGAACATGTAGTGACAATGCAGTGTCACTAGAATTCGATTACGCAACGTCATTTGCGAGACATGTTTACGGCCTCAACGTAAACTGTTTATTAAATTGTAGAATGCCATTGCGCACAGATTTATGCCATAAATGTTTCCCATAAACTAAACTGTCAAAGAACCAGCTGAGAAAAAACATTTGAAGTTCTTAAGTTTCAACTGCATCATTGCCAAAACCATTTTTAATGGGTTGAACAAAGGCAAAATGAGAATGTAAAACAGAACTTAAAACATGTCGAACAGAATTGGTTGACCTTTCTGACAATCATTTTGGCGTTTGTCACAGGCAGTCATCGCTATTGACGCTGACACATTCATTCAAAAATTTCAAAAAACTAATCAGTGTTGCGTTTCTAAAGTCGGTCAGTATATTATTGGTCACACATTATAAGCATGAATAATATATTGCGGTTGTAAAACCTACTAGATCGACAGCTATAGTAAATTTTTTTTGACAAGATTCGCAGCTCTACATCTGTAATAAATATGTTGAGATGAGAATAAGAAAATGCACACAGAAGCCGTCACTTTAAAAATTGCCAATTGTTTTATTGTTTTATTACGTACATTTTTTTTAAGTGTTTCAACCTTTATGTATTGTTCTTATTACAGATTATTTGTCTTACCCCATTACTGCAGTCCGATAGCCGATATATCTTTATTACACAGCAGAAGGATTGTTTCTGGTACAACCGAGTCCAAGAAATATGAAGAATCTATACCGACGAAGGTCTATATTTGTGCAACGATGTGGCATGAAAATAGAACCGAAATGAAGCAAATTATGAAAACTTTGTTCAGGTATGTAAATTTCTCTTTACATTTAATAGGGTCCTGTCGATCAATTGCCGGTAGGGATAAAGTAATCAGATTGTCTTTCCTCCCATCTCCCATGTGGCAGCAACTCTTCTGCGACCGTATGATAGGAAACTTTCATACGTAGTAGACTTAGGATTATGTTCATCATGTATAGTTGAATGTTTTGTCCGATATTTCGATTCGACCATTTTGGACTTTTACCTTTGGAACCTCGAAGGATCGTTTGCCATTTTGTACCGTAATTTTTTTTCCACCATTTTCCCGAGAATTATAGGACGGTGACTATTTCTTTACTTTCATAACCGTACCTCCCATTACATTCTTCTTGTGAGCGAGATGAAGGGTTCATAATCCGTTTCATGTACTATCCCTTTCTCATTTAATTCTTTACCATTTTTTTGGACAACACCTTGAATTTGAACCCCTTTTGTTTGGTTGAAATTCAAAACATTATAGATTGTGAACAAATTATATAGATTTATTAATCCTATATAGAGGAGAGGAGGCTATCACTATCCGTTTTATTTACAACTATCCCTTTCTCGTGCAATCCATTACCACTTGGTTTTTTTAATACCTTAAATTCAATACACGGTATAATTGGGCAAGTATTGAAACAAACTGTTTCAGTTGAATTTCGCAGGCGGGCAGTACGGCGACAGGGCATGCGATTACGATCTTTGAATTTGTTCATTTTCTAAAAAATGGCGTTTTCTGTGGAAAAAAGATTGATTTAAAGACAAACTTAGGGAGAACAAAACTACACTTATACATCAGGTCACAAATACTCCACTTTGTATGGTTTCAGAGTAATTGCGGCCCAATGATACCGGTCTCTTCCTTAAGTAGTATAGATGATTATCGTGATAAGTTTTAAGAAATCAACAAATCCAGACATTTGGATTCGATGTATCGAGCACAAATGTTGTACTATGTATAAGCTCCATTAAATGTGTTAATCGTGGTGAGGCGTGTTAGCAACGTAAAACAAATCTTACAGAGTAAAATGAAAGATCCGATTTAATTCAGATCATAGCAAGCGATAGTGTATTTTGGTTTTCCGTATCACACCGACGAAACCATTAAAATGAACAAGCTCTGGTGGATATTTTTCAATAAATGTTTGATCAACAACAAATATTGATGTGAGGCTGAATATTGCAATGAGAGAATGGGTTTCAACTCTTTTCAAGGCTCTGTTATTTTTCTGTTTGGTTGGCTGCAATAATTCACTATTTGTCCAGAATAGAGTTTTGTCTATATTGAATGAACACTTATTTATCCAAAAAGAACTTTTATTTAGATGTTGATTGCATATATACAATCGCTTTATCAATAATCGTTCGAATAATCATTCTTCCCATTTCCCTCCTTTGCAGTTGTTAAATTTAGTTATTTATTCAATCGTTGATAATCTCATTGCTTTTAGTCTAAAAAGGGATCACAAGATACCAGGTGCTCCTGTGCACATGCATTCGACGGACATTACAATTTACGGAATTTCGAGTCCTTAATGCTCCTTAACTAGGGTACCTTATTTGACCTTTTTATAAAACGTTTTTAATTGGAGTGTTGACCTGTTTAGTCTTTTGTAAACGAAACGCACTTTTAACGTACCAAATTGAAAAGTTTGGATTCTTTGACGAGTTCCATTACATTTTTTTTTGGATTTTTTGACAACCTATATCTAGATAAGTTGTATTTCATAATCTATAATGCATTTCATATCTGTATAGTATCAACTTTCAGTGACGAATACGCGTCATTGATTTCGTGTTGATGTCATGCAATTTTGTGTTTCTATTTTCTTTCAGTTAACTAATTTCTTATGTTGATACCCATTTTAAAGATAGATTTCATATAGCTATATCGTTTTAACCAGCACTTTTATTTACATCTAATCTCAATCTGTTATCCTATTTCATTTTTTTTTCAGGTTGGATATGGACCAAGCAGCCCGAGAAATTGCCAAATATGAAGTTAAAGTGCCAACTAATCGTAGTCTGTTCGGTTCTAAACTGGACAAAGATGCTATCAACAGAGACTACTATAAATTTGAAGGTAACCGTTAGTTAAGTTTTAGAGCTTGGTATATTTATATATAATAAAGTGGGAAAATCTTTCAACTGATCACAATATTTTTTGTTGTTTGCATCATCTGTAGTTTTATTAGGACGAATGATAATTAAAAATGGATATGGACTTAAAGAATGCACACGCAGGCAAAAAAATATACTAACATTATCGAAAAATATAATAACTCATTTTATACTCACCAAGCAGCAGCTGAAAAACTTGGCGATAGTTGCCTGTTCGCCGGTTCAAATAACCGTGACTTTACATTTTATGACTGTGATGTAAACAAAAAAATAGTCATGTAGAAATTAAAAAATGGTAAAATTATAGGGCAAAAATACGGAAGACAAACAAAATTGGCTGAATATAAATAAAAGCAGTGAAAAAAACACATTGCAAAGCTTACTGTGGTTGCCTGAAAGCCAAAGGAGACAATAATTGTCTACCACTTTATGGTTCCTTATACTAGAATAGTAAATTTTATGCTATAAATAATGATTGCTTTATATTTTAACAGCTCATATATTATTTGATGACGCTATGGAAACTATAGAAGGAAAACGTGAGCCAAATGAATTTGTGAAACAGCTAATGGAAATCGTCACTGAAGCTGGAACGTAAATTGTTTATTTATTTTTTTAAATCATGTATTACTTATTCTGTGTTTATGTTGTTCTCTTTTTTTCTTAAAAGTTTACATTTACTGTTTGGTTTGTGTTTCTACTTTTTCGGTAAGAAAGTTTTTTATGTTGGAAGTTATCTCGATTTATAAGAGAAACATTTTCAATCTACATAATCACGACTAAAATTTACCAATATTATACATTTGAAACTGGGCAAACTGAAATTACTACAAAATACCATATAAACGTAACTAAGACAATACCAAAATGCAAAACAAAAAAACAACATTGCACTCATACACACAAACACACTAAGATGTATAATTTTTCGATTCACTTGTTAGCATCCAACAGGTCGTTTGCATGTGACAAGTTGTATAGCTGACCATATATCCATTGTTTAATGTCGTATGGTGACCTAATATTATAATTGGCTTCTTTAGCACCGTACCGTTTCTACTTATCTTTATGTTTCAATTGTATGCTGAATATAAGCGACCAGGGATCAATGGTTAAATATTGGCAATATGCTTTTATGTATTTCAGTGATGTATATAAAATTCCGATAAATATGTTACCTCCGGACAAAGTTGTTACCCCCTATGGTGGAAGACTGAATTATACTCTGCCTGGAGAAAATAAGCTTGTTGTTCATCTTAAAGACAAGGACAAAATAAGGCACAAGAAAAGATGGTCACAGGTAAAACAAAAACTTTTACCGTTTTTTATGTGTTTTATCTGAGACTACTATAAAACATACTAGTCGCAGGTTTTATAAAGTGTAATTTGGCCTAGGTAGGACGGCATTCTGGCGTAGAAAAAAATCACAACGTTAACCGAAAATATTGCTACAAAATAGTTTATATGCCCCAGAAATTGACAGAAATAGTCACCAAAAGAATAGCAAGAACCGACATTTTGGTACTACCGTTAGAGATAAATGGGAAAACTTTAGTTTAGTTTTTTTAATAATGACAGCGGTCCCAGCTATAATAAACAAGAAAAAAGGATTGTTTTTTTCGGTTTAAACAAAGTTTATACATAAGAAGGCAGATACACCAATCATTCAACCCAAACTGAAAGGGATATTAAAGTCAAACCGCTGAATCAATATTGGTACCTATGCACATAGGGTTTTTTTTCCTTGAAGGCTTTAAATCTTCTATTATAAGTAGCGGTTTGTAATCTTGTTAAGTTTGTTTGCCTCCAAGGATTTGAAAGTGTGAGAGTCGAAACGATTTTTATATAAATCCAAAGAAATGACTAAATTAAACTAAATTGTTGACCATGAATTTCAGTGAAAGGGTTTCTATCTTGTACACGACACACTTTCTGGTAGAGGTGAATATTAATGCCAGATTATATTACTGAAATCCAAAGTGTTTAAAGTTACAGAGATGCAACGTTTATTGTGAATGCTTAATGAAAGATGATAAAAAATCTTCACATAAAGGTCTTCATTACAATTTTGCATTAATGTTTGTTGTATACACTCTGTTTATAAATCGATGACAGTGTCGATTCTACAGTTTTTTTACTTGATATATTTCAACATAAGTATTGTTTTTATGTTGATATGTTTACAATACATTTGTCTTTCGGGTACGAATCAACTTGAAACGGATACGTATTCATACATCTCACATAGCCAAATAGAAGCTCAATCAACGTGGGTTTTATAAATAGTCGTTTTTATTTTAAGTGTTACAAGTATTAACAAACAATAGCCAGTCATGTTCGAATCCTAACAAACTTACGATATGATTGTAAAGGGAAGAAAATGCTATTAAAAAATGATAAGCCGATAAAGACAGACCAAAACTTTTGCCAAAAAAGGCAACAGTCCTCAAACACTACACTTAAAACTAGAGATTAAGAAGGCTAAACTCGCCAAAACAACTAGAGATCTTAATAGCATTAATAGTTTCTGTGCACAAGATGTCGTGTTGCTTATGCAATTTCCGATGTTCATTTCCTCCTGGTGATGTAATAAATACGTAAAGAGAACGTCATTGTGACTATGGCAAATGTTGAAACACATCTGTATTCATATACGACACAGATATTTTGTAACAGTTTACCAAATCAAAATGGTTTCTGTATACTTCATAGTTAACCATTAAGAAATAGTCAGAAAACATCCCTTCAGTTGACTAGTACAACGTTAGAGAAAGACTGTCTTGGTAGTTTTGTTTTGTCTCTTGATTGTTTTTAATCTCAAATCTGTTTTAGTCTTGATTTTTCAGCAAAATATTTGTTCTGGATCACCTGAACAATGTGATTCAACGTTGTTTGCAATTCATACGATTGCAATTGTTTCAATTCTTTACTGTCCTTAGTCAGTTTTAAACGGGCTTGTGTAGCTTTGCAAGTTTAGAAAAGGATTCACAATATTCATTTATTAAACTTTATTTTGATCATCAATCCATCTATTGTAACAGATAATGTACATGTATTACTTGCTTGGATATAAACTGGTAGAAAAAGAAATAAGCAGTCCTTTAGATGAAGATTTTGAAAGCGCATCATCATTATTCCAAGCATTACCCAAAGACATAGTTCAGCAGGTAGTTTTCTGAGTTGTGTAGTGTAATTTACATTGTTTACATTTTTGTTTTGTAAGCATTCATACTGTAACTAAAAAAGCACCATTCAATTAAAGCAAGACAAATATTGTTTTTCCATTTCCAATATCATATATTCTCTAAAGTTTAACATCTATTTAAATATTTTACGGATACTTAAAGAATAGATTTTTAATTCAATTTTGAATTATTAAGATTTTTCTACATTTTCGCCCTAAAGACAGCCCTTATATACACTCTCAAGCATACATCTTTAATATGTTTCAGGCAGAAAATACATATGTAATGGCTTTGGACGGTGATGTTGATTTTTCACCAAAAGCTCTCCAGTTACTGATAGATAGAATGAAGAAAAATCCAAAAGTCGGAGCAACATGTGGCCGCATTAAACCAGGAGGATCGGGTATTAAAATTTAAAATTCATCGATAATTATCCTTCCTTTACAGACAATTAGCAGATAACTAAATAGAATACAAAAAATATATAGCATAACGCTTTATTATCTTTAAACAATAGTAAATCATATCAGCTCTCTTCATAAAGAAACAAAAAAGGAATATTGTATGGCGAATTCACAGTCCAATGATGTAAAAATATCGAAACAGTAAACAGCTATAATTCATCATTAGTGCGTCCTCCCCTTACTGCAAAATACGATATTTGATTTAGATTTTGTTTGCTGAAATTAAAGAAAAACATCGCGTCCAACTTTACATTCGATAAATAAAGACTGAAAATAACAAGGGGACAATCAAAAACGAAATGTCAAAAAAATATATACATCTCCCTTAATCGCTCTTACACATTTACAAAATTTGAAACACTGTTGAACACACATATTTATTACGAGTATTCCATTTAAAGGAACATGACGATTACATTAAAAAGCATCATTGCAGTATGATTTCAAATCAGAAGCCTGTATTTTGGTGGTTTTCGTGTGTTGCTATATAACATTTTTTTTCGATCATTGTTTTTGTATATAAATCAAGCTGTTATTTTTATTGTATGGAGTGTTTTACGTTTGTCATTTCGGTGCCTTTTATAGCTGACTATGTGGCTTGAGTTTTCTCATTATTGAAGGTCGTATGGGGACCTACAGTTTCTAGCTGCTATGTATTTTAATGTTGGTGGAGAGTTGTCTCGTTGGCAATCATACCACATATTCATATTTGTATAATAACGAAATTTCAGATATCTTGAAACTGAATCTAAATAAAAGCACACTTTTATGTTGTACAGTACTAATGTTTAATCTGGTAGTTTGTCATGTTTAGCGTTTCAATTGTGATGTACACTGTTTTTAAATGTTCATGTTTATATATTTAAACAAATTCTCTATACTTTTTTCTTCAAGGTCCAGTGGTTTGGTACCAGAAATTTGAATATGCTATTGGACATTGGTTGCAAAAATCAGCAGAACACGTTTTTGGTTGTGTATTGTGTAGCCCTGGATGTTTTAGTCTTTTCCGAGCTAAGGCTTTGATGGACGACAATATCATGAGGACGTATGCCAGTATGCCAACAGAACCAAAACATTACTTGCAGTATGATCAAGGTATCCCAAACCTCTGCCATATTTATTTTTTAAAATGTTTTATGTTATCACAACAAATAAACTCATCATAGATACCAGTACTAAATTAAGTATGTACGCCAGACGCGCGTTTCATCTGCAAAAGACTCATCAGTGACGCTCAAATCCAAAAAAGTTTAAAAGGCCAAAATAAAGTACGAAGTTGAAGAGCATTGAGGACCAAAATTCCTAAAAGTTTTGCCAATGACAGAATGCCAACAGAACCAAAACATTACCTGCAGTATGATCAAGGTATTCTTATTCCCTGCCGTATTTATGTCTTACTTGATTTTATGTTATCACAACAAATGACAGCATGCCAATACAATATAAAAATGATCCGTCGTATGGAAAATTTCATAATACTTACAATGTTATCCCTTATGAATGGTATCGCGGATTTATAACCGTTATTGATCATTATGAGTAAAATGTCCCATTCAAATGAATATGAGGAAACAAACTGAAAATACAAGTAAAATTCAATTCCTTAAACTCTACATCTGTTAATAATTTGAAAGTACAAATCAATATAATGACACAACGACAGTTTCAGTTTGTGTTGAAATATCTCGAATATATTTTGATGCATTTATTCAGACTGATATATCTGGATATTACTTGTGGCAGCAGCAGTAGTTTGGTCCACAATATGTGGCAGAACATCCACCGTATCCATACAAATGTGCAACAGAATATGGATAAGCATATAGATGCAGAGCGTTGAAACATTTCAAACTGAAACATAAATGAAATTCTAAGATTAGTAAAACAGCTTCAAAGTCCGATTCACAAGAAATATGACATGTTAATTTTACCGAAATGTGACCTACATAGTTAGACTGATTACCGGGTTTGTACTAACGTGAGCCACACGACGGGTACCACATATGAAGCAAGATCTGCCTTACCTTCCGGGGCGCCTGAGTTTTTGGTGGGGTTCTTGTTGTTCAGTCTTTTCTTTTTCTATGTTTGTTTGATGTTTTGTTCTTTGTGTTGTTGGTTGGTTTGTTTTTTTTTTGTTTTTTTTTTATCTTTTTCAGCCATGGCGTTGTAAGTTTATTTGCAACTAATTAGTTTGAATGTCCATTAAGGAATTTTTCGCCTCTCTTGAATATCGAACATTAACAAATAAGTTACTATGGGAAAGTTAATTTATTTCACAAATTCAAAATAAAATTCATATTTATTAAGTGAGAAAACAACCATTTTATGTCAATCTTTTCGTCCTGAATATGTATAGTATAAATGCCACGAATGGTAAACAAGCATCACTCGTTTTGGTCCAAAGACTTCCCTTTGACCTGTAGTGCCAGGCATTATTTGTTAAATGAAGAACAATGAAAATTAGCTAACAAAACATCGAGGTTTGTTCATTAAATGAAATTTTACTTCAAATGCAACTACACACTTATAAAATATTTCACATTTAATGAAAAAATGTGCTATAGTACTTGTTCGATTGTCATTTTCGACTGGCGTTTTAAGATCTTTTAAGTTTATCAGCTGACACTTAATTTCCTTTTTGGGAAATTTCTTTACAATTTATCCTATGGTTGATACCGTTATCCTCTATATATCAATACCTGGCATGTGCTCCCTTGCAGATGGTTTTACACGTTGTCTTGCTGCTACAATTCCGTCTGATCGATCTGATTTGACCACTACTGCTCCCCGTGATTCCAAGGCACATAGACAATGCACGGTCATCTTTTCGACGTGGTTCTGTAAAATACATAACAAAAAATTTGAAATTGATTAAAATGAACTGACTGTTTCATTAGCAGTCATACCACATCCAATTTATCTTCTTTTTTTTTACTTTGATTTGATTTTAAAGTATAATTTACGTTTTCATTTGATTTTGAAATAACACAGTATTTACGTACGTCTAAAGTACTATTTTAGATAACCTTTTTTGAACAAACGAAAGGTGTTTGTCTTTTGACCTGAAACTCTGAAAGGCTAAATTAAGTGCATATCTCTGTCACAATTGTTGCTTGTCCAGATTTTTATTTCAATCAAAGGTCTGAAGTACTGAACATCGGATGACCGCAAGTTATATTGGATTATGAATAAATGACATTATCCTGATTTAGAGTAATTTCTCGCAATTTGATTGGCTGATTTTATCCTAACAAATTTTAGTACATTTTTTATTACGTCAATTGGAACTATCTCCCTTTTACCATTGACTTAATAAAAAAAAATGAATTGCTTTATAGTCCTCATATTTTTAATTTTTCACAGTTTTAGATTCAATATCTAAAATATATTTGGTTGATATTGTTCTTATATTGAATTTGAATATGATAATATGTAATATAACAAAATAAGGATAAATGCGTTACACAGTGTGCAATTGTCCTAATACGAAATTACTGCAATACGGAATTTATCGGGTCAATAAAATTCTCATATTAGGACAATTGCACACTGTGTAACTAATAATATGATACCTGCCAGACAGATACGTACACCTTACAATTATTCAATACACTTGATTTAAATGAAATGTTCATCCCAAAACACAATTTTCGGTATGTTTGCATAGATATTTATGATTTTTTATTGGTATGTTCCGGTATTTCTCACGACAAAACTTTTTCCACATATTTAATTTATGTTCTTCAAAACTATTTTCACTAGTATTCATTGAAGAAATGAATTGAACAGCGATAACGAAATCAATGTTATTTTGCACCCGATAATATCTGCGTATTTATTCGAAATACGTTCGATTATCAGTCAAAAGGCCAAGGGGCCTCTGCAGAAATTTCTGCAGGAACATAACACTGGTATGGTCTCTTAAGATGTGACATCCAATTGGATGTGACATCCAATGTAAAAATAACAAAGAAATGTGAAAAAATATTGCCTACACTGGCAAAACTAATGACTTCTCTCTGTTATTTTCTACTCGAAAATGAAAGAAAGTGAATGGACTTATATTTACATTCTTCTTTGTTTGATATCTGGTATTTTACTAGTCAGTGAGACAGTATTATTATATAACATTTCCGTACTTTTCAAGGCTTTTCCTGGAGACAGTCCACAGAAAGCAATTTTTTCCTAAACGTACACATTATTCTTAAACCAAACTGATCGGTATGTGTTCTTACTCCTAAACGTTATGTTTTGGTGGAGATGAAGCACGAATTTTAAAGTCTTTCGTTTTACCATTTTTCAAATAGATACAAAAAATAGCTCGTTTAAGTATATAAAATCATATTTGAAATCATCATCTCGTAAAAAGAACTCATTTATATTACCTTTTTCTAAAATCCGTGCATCAGAAATCCGTTTTATATCATCAGTTATGTTGACTGTCAGATTCGTTTTCACGTTATCAATATATCGCTTTACGTCTTCCTTTAAATGCAATGCTGTAAGAACCTCTTCTAATTTCATCTTCACCAGAGCTTCCATCTTTTTCTCCATTGCTTCACTAACATATTCTTTGACACGCTTATTGGCATTCGACAAATCGAGGGTGGCAACTAGTGGCGCATTGTTATTATCAAGTAATGGTGCGTCAACTCTGTCACTGACGGCATTTGTAAGTGTGTTTGAAGCCAAAAGAAAGAATACAATTTCAATCATCTTCATTATTAACTGGAATTTGCTCTAAAATATATGGGAACCTTGCCTTAAAATCCTTTATAGACATTGTCCGGAAATGTTAGCGTGATTTCTATATAAGTGTTGTGTTTAGTTTTGTTACAATTGTCGATTCTCCTTAAAAACAACAATTCTATGTTATCATCCTTCAACTTTCGAGAGATCTCCAATCCACACGTAAGTGCTGATACTTATAAATGAATTGATATTTTCCTATATTAATGGCTAACACTTTATTACAGTTAAGTTGTTTACCTCTTATATGATATATACAATAGATTATGATTGCGCTTAGGAAGCATAACAAAATTCTTCTTTTTTAAGGGCATCAAAGTAATTCTTTTTCATTATGGTTCATAAAAATAATAGTTTGTTTGTGTCCTTAACTGTTTACAAAACTTTTGAATTTTTGAAAAACTAAAGCTTTACTACCTCCGGAATAGATTACCTAAGATGTATTTATGCTCTTCAACTTCGTACTTTATTTGGCCTTTTTAACTTTTTTGGATTCGGGCGTCACGGATAAAATAAACTCATCATAGATACCAGGACTAAATTTTGTATATACGCCATACGCGCGTTTCGTCTACAAAAGACTCATCAGTGACGCTCGAATCCAAAAAAAAAGTACGAAGTAGAACCCCGTTCGCACTTAGGACTAAAATTCCTAACAGTTATGCCAAAAATACAGCTATGGTAATCTATGTCTGAGATAGAAAAGCCTTAGTTTTTCAAAACTTCAAAATTTTGTAAACAGTTAATTTATAAATATAAACATATCAATGATAATTCATGTCAGCACCAAAAAAAAGTGCTGACTATACTGGGCTTGTGATACCCTCGGGGAAATAAATCTCCACCAGCATGGCATCGACCCAGTGGTTGTAAATAAACTCATCATAGATACCAGGATTAAATTTTGTATATACACCAGACGCGCGTTTCGTCCACAAAAGACTCATCAGTGACGCTCGAATCCAAAAAAGTTAAAAAGAGGGATGAAATATACCAGAGGGACAGTCAAACTCATAAATCGAAAATAAACTGACAACGACTTGGCTAAAATATAAAAGGACAAACAGACAAACAATAGTACACACGACAAAACATAGAAAACTAAAGAATAAACAACACGAACCCCAATTAAAACTAGGGGTGATCTCGGGTGCTCCGGAAGGGTAAGCAGATCCTGCTTTACATGTGGCATCCGTCGTGTTGCTAATGAGATAACAAATCCGGTAAATAGTCTAATTCGGTAGGTCACATTTATGAAAGGGAATGGGATTGTAGTTACGACGTAAGGAACATATCTGATATCTTTTGTGAAACAGTTATTCAATAAAGGTCAACCAACTCGTGATGGCGTCCGTAAAATTTACGAAGAGATGATTTTAACTTTACCATTTGGAACTCTTGATTCAATAGCTTCCTTGTGAGCAACAACCCTCTATCAAGAAAATCATGAGAGAAAATGCAAGTACGGGAATATCGTATCAATTGGGAGATATATTCAACGTATGCAGGTGCTGCTGGAATGTTGCTACTTAGAACTGGAAAGTTCACAATTGAAAAGCTTACTTAATCTCTTTTGTAGACGAAACGCGAGTCTGGCGTAAATACAATCTTTAATCATGTTATGTATGATGAGTTTATTTACAAAACAAAACATTCTGTCATATCTATATAGATGCTTTGTATCGGTTAGTGCGACAGTAACTCAATTTTGCATATGACAAACAGTTCACAAAAACTCCATGTACATGACAGAACGGGTAAACTTATGTCAGTTGTTGTCTTGCAATAAATACTACATAATGTTACAAATTAAACAGTTATGTTTTATTGAAGATCGTGCAAGTTTTTTTCCTTTGATTCATGCATGTTTGTCATCTTTATACACAGTTGGGCCCTTTATAGTTTACTGTTCTGTGTGAGCCGGGGCTTCGTGTTGAAGGCCGTACTTTGACCTATAATTGTTTACTTTTTATACATTGTGACTTGCGTGAAAAGTTCTCATACCACATCTTATTATTTCTACTTGAAATGTGTTTATCATTACTTTTATGGAAATAATTGAATATCTCTCCATAAAATAAAAATGTCTTTCCGTCAAACAAAATTCTATTACCTGATATCAAAACATTTCAGTTATCCTGCTACCTAAAAATTTATTTCTGCTAGGCTCGATAATGTACAGTAAATTCATTCTAGAAATCGGGTATCAAACAAATTTTTGCCATAAAGTGTTGTTTGCAATAGAATCTTGAAAGTTCAATTGTATAGACTGTATAGACTATTATGATTTATCAGTGTGAACACATTTAAACCAAAATTGCAGTTTGAAATCATGTAGTTGTCTAAAGCAAGTTATTGTAGACGAATATGGCGCAAATACAACAGGTTGGGGACAACCCGCCAAATGGGGAACTATTCCACAAATGAGTAACAACCCCTCATTTGAGTAATCATTTCATAGTGCTAAAAACAATATTTTCTAAAAATAGGTCTTTTTAGTTAAAATGGCACTAATTTATAGAAAATGGAACAACTTCTTCCCAAGAACAATATTTTTAATATGGATTTTATAAAAGTTAGTAGCCTTGAAAATAGTCAAATTTTCAAAATGTTCACATGCTTGTATCTTCTCAATAAATTAAGATAGGGATGATCATCTTTTAGAAAATATGGTGCATTTTTCATGAATATGTGCCATTTTACGAAAAAAGACTCAGTTTAAAAAAAAATTTTTTTTAGCACTACCAAATGATTACTCAAATGAGGGATTGTTACTCATTTGAGAAACAATTTCCCATTTGGTGGGTTGTGTCCAACCTGTACAAAATTTCAATACTGATATCTATGATGAGTTTATTCATAACCACTGGGTCGATGCTGTTGAGGTTTTTATTCTCGGAAGGTATCATCAGCACAGTAATCAGCACTTCTGTGTTGACATGAATTATCATTTTAAAATAATTATGGTCATAATTATAAATTAACTTAAAAATTTTGAAATACAAAGGCTTTTCTAACTTCGCAGTAATTGGTAAAACTTTTAAGAATTTTTGGTCCTTATAATACTCTTCAACTTCGTACTTTATTTGGCCTTTTCAACTTTTTTTATTCGAGCGTCACTGATGAGTCTTTTGTAGACGAAAAGCGCGATACTACATAATTTAAATCCTGGCATCTATGATGAGTTGAATTAATATGTATTTTAAAATTTGTTGTATCCCTAAATGTCTTAGCAAGAGGTGTTAAAGAATTGACAATGGTAGTCTACGTGACATGTATATGATTGAACAAGCCACCAGCCATGATGAATATTTTTTGGATCTTTTGATTATTTGACATGCGTCATGTAGCACCATTTGCCTTCACATTCATGCTGAAGCAACATATTTTTTTATATAAATATACTGTTTATGAAAAAACTTCATGAAATTATAGTCTTAGAAATTGTTTTACATTGTCTTATCGGGGCCTATTATAGCTGACTATGCGATATGGGCTTTGCTGTCTGTGTCATTTTGGTCTTTTGTGGATAGTTGTCTCATTGGCAATCATACCACATCTTCTTTTTTATATTTGAATAAAATTGAACTCCTTTCACTTGTTTCTTTTTTTTTTATAGGGGAAGACCGTTGGCTTTGCACATTGATGCTGCAACAAGGTTATCGAATAGAATATTGTGCAGCTGCGGAAGCAGTCACATTTGCACCTGAGGAGTTTCGAGAATTTTTCAATCAAAGGCGAAGATGGATGCCATCAACAATGGCAAATATTTTGGATCTTCTAATAAGTTACAAGCGTACAACAAGAAACAATTCAAATATCTCCTATCTTTATATTTTCTATCAATGGATTTTGTTTCTGTCGTCTATTCTTGGGCCATCTCTTGTATTACTGGCAATGCGGTCTGCTATTAGTTCCGTTTTTAAGGATAGTGTAAGTCCATGGGTTGCTTACCTTCTGATTTATGGTCCTACTTTAGTTTTTATTTTCATTTGCCTAAAATGTAAAACACAGACACAGTTGACAGTTGCAATGGCTCTAAGTGCAATTTACGCAATGTTTATGATGGCAGTTTTAGTTGGAACCATTGTTAACATAGCAGAAGAGGGAATCTTTACGCCAACTGCTGTTTTCATGTACGTTCTTATTGGAATCTTCCTAATAGCTGGTCTTTTTCATCCGCACGAATTGACAGATTTATTCTGGGGACTTTTGTACTTCGTGTGCATACCAGCCGGATATTTATTTTTAATTGTTTATGCAATATGTAATCTAAACAATGTATCTTGGGGGACACGAGAAACACAAACGGCTGTTCTCGAGCAGCAGTTTGATGGAAAGCAACGGCGAAAAAAGAAAACAGAGGAAGAATTTGGAGTTGTCTCTGAAGATATTCTTGATGATATTCTAAAGCAAATAAAGACAACAAAAGTTAAAAATGCTTCGTATACAGATCTGATTCCATCGTACTTTCAATGGCATAATAATCTTGTACTTTTACGATCTTTAGAAAGCGTGCAGAACATTGTTAAAAATACTGAATCGACAGTACCTGATGATGGTTCTGATCTACGACAAACAAGAAGAAAAAGAGTAAGCCTTGCACAAACAATCAAAGACAAACCAGATTCGGAATCTGTAGATGATACATCCTGGGCTGAAGATCACGGTCAAACTAAAGAATTACAGGATGACGAGAAATTATTTTGGAAGGACCTTATCCTGAATTATCTGAAACCAATAGATTCAGATAAAAAGAGAGAAAAAGAAATAGCTCGAAGTCTTAAAGAGTATCGAGATAAAGTAGCTTTTGCATTTTTCTTTGTAAATGCATTGTGGGTTGTCGTTATGTCTGCAATGAATGAGGTAAAAGGTCAGTTGAACATAAAAATTCCAGCAATTGGTAGTAACACAGTCATTGAGCCACTTGGACTTATGTTTTTATCAATATTTGCCCTTCTTCTCTTTATGCAGTTTATTGGTATGATTCGACATCGATATGGCACACTCCTTCATGTTTTGTCAGCAACAACTCTGAGACAAACTCAGGGAAACCCTGAATCAATAATCAACCGAATAAAAGATATTTCTTCCATTTCGCCGGCCAGTGAGCCAGAATTTGTCACCACCAAATTGAATCACGTAGGCGAAAGTGGTGCTTCGGATACGTCAACAGTTGACATGGAAGAAATCGACCAAATTTACGAGAACATCTATGACTTAAGGTCGAAGAAGAAAAATGAGCTTGGGAAATCAGTAAAAAGACCTACAGCTCATCTTTCCAATATGCCATTTGATCTGAAAAAGACATTTCGTACAAATGTTAAGACTATGAAACGACAACATAAGGGCAATAAAAGGTATAAGCAAAAAACAACTGAAAACAAAGTTTAGAGATTATAGGCATATTGATTCGGTATCATTGGAAAATGTCAGAGACCGAGACTAATAAGACAAGATTCACTCGCAGGATTATATTGATGTCAATTTAATTTCAATTTTTCAGTTTAAATAATTATATATTTTGGTAAACTTTAGTAAAAACTCGTCCAAGCAAAGTCAATCGTTCACAGTTTAAATGCATGTTGGTTTTTAGTATAATTAAGGCAACCCAAGTTATGGTTCCAACTTCTTAAAGTAAAGTTAAACTTAGATGGATTTTAATTTTCTTTTAAGAAACTTTTGGTCAGAAGCTCTTGTGGTAGTCACTCGGTCAGAAGTTGTGGTAGTCATTCGGTCAGAAGCTCTTGTTTAAGTAGTTGTACATCTTTGTTTTTCTGATAAAGCTCTTAAGCTGGGGTTACACATTCACGATTTTTACTGCCGTCCTTGACAGGACCATTCCCGATTAAAATTTATCAAAAGTCTGATCAAGATCCTATGAATTGTGGATGTAAATTCAAACTTTAAAAATTTAATGACGACAACAATCAGATATTGTTCAGGAAGCGTCGATATTCAACCGTTTCCAAGCGAATTTATCCCGATAATCCACTTCTAAATCCGTTTCTAATTAGATTTTTATCTTTTGCCAGGTAAAATTCGTCCGAGTCTGTCACGACTGCGTCCCGATTCTACCGAATGTAATCCGACAGAGATCAGATAGTGACAAGACAGTGAACCGACGCTGACGGAAGTTATCCGTTCGAACAAATTTCTCCAGATCATTCCCGTTCCACAAGACACCGTCCCGAATACACAGAACATTGTTAGGAATTTGATCCGATACAGCAGAATCTGTCTCGACATAGGCACGATTGTAATACGACTAGACAACATCGGCTGAGTTTCCCCGAATGTTACGGGACGCACCTAACTGTCGGGGTGCTTTGCCGAACTATTCGGACCCTTCCCGACCAGTAGGAATCTGTTACGAACTAAAACGACTGCGTTCAGACAATAATAGGACATTCCAGATAATTGAGGATACTAATCCGACTTTTTCACTTTTCGTGTCGTATCGCTGTCTGATCTCAAACGGGAGTAATAATCGGCAATGTGTGAACCCCGCATTAGGGAGCACACATTTTACAAGTTTTTAAAGATGTGAATGAAAATGTACAAGATAACGAATTTAAAATGCAGCCTAAATTTGCATACATATCATGGGTTATTTGTTAGAATAATTATTTGAAACTGACAACTTAAACACTTGATTTTTTAATGTGCATCAATGAATCATTTCTATTTAATTATGTGTACAATACACATTATTTTAAAAGGATTTACAAATTGATGGCACAATACTTCATTATGTCAATGCAAAGAACATGCTCATTAATAGAGGAGTGTAGCATTGACGGTCACTATAGTTCTGTCAAATGAAAGCTGGCTGTTCTGTTAAGGTAGAACTTTTCGAATAAGCAAATGCAAGCACATTTAATTGTAAACATATTTATAATATGATTTTTAACATTTAATTTATTAACAAAGCCATAGTATTATAATGTGAACTTATATATTGATCTTTTTATTTTCTTAGTTATCTCTCTTTTATAGGCTTATATTTCCTACATGCTTATATGTCAATAATATAAAAAAAAATACTTCATAATTCTTATCCAAGTATAAATATAACGGGATTGGTTTGTAGATTTGATTAGGTTAAATCACGAATTGTCTCCCCTAGACATAATCGAAAATAACAAATTGAAATTCAATTTATATGTTCATTAATCTAATAAATTTTCACACTCCTAAAATGTATATACTATTGTAGTCTCATATAACAGTTAAACTGTAATAAGGTAATATACATCAGTTTGTAATTAGAAGGTATTAGCTTTGTCACTCTTTCTCTAAAGTATCACACTTTTAATATATGGTTACTTAAATTACTGTTTTGATAACATATATACCTATAATTTTATATATAACATATAACTGTATAAATGTGATCATTTCTTATTTCATTAAATGATAAAAAAAAATCTTTCTATTCATCTTGCTTCGCCTTTGTCGATACCATCATCCAGTACTGGTCTGTTGTATTTCATTGTATCTGTTCATCCATATATCTCCGGGAGAACACATATAAGAAAAATGTTTTAACAATATGGATCGGCTTCAGCTTTTGTTTAAGGGAATCACATTTGTTTATATTATTACAAGATTGATCGTTTATATAAATATACAATGTTAATTTCCATTGTTTAATGCAAGCGTATATTTTAGATGAATAAATACGGTTCCTTATTTGTGCATTGTGATTAAAAATTCGGATGTTTTGTTTACAACTCTCTCTTGTATTGTTCTGGTCGTACTATTGCAAATATTCAATTTCATGACTGTATCATGTGTTTCCATCAGTTTACCATAGTACTATCACATGGTTAGGTTAGTAATTAATTGTAAACCCTAGTTTTTAGTGTTTTAATGTCTTATCTTACCTTTTTAATTTATTGACATTTCCCCCAAAATAGATACAGGATTCATGTAATTTTGTCCGTTTTGTGACCATAAGCATTGTGTATAAGTTTCAAAACATTTGGTTGAGGCAAACTAAAGTTAATTCAGAACGGAAACAACAGATTTAGCATTTTTCCTATCGTAAAGTACCGTGTTGACATTTGAATCATTGGTACTCGTACCACATCTTCTTACATCTAAACACTCATGAACAGTGACCCCACCCAATATCAAACTTAGTAGATCAGTGGTATAGGGTATAACGCATTGCGTAAAAGGTTTATAACACTTGATCAAGTCAAACTTATTTAAGGGCATACGATACAGTAGAGATCCCTCGTTGATTTTTTCTTAAAATTTTGATAGAAGTTCAATTTCAATGTGTACTTTTCAAATATGCAAAGAAAAAAGTACCTTCATGACTTACTTTTTGAGATAATTTGGTTCGAAATTTGCATATTTGGAAGAAAATCCCTGAAATTTCATAAATTATGACTTTTAAAGAAAGTAACAATACTTTTGAACGAAAAGTCATAACTTAACCGTGTTTTTTGTAAAATATTCCCTTGATCCATGGCATCAACATGCTGAAACAAGTTTAAGGCTAAATCAAATCATTATGTTCCGGATTTAGATCGCTATATCCGAAATAAAGAAATTGAACATATGTTTGCGTCTTTTCGGCAGTGCAGAAAAAATTTGATCGTTGATTTTTTCCTAAAATTTTGGCGGAGTGTTCTTGAAACAGTACTTGATTGATTGCAAAAGAAAAAAATTGGGGTCCATGTGCTTGTTTTTTCAATAAAAGCCATAAACCTTAATTTTTTACGACGTCTGTCAGTATGGCGCTAAATTACGTTAAATTAAGTTTTAATCGCAATAACGTCGTGTAAGCATTCCCGCCGTACACGAGTTTGCAGGTGTTTTTCAAAGCGTTGATACTTATCATAAAAATTTATAAGATGGTAAATCATAAAATAAAAAAAACATTTGTGCTAAACATTTACGAAACGAAATTTGGACAGGAACCTTTTCATAATAAAAAAAGACTATAAAAAAGAATTCTAGCAGATTGCTTTGTCAGATGTACGGCAAAAAAGAAAATCTGATTGAAATAAAGGTGCATCTCCGTCCGACATTAGTTCTAAATTGCTTCATGAACTGTAAGAGGACAGACAACTTTATTGACACCACAAAATGTGAACCAACTATAAATTAAGTGAGGCGATACCATTAATTGACAACAGTATAACCTTCAACAATGACAAAATCGATACCGTATCGTCAACTTTAGGTCCCGACGTACTTTGAATTTTTTTTTTTTTTTTTTACATTCAAAAGATAATCTTCAAATTTAAATTATAAGCAGTACTTCTTGTTTTATAATAAGAGCTGTTTTGTGCAATTTAACTCGTGCCATTATTGCCTCAATTGACCGAAAATGAAGTTGTAATATAAAATTTTATAGGAAGTGCAGCAGCCGGTATAAGAGAATAATATTGAAAGATGTCTTTATCAATAGATAAGTTACCTAACCTTTTTTACGGCGTATACATACGTATGAATATTGGCGTACTTGTTTGTCTAAAAGTAGAGCTATATTGAAAACAATTTGTTCGTCTGTCCGATCGTCTAATTATACGACGAGTTTTAACGTGTGTACACTTTCTGATCTGTCTGTCTGCAATTAGTGTACATTTGCCGATACTTCAATTTTTATCTCTCAATACATTGAAGTATAATAGGGACATGCTTATACAAATAAGAAGACGTACCTATTATTAGAAATGAGGAAAATCTCAATCAGAGACCAAATGGGTTAACGACTATAGGACATCGGACGGCGTTCAACAATGAGTAAAACCCATACCGCATAGTAAGCTATAAAAGGCCCCTAAACATGCCAAATGCAAATCGACTCAAACGGGAAACTTACGGCCTGAATTAAGTACAAAAAAATGAACCAAATACAAATATGGTGACCAATACCAAAAGACATCATTTAATTACAAACCCTTTTAACAGCATGTGAACGTGCATTTTCTTGTTTTGGTCTATTACATCCAGTTTCATATACAAAAAGAATACATCCAATTAAACAAACTAACGTGTGACAATTTTGCATCTATTGGTAATATTTTGCTTAAATTCAAACCAAAAACGACACCACTATATTTTTTTGAAATCTTTTTAACGGACTTTTATTGACAGTTTTTCTACATACACATACAATATTATATGTTTTTAAAATATCAATTAAAATCGGCAATTTTTTTTATGTAACAATTTCAAGTCCAGAACAGGATGAGACAATCTCTTTTTTATTATTTTATTTACGAACAGGGGTGTTATACGACCTTGTCCACCAATGAGGGTCTCGCACATGCAGTCGGTTTTGTTATTTCATTGATAGTCTGTTAAATTTGGATTTACAATGTCCGTAAAACTTGGAGGCTGCCAAATTCTAAACAAGAAAAGAAAAAAAAGACACAAACTGAACTATTTTGATTCTGATATTTTTCAGTTCAAGATAGTATTATTTACTTCGAATTCATTATCAATAAATGAAAATAACTGTTCTCGTCATGAAAAATATTGCACAGCTGTACAACACTCCGCAGTAAAGACTTTTGTGTATGGATTTCAACACCAGACCCGATTCGGCCACCCTATAACAATAGATTTTGTTAAATTTTTACTCATTGATCACGGGTTCATACGTTTTCTCATTTCTTTAAGTTTCATTAAAATGACATTTGGATGTCATAAATGTGTAATTAAATATTTGCCGCTGGACGTTAAGTAACTACCAATACTCATAATTAGCTATTGCAGGTCGTTATGTTCCGAATTGTGTTATTGGGCCGTGCAGTTTTGGCAGTTATTCAGTGCCAGACTAAAAAGCTCCACAATTCTTCTTCCGTCTTTCCATGTCAGTACTCTCTTCCGTGTCTATCACCATTTCATCAATTTCGTCATGCAAAATTGTATTTGATTTATTTTTGTACATCTCAAGTATTTCCTTTAATCTCACTGATCTTCGGTGGGTTTCCCCGTCTTTTAGAAACGGCATGGCCACTTTTTTAGCAGGTACTTTTTTGAAATTTGCGCATCCGAAATTAATGACGTCAGAGAATATTCCACGAAATATGACTTATTCTAAAGCGACGTCGCGAAATGTTAACGTTCTTATTAGAAACATTGCGAAATTAACGTTCTGGGCCCGGTTGTTCAAAAGGCTGGATAAAGTTATCCACTGGATAAGCTTGTCCATTGGATAAATGTTTATCCAGTGGATTACTATCCAGAGGTTAAATTGTGTTGTTCAAAAACTGGTTAAGGATTGTCCAGCTATCCACTGGACAAAATGCTATCCAGAGGACAACTCCCATAACCAGAGAACTCTTAATGATATTATTCAAGCTCTGTTTCAGAAAGTACATCAATATTCGCGAAAAGTCAGAAAATGGCATTTTCCATACATGTACCTTTTTCTGTATATTAAACTATGAGCGTACCTACGGCCCACGATGATATATACCAGAAATTCATTGAATAATATTATTTATGTTGAAGCAGTTCAAAATTTTTAAGTGTGACATAGGTACGCTCATAGTCGAACATTTAAAAAACAGTTAAACAAAATTCGTCCTACTTATATAGGATCTACTTGTAGTTTTCATTGAGTGATCGAAATTTTAAACGAACTGCAGACCGGAGAGGATTTCCGGTATTCACTGCATGGGATCCTTCGACAGACTTATCCTCATGCTAGCACTAAAATTAAACATATTTCAGGATATTCCCGTATCTAATATTCATGGATTAAAAGTGACATTTTAGCAGACCGTCGAATTTGGACCAAAATCAGAAGGAGCTGTGACAAACTTCAAAGAAATTTAGGAATGTGAATGAAGTTGTTTGATACTAAAGTTGTTCATACTAAAACAGTTCCTTTTCTTTTTTACTAAATTTCAATATTAAGAACCCTGTGACACAGACGTTAATCATGTCAAAGCATGAACACGTCTTTTGTAGCGTAAACACTGCAAAACTTTGTTTAGAATGTGATCTCCGAGGAATGGTGGTTTCTTAACAGGAACATATTTTGCATAAATATTCTTTACTCAACGAATGGATATTGAGTGATGTTAATTTTAGTACATCTTTACCTTCAGAAACATGTATTTTGTTTTATAAATGACGAGGTCTTCGCCCTGGAATGTACAAACTAGGCGATTCATCCCCGGATTCATCTTCATTGACGCTTTTAAGAAAGGTGCTTTCTTTCACGTCCGCATTTCTATCAAGTATGGCATGCCAAATTAACATTTATGGCAACGATTATCATTAATGGCGAAAATTATTTACAAAACTGTATATTAATGAGGGCCTGGACAGGGTATTGGGAGCATGGGACAGAAGGGAGAGAGGGGCGGGAGAAAGGAGAAAAGGGGGTAAAAAGGAGACAAAAATGTATATTAAAATTATTAAAATTTAGCAAGAAAACAATTATCTAATAAATGAGTTAATCAAAAGATTCAAGAAAGTGCTAATAAAAAGTAAAAAGTAAAAAAACAAACAAAAAACGACCCCGAGGAAATATTGAAACGGAAAGTCCTTAATCTAACTGCAAAATCAAACAAATGAATAACAACTGTTATATTACGAATTGGTACAGGCATTTTCTTATGTAGAAAATGGTGGATTGGACCTGGTTTTATGGCTAGTCAAACCTTTCACTTGTATGACATTTGCAGAAAAACCCCAAAATGGCATACTAACGAAAAAAATATTCCGAACCTCGTCACTAATTCATTACGATCTCTTATATATGGAGAAAGACTAAAAACTAACAATTTCAAGGATTTTTTTGTGAGCCCGTGAATGTATAGAGACACATGTCATCATCCTTGTTTTTTATAGGTAAATTGCTTCAAAGTTAACCGATATGCATACAATTTGGCAGAAAAAGGATGACATTACTTAATATAGAGTAACGTGCTTTTATCTGAGAGGTATTGAAAAAACATGTAACGGGATCTGAATGGTGTTTCTTATTTTGTTTTCATTTTCCCTGTCTGGTTTCGTAAATTTCCTATTAATTTTACTGATTTAGTTTTATTTCCAACTAACAGGGTGCACATTCTACTTCAAAATGTTATTGAGTGAACAGTGATTTTCAAGTACAATTTGAATTGATTGATTTGAGGTTGCAAATGTCCAGTGGCAAATATTTCATGCATGTTCAAGACGATACAATACAATTTGAAACTGTTGTGTCTAAAAGACGCATTTTTAATGCAGCCACCAAAAAAGGTTACTAATAAAAACATTCCGTCAGTTGTGAATGTGAAAGATAAATAATACATGTTTTTAATATAGTATATTCTCTGTATGATGTAAACGTTTGGGTAGTGTGCATAGTTGCAGACAAACCTTGCAAACTGTATTAAATGTAAGTTCAACATTCTGTCATTCGTGAAAAAAAAATACAGTAAAAAAATCTGAGAACATACATGCATCCTCTATAAGTAAAACACTCGGTACATTATAAAATGTCCACCTTGAAATTGTACACTGTAGAAGGAGGAAGTCGGACTATGTGCTCTGCGTGTCTTTATATATTTTCAAAATACCAAATTTAGCAAACTTTCATTTAAAAAAGTCTTGTTTTTAAAAGGTACTGTTATACCACTGTCCCAGGTTAGGGGGAGGGTTGGGATCCCGCCAACATGTTTAACCCCGCTACATTATTTATGTGAGTGCCTGTCCGAAGTCAGGCTGTAATTCAGTGGTTGTCGTTTGTTTATGTGTTACATATTTGTTTTTCGTTCACTTTTTTTTACATAAATAAGGCCGTTAGTTTTCTCGTTTGAATTGTTTTACATTGTCTCATCGGGTTTCTCGTAATTACGCGATAATGTTCTCGTAATTAAGCCATAATTATCTCGTAATTACGTCATAAGTATCTCGTATATCTCGTATGAAACGAAATACGAAATACGAGATGAAACAGTGATTATCTCGTAATTACGCGAGAATTATCCCTTAATTACGAGATAATTATTGTGTAATTACGCGACAGTTTTCTCGTAATTACGAGATATTTACCCGTAATTACGAGATAAAAAAAATTGTGACCCTATTAATTAGGCTTTCGTAATTTTATGAATTAACTGTTAACCAAACTTTGAATTGTTTGAAAAATTACGGATAATCTATTCAGGAATAAATAAACCTTAGCTGTATTTGGCAAAAAAAATAAATCAGAATTTTGGAGACTGTTATGGTCTTTTGACATTTTTTTATTCGACCGTCACTGATGAGTTTTTCAACTTCTGCTGAAATTATTCATGCTCTGTTGCTTTTAACACCTCAAGATATCATACGAAACACATGTCTAGTGTACAAAATTAAAAAGCAAGACATCTTTGACTATGATGCGGTTTTTTCCTTTAATATTCAATATTTATTTTATTTTCTTTGACGTGTGAATATCTGATTAAAAATAAACGATTTTCTTACCATCCAGTGACAAATACTTTATGCATGCATATTTAAAACGGAAATTTATGTAGAGAATAATTTGCAAACAAGAAATACGAGGTAGCATGCGTTGTCGTTGAAACAGAACAACGAGAAAGCGGGGTACAATTACTTATCATAAGTCCAATAAATAATTCAACACCATAACCAAAAAATTACTCAAGATACATAATTAAGATGATAAAAGTGTTGGATAATTAAGTTTGATCTTTATTATTGTTACACTTACACAATTAAATAATTGAAATTGTCACATGGTGTCTTCTTATATATGTCATATTAATTACAATGTATGTTGTTTTTCACAGTTCTGTAATTTATATTCGCCATCTGTATTTATATTAAAAGATTGCCTTAAAATGTTAACTTGGCATGCCATACTTGATAGAAATGCGGACGTGAAAGAAAGCACTTTTCACAAAATTAAAACATTCCGATGCGACGATTTCGTCAATAATGAAACAAAATGCGTATAGGCAGCTTTTGAGTATGACCCAGTTATCAGTCTAACTATATATATTCATTTATAATTACGTTCCCAAAATTTTCTCTGAAGTTTGTCCCAGTTCCGTCTAATTTTGGGTCAAAATTTGACGGTCTGCTAAAATGTCACTTTAAGTTCATGATTAATAAATATAGGAATATCTGTTTTCCTGTCTCAAATATGTTTAATGTTCGTCCAAAAGTAACTAGCTATTATCGCGAATCACGATGATATAAGTATGTCGTCGGATCCAGTGAATACCGGAAATCATCTCCGGTCCGCAGTTCGTTTAAAAAATTTGATGATTCAATGAAAACTACGACGATATTTGTCATTTTAATTTTTTTTTTAACTATGAGCGTTCCTACGGCCCACTAAAATATTTGAACTGCATCAACATTTATGTTCAAGAAATGTCTGGTATAAATATGATCGTGGGCCGTATACATGTACGCTCATAGTTTAAAATGCAGAAAAAGGTTTTGAAACTGCAATATTTCTGCCTTTCGCGAATATTGAGGTGTTTGCAGCAACAGAGCATGAATATTTATCAGCGGGAGTTGGAAAATCTATTGATGTTTACAAAAAAACATAGTTTTATAATTAATGGCAACTCACTTTTAATTTGAACGAAATAAGGGGGTCGTTCTCTGATGCTTATCGTACCTTGTCCTTTAATTTAAGAGAACTGACCAGTATTTCTGATTATTCTAATGTGCTTTTCGAATCGCAGTTAGAAAATTTATGCGATATGAAAAACAACTTGTATCGTATTGTTCATCAACAGGTGCGTTGGCCGAGCATCTCTTACGTCAGAACTTTTGTGACGTCATGTAATAATAAGTAAAAGGCGTTCTTAAAATTTGTCCGAACTGATTTTTTTCACTTCAATATTACACAATAACAAGCAGTGCAACTGTAAAAAAACATCTAAGAGTAATTTTAATCTGTGTGGAAACTGTCCAGAATGGCATAATTTCTCTGGGTAGGTCTTTTCAAATCATCATAAAGCAAAATTGTTTAAACTTCTATGCTAGCTTCAGAAAATCTTTACCTAGCCTGAAATTCTATATATATGGTTCACCGTGAAATTCCCTATTTATGCGTGGTTTATATGTCTACTACACATCATACAACACATGGGCAGCCATATTTAACCTCTGGATAAGAACTTATCCGAACCCCCAGACACTGGACAAATTTTGTCCGTGGTTAAGCTATTTTATCCACTGGACAATTTTTGAACAACCGGATTTGTCCAGCGGACAAAAGTTATCCAGTGGATACAGACTTTATCCTGTGGATAACTTTATCCAGCCTTTTGAACAACCGGGCCCTGGTTGCCAACGTCGCGAAAACAACACGGACAGTTTTGAAAACGTTATTATCTGCCCCTGCTACTGTATCGTATTCCCTTAAGAGAACGGAAACGAAAAATTCGGCATTTTCTATGTTTTTAAAGGGACATGATAACTAATGAAGGGTAGAAGTGACGCGACCAAATTTCAAATTGTGTTGTTTGGAAGTAAGCATTGTCCTAGGTTAGGGGGTAGTGGGGATCCCGCCTTATTCGGTATGTATATGACTGTCACAGGTCAGGAGCCTGTCGTTTGTTTATGTGCTACATATTTGTTTTTCGTTCATTTATTGTACATAAATTTTTTCGTGTCTTTTATCTTTTGAATTGTTTTACATTGTCATTTCGGTGCCTTTTATAGCAGACTATGCGGTATGGACTTTGCTCATTGTTAAAGGCCTTATGATTACCTATAGTTTGTAACTTCTGTGTCATCTGGTCTCTTGTTGAGAGTTCTCATTGGCACTCATGCCACATTAGGTGGAGGGTAGGGATCCCGCTAACAAGTTTAACCCCACCTTAATCTGTACGTATGTGCCTGTCCCAAGTCAGAAGCCTGTAATTCAGTGATTGTCGTTTGTTTAAGTGTTACACATATGTTTTTCGTGCATTTTTGTACATAAATTAGGCCGGGAGTTTTCTCGTTTGAATTGTTTTAAATTGTCATTTCGGTGCCTTTTAAAGCTGACTATGCAGTATGGACTTTGCTCATAGTTGAAGGTCATATAGAGACCTATCTCTTTGATTTTCTTTTCACATTGCTGGACAATCTTCTTGTCAAACCTACAACAAAGAGTGTTGAACATATTTTATAACATTATTTGACGAAATTTTTGAAATCTATTAGATTTTTTAAGTAATTATAGATATAAGGAAATTTAACTTTACAAAACATCTATTGGTTGGACTGTATATCTTCAACTGAAGGAACTACCGTGGTATTTTACAGAACTCTTAACATGCTAACACATAATTGGCTTAATTGACTACTTGATACATAATTGAAGTAATAAAACATTATTCAAGACGTTTCGGACATTAACCATGATTAACCTTCTTCGGTTTCTTTATTTTCCTTAACTTGCATAAATATTTGACACTGGTCAGTGGATGTTTAAAAATCAATCAACTAGCTTCTAGTAATTTTGAGTACTCAGATCTGCGTGTAATGACCACAATTGTTCAAATATCTAAGCAGGTAGGGATTTTACAGTAGAGGAAAAATAAAAATTATAAAGAAATACGAATTTCTTGAATTTTGATACGATAGTATGAACAGAACAGAACTTTTGCATTAGGCATGGACTATGTGTGTAAGTGTTTGTGTGGCTAGGGTGAAGGTTTAAGAATTAAAAGATTGATAGTTTTTGCCAAACGGATAGTTTTATTTTATAGTAATATCAGTGTTTATGTGCCTATTTTTTTTTAAATAAATGATTGTCACAAAATGTACTGTTAACTACGTGGTAGACATTTTTCCTTTCACAATCATTAAGATGTTATAGATATACTTGATACCGCCTGGATATCACTATTCTTTTGCGGTCAACAATTATTTAAGGTTGTGTAAAAAATTAAATGTGACATCGGATTTTATACAAATGCCACGGTTCCAAAATTAGTCCGGACTGAATGATTGAAAACATAAACAGGTTCGTAAAATGTATTAAAAAAAGTTTTTAATACCATGCCCTGTGCGAACTGGCAGTGTGATTGGGTAAAAGTAAAAGGTTCCAAATGACGAGGGGCGTTAAGATCCGTATTTGGCCTAAAATAATTCGCAAAAAATAAAACCCCTTTAAAACAAATGATCTTTTGTAAAATATAACCTTTCTAAGGTACCTATTCTGTCAAATTAGAAAAAAAACTTTCTGCATTAACAAATTATCATGTCTATTAAGGTACGGAAGCCGGTTAGTGTCAGGGTAGAGTTTTATTTTTAAGTCGTTATAACGACTTAGCTAACTTGTTTAAACGACTTAGCTAAGTTGTTATAACGACTTAGCATATTTATCTTGTTATAACAAATTAGCTAACTTGTTTAAACGACTTAGCTAAGTTGTTATAACGACTTAGCATACTTATCTTGTCATAACAACTTAGCTAACTTGTTTTAACGACTTAGCTAAATTGTTTAAACAACTTAGCTAAGTACGACTTAGCATATTTATCTTGTTATAACAACTTAGCTAACTTGTTTTAACGACTTAGCTCACTTGTTTAAACAATTTAATTAAGTTTTTATAACGGCTTAGCTAACTTGTTTAAACAACTTAGCTTACTTGTTATAACGACTTAGCTAATTTAACTCATAATAACAACTTAGCTTACTCGTTATAAAGACTTAGCTAAGTCGTTTAAACAACTTACCTATCTCGTTTCAACCACTTAGTTAAGTTGTTTAAACGACTTAGCTAAGTCGTTATAACGAGTAAGCTGACTTGTTATAACGAGTTAAATAAGCTAAGTCGTTATAACAAGTTAGCTAAAAGTAAGCTAAGTCGTTAAAACCAGTTAGCTAAGTTGTTATAACAAGATAAATATGCTAAGTCGTTATAACAACTTAGCTAAGTTGTTTAAACAAGTAAGCTAAGTCGTTAAAACAAGTTAGCTAAGTTGTTATAACAAGATAAATATGCTAAGTCGTTATAACAACTTAGCTAAGTTGTTTAAACAATTTAGCTAAGTCGTTAAAACAAGTTAGCTAAGTTGTTATAACAAGATAAATATGCTTAGTCGTTATAACAACTTGGTTAAGTTGTTTAAACAAGTAAGCTAAGTCGTTAAAACATGTTAGCTAAGTTGTTATAACAAGATAAATATGCTAAGTCGTTATAACAACTTAGCTAAGTCGTTTAAACAAGTTAGCTAAGTTGTTATAACAAGATAAATATGCTAAGTCGTTATAACAACTTAGCTTAGTCGTTATAACGACTTAAAAATAAAACTCTACGCTGACACTAACCGGCTTCCGTAATTAAGCATCACCAACATGACAAGATTTCATTAAATGTCTCTTGGTTTTGATGATTTTGATCAATTTTTGCAATAACTTCTTTATATTACTCTTCAACTACTGTTTAACACAAAAGGTTTGTCAGCTGATGCATGAAACATGCTGTATATATTGCATAAACCTGGCATCATGATATTGCTAGTAACACGAGTACGAGTACGAGTAGCACTCGTAGTACGAGTAGCATTGTTTTGTAAATATGTGAGTTTTTTATTTGGCTTCTGGACAAAAAATGTCTAGTTCAAATCCATTTATTTCACCAATACTATACTAACTTAGAATGGATATACTACTTCAAAAATTCCTTGTGTAGCTGTGAGTTGTTTGTCCTACAGGCCCTTAGTGAGCATCCATCCTACATAACCACATCTCACAAACATACCATAATATACTATAGGATCAGAAGTCCTGAAAAAGACATGATTTTTTTTATATTATCAATATATACACCGGTTAAAACTTTTACAAATCATTCGGTTCCTAGCAAGTAGACATCGCTTCAAGCACAAATTGATACATGCTGAGAGACACTCTTTTTGAAACAAGAACATATATTTCCATCTAATCATAATGAGAATTAATTAATTTACTCTGTTTACATATATATATATATACAACTCCTCTAAACAAAGGCAACAGTAGTATACCGATGTTCAAACTCATAAATCCATGGACAAAAAACAAAATCGGGTTAACAAACTAAAACTGAGGGAAACGCATTAAATATAAGAGGAGAACAACGACACAACACTACAATGTAACACAGACAGAAACGGACCAAGCAACAGACAAAATCCCACGAGAATAACAAATATAACATCAAAACCAAATACATGAATTTGGGATAGACAAGTACCGTGACACGTCTTATCGCAATGTGAATTTACACTCAAAAATAAGAGAAAACAAACGACGCAACGTTAAAATGTAACACATACAGAAACGAACTATAATATAACAATGGCCATATTCCTGACTTGGTACAGGACATTTTTAAAGAAAAAAATGGCGGGTTGAACCTGGTTTACAGATCTAACATACCACTAAGACCAGCCCAACAATGTTAGATCTGTAAAATTACTTTTGCAATTTTTTTGTTCTTCCCTCGCCGGAATTCAAACTCGTGCTACTGAGATAGATCGTGACACCAAAAAATACATGTTTATGTCTCTGCGTACGGGGAGTAGAGATTTACAGAATTTTTTTCACGGTGATTTTGTGGTATGTTGGGTTCTGGGACATTGGGGAAATCTACCACTAAGAAATATTAGCCTGGGATCCTGGATCCCTACTAAGAAGCATAAGACTAATCTAGGTCAGGATGCCAGGCTATACGAAATATCAGAGACATATATAAACACAGAGATTGGCAACTGTAATAGTGGTCAGCGAAATCCATCTGTATATAAACCCTTTCAGCATGGCAGCGATCTACGAGCTTGCATAAAAACAAACTGTAGCTTCAAAATGTGAAGATCACAGACCAAATGTTTTGTACACTCTTTCTTATTTTTTTTATTCTGCCTCAATTTGCTTTATTGTACAAGTATACATATAACATGTTTAAGGGAGTGAGTAACACAACACTTATAGTGTAGACAATAAGACAAAACTTGTTTTTGTTATTTTGTTATTTTATTAGTTATTTTCATTTTTGTACAAAATAGAGAGAAAGTAAATGGTTAGTAATATTTTTTTCGGGAATTTTTATATGTCCGTGTAGCGCAGGGGATCGTGGGTTCGAAACCCATCGTGGATGTTGTATTTTTTATTATTATTATTTAATCACTTAGCACTTAATATGGCCGGGTATAAAATGGTGTTTCGATTTTTTTTTAAATTATATAAAATATATTATCTTTATTGCAACATTACACCCGTAAATGTCAAGCAATACAAACAAACAATTGTACGTTTTAAATACAATGCAATACAATGTAATACAATACGATATAATAGAACATATTTTAATATTTCAAAAATAAATTGTAAAAAAACACAATCATATTAAGCTTGTCCTAAATGGGTCTGATCCGTTTGCCACTGGCTCAAACGCCACTGGTACGAAAAAGATTGCTGGTATGAAACATGTTATTATAGTCATTATAAAAGACCAAGGACGTATAACTAACATACGTCCTTGAAAAGACTTAGATAAACGTATCACTCGGACTCCTTGTATTCATCGACATTGAAATATAGTTTTTAATGCATTTTTCAGTCAAGTACGTATACAATTAAATTTGAGATTTCCGATATACTATATAGTCATATATGTTTTGAAAAAATATAAGAAAATAAATTGGCAACATGGCCGTCAGTTATGCAGTATGCTTCTCCATCTATCAAGAAAAAATAATGCCGGGTAACTTCAAGTAGAGTGGACTCGGCAAACTCACAGGTTCTCGTCTAAAAAAAATCCTATATACCTTTATGCCTGTGGGCAAACTGCATGATATACAGATACTATGTTTGTTATGTCTTGTAGTTGTATTATTCTGGTGATATGTATGTTTTACACTGTGTTATTTTGTTTACTTGACGTATGCCACCAATCCCATTAGGGTAAATTGAATAAAGATTTGAATATATACATCCCAGTTGCTCCCCTTGGCATCTGCTCCTACGACACTCAAATGAATTTGAAAAAAAAAATATATGTAAAGATAATAATTCCACGACATTATGATATTAAACGTAACACTCCTTTCGTTTATTGACCTAGAAATATGGTAAAGCATTATTCAGTCAGGTACGTCAGTATCAATCAAATTTGGGTTTTCCATTTTTTTTCTTAAATTAAAAGTCACTGAAGTAAGATTGGTTTTGAAAAGATAAGTAAATATATACAAAGTATCTATGTATTGTAAGTACATGTTTAGTACATCAAAATATTATTTTCATACAAGTCAATTATAATACCAGACGTCAACGTTTTAAACATAGGTTCATGGTCATTTGGTGGGTTCAAATTGTTAAAGATGTTATCGACTATATATACGAAGATTACGACAATAAACATGTTATCGCAAGGATCAGATTATTTCTCAATACTTTTATAATGGTTTTGTTCTAGTTTTTGTCATCGGTGTATTGATATTTAAATATTAATTGAGACTGAAAAATAGCATAACCAACACAATTTTATAATGGATACGAGGCGTGTTGACGGATTCTTTGCTGGAATGCGCCAATGCTACGTTTGTGCCACTTGTTTTCAAAATACATACTATCAATTGCGCCAAAAACAAAGGTATGCCACTACGCCAATTATACAAAAATGACTTCGTCCTTCCTTATTATATATTTTATGTAATCTGTAAATACATCTTCTGTATCCAAGCAGAGAACTTCACAACCAAGAAACACAATATATTAAACATTGTTAGTACAGAATTCAAACTAATCTTATTAGCACAGGCCAGCGCCGAATTTGAGGAACTTTTTTCTTGGATATAGCTTGTGATAAACGGGTTGCATTTACAACATGTTCATGCATTTTGAATACTGTACTCAAAGCACTGAATACAACAGTAATGTAAAACGGACACAGAGCATTACTTAGTACGGAGGAATAACATAATACAATAAATAATGCATCTATAATTCATATTAACAGTGTTTAATCATATCATCCATAATATATATTGCTTTCTCCATACATAATACATAGATTACTAGTAAAATGTTAAAAAAAAATGGATGAGTTAAGCAATCAACCAATAAGACAACCAGTATAAATCAATGACTCGTTTTTTTTAAAGTAAAAATGAACTGTTATGTCTGTTATGTATAATATTAAAAATATTAACACGTTAAACTTCAACCCAACCCATTCACCGGGTTTAATATAAAAAAAAAAGCAGATGTGGCATGATTGACAATGAGACAACTCTCCACAAGAGGCCAAATGAAACAAAAATTAAAAATTATAGGTCACCGTACGGCCTTCATCAATGAGCAAAGCATTTGCTGAATAGTCAGCTATAAAAGGCCCCGAAATGACAATTAAACAATCTAAACGAGAAAAATAAGCCCATTCTTTTTGTGGTCTTTTACAATTTATAATGCAAACTCATATACCTCTAGTTTAATAATTATCTCCCATTGAGATATCACTGCGACTAGGAAAACTCAATCAGAAAAAAACATGGTTTAAACAGCCTTACTTTTAATAACAGTAAACATTGAATATGTTTTTTGAATAATTTTACCTTGTTCATGTTTTAAGATGCATATCGTTTGCTGAGTGACAAAACAGTAGCAGTAAGAAAAAGATTTACTCTGATTTTTGAAGAATATGACGGTTATATTTGAGGGAGATAAGTCGCAAATTAAATCAATGAAATCTTATCTATTTCAACCAAAATGCGATCATTGTCATTTTTGAATAATCTTAGTGCATAAATTTTGCATTCATTTAAATAGATCAATGTATGTAACTTATTGGAGTGTGTTACCACACTTTTACGTGTAAGGTGGTTTTTTTAACGAGAGTGCATTCATCCTAATATGGGAATTCCATAATCAAACAGCATATCACTATACAATAAAAAAAAAAAAGTATTTAAATTGAGGTACATTATTTTTAAATTATTTATAAATAATACCGGTATTTAATTCGGACGGAATAGGAATTATAGGGATACATTGCAATTAACCTTAGTACGAAATATGTTGGTGAGGACTCAGAAAGGTAAGATCAATGTCAAACAAATCAGTCAATTCTTTAAGGCGCATTTCAAAATTTTGAAATTCTTGTACACAATGTATGTGATTTACTGTGGAGAAAGAGAGATGAAATATTACTATAAAAGTATGTAACAATAGAAATGGAACTTCAAGAAAGAAATGTGCAGTTTTGAATAAACTGGACAAATTACCTCGTTTCGGTTACAAACTAATCATCACTTTAAGCATACTGACTTAATTAGTAGAAAGGGCAAAGCTGGTCGGTAAGAACAATGTCCTTGGGTGGATGGTTTTATGTCATCTATGACCTACAGCCTTGTGAACTAAAAAAGAAATGCAGGATTCATATTCCTATCATATGATACTCTCGTCATGAATATGATATGTGATATTTCCCGTGGATGTTATTCATCTATCCGATCTGATGAATATTCATAAATATCGGCTTCAATAAAGCAAACAACTGAAAAACAGAACCATGATATCACTGTAAAACACGACCGTTTATAAGAAGATTGTTTGACTTGTTATTGTAAACTGTTTTTGAAACGAAATCGAAAATTTCCAAATACATACCGTTCTGCGACATTTATGTTGCAAAACACTACCGTTTGTAAGAAGATTGTTTGACTTATTATTGTAAACTGTTTTTGAAACGAGATAAAAAAAAAATCAACATTCATTGTCAAGCTGCGACATTTATGTTGCGAAAGCGACAGCTAGCGATCCTACATTACATCGTTTGCGGCATCAGCATTAAGGTTCTGTTTGTGATAAGCTTTGTAGTGCCAATAATACACTATTCAGGGCAAAATTTTGATGGATTTATTTTTATGCAGTTAACATTTCCTCATAGTAAGGAAATTCTTTTCTACATGCTAAATTTGTACCTTCGTGGGTTGCTAAACTAGACACTTGGAAAGTCAAGAATACGCATCTCAAGAAGAAGAAACAAATATTTTCTCCCCCCCCCCTTATTTCCATGTTTTAATGATAAACTTACTTTTTACAATCAGCATCACACTTTTACACTGACAACACCAACCGTGGACGAGGCACACGGTTCCGCCGAACATTGTACGATTTAAAAAAAAATATAGGTGTACTTGAATTTTGCAGGAATTGTAACACCCAAAAAAATTGACCTATATATTTGAATGAAAAAAAAATCAACACGCAGGTATCATTGTATGGCTATAGCAATCGTCTATAAACTCTCTTTTATTGTTCCACTGACGATTTCTTAAATTGCAAAAGAAAAACGTAACTATACTTGAGAACATACCGATATATCAATAAATATATAAATGCTTGCAAGAATATCTACGTATAGAAAAATAGGAAATCATTAACTGTCCTTAACTGTATATGTACAGAAATTTCTTCACATGTCTGAACTCAAGACCATTAAATTGTTATGTACTATGGAATGCCAGATTATATATATGTAAATAAAAAGCATCGATTTCACAATTGTAAGGGTATAATTGAACCTATTTTTATGTGTATAAACTTGTTATGGTTCTTAGTAAAGTGCTGTTTTGGCATCATTGAAGATGTTTAAGGACTGTGCAAAGTTATAAGTCTTGTAAATAATGCATTGAGTGATGAGAGTTTTTTTTTTTAATGAAAAGTAATCAAGATATAATATACATTTTTTGTTGGTAAATAGGAACCAAAATTAAGTTCGTTTATTTGAAGTGAACCTTGTTTTAGCAATTCATTTACTGTGATGTTAAGGACAAATTCGATTGATTTCCTGCATGGTTATTGATTCCAACGATACCATGGTAAGACTATAAACCTTTATAGTTTTACTATTTGTACATGTAACAGTAAAGGGACAAAATAAGATAGTTGACATGTTAATACTGCGTAAAATCCGGCCTCGAACACGTTAATACTAATTGAAAGATGGTGTCGATATAAGATTTTCGGTGGGATCTATTGAATTATTGATTTGAATAGACTTGAGCCGAATTTTGTAGTAATTTATATCCCGCTCCCTACGAGACTTTGTCGATTATAACGGTGTAGAATTATTAGAGAATGTCTAGACTCGGAAAATTAATATATTGTAATATATACGGTAAGTGCACTTGCTTTATTCATCAGTGAAAATGAGTACATCTGATATATTTTTGTGAATCTGTGTTGTTTGTTTGCTGTCAAGGATTGTCTTTAAATGTTCCGATGTCTATGATTAAAAAGCAATTAAAACTTCAGACCTTTTATGTTTGGTTTCAGAACTGCTCTGTTGACATACCGTTTTTAGACATCCAATACAGGGAATTTATTGACCATTGCCATTAATATATTCATTTTCAATTTGGTAAACAAAAAGAAACCAATTAAATGCGTTATTTGGTAATTAAGAACTATTGATTTCATTTAAACGGTTTGATTTGAACCCGAACATGTTTCGTTTCGCACAAATATGCCAATAATTAACGGTCATTTATTATTGATATTACTTATATATATATATATTACTTTCTATGAAATATGTCTAAATAGGTAATTATAACAGATTGTTCGGAATTAAAAAAAATAGATCCAGTTGTTCATCCGTAACCTAATTTAAAATCCACAGTAAAAGTAATTTTCACAGTCGGGTGATATTGGTGGTGAATTTATTTAATTTCTATCCTATTGTGTGGTAAACATATTTTCTTGTAAATTGGAATGTACTGGCGTAAATGGATCGTGATGTTTATCTGTAACAAATTGTGATAAAAACGCATTTTGTAGAAAATCTGCAATCAAAAGCGTAAGTATTTATTTTTCTTCACAACTATTGGCATGTCTAAATTTTGTAATTGAAACAATTTTCATGTTTTTTTTAAAATTTAGAAATGAAATTGTACACAATTTTATACCCCATGTAATAAAACTTTTTAATTTAAAAAAACTTTCTGACGGATAATGAATTATTATGATATATAAACATGAAATATGAGCAACAGGATACATCATTTCGTTTAAAATTCATGAATACATCTCAAGCATGTTTTAATTTGTTTTTAAATGAAATCTGAGTTTAAAAAAATAGTTTTGTGGCCAGATAACTCGAAAGTTAAATATTGGAACGTATATCGTAACTTGTGAGTTTTTTTTATATCTTTTTATATCATTATTTCTATACCTTTGGACCTGTGTGTATTTCATGGACAGTCACATTCTTAAAATAATTATGATATTAAAGTTAACATTTCAAATCTGCAAATATATTCCAAACTTTTAATCAATCAATCAATCAAATATTTTATTGTCATATAAACTTTACAGTTTGTGACCAACATATATTAATACAATAAACACAATAAACATATATACATACATATTAAACATACAAAATATCAACAGCATTAAAATTTATAACAACAAACAAGTTGTTAAGAGTCCCCTGCCCTCAGTTCTAATGACTTTTTCAAGAAGGATCCTAACTTATTTGTTTGTAAAGGCGATGATGGATTTAGTAAATAATGAATTTTTTCTTCTTCATTTAAATTATTAAAGTTATTATTTTCTGTACATATGTGATGAAAAAATTCATTTCTTAGAGTTTTATTATACTCACAATATAGTAAAAAATGTTTCTCATCCTCTAGTATTTTACATTTATGGCAAAGACGTTCCTCTCTTGGGATTTTAAAATATCTCCCCTTTTCAATCAAGAGGGAGTGATCACTTATTCTAAATTTAGTGATTAATCTCCTTATCTGAAAATTAGATGTATTTAGATAATATTCTAGTTTGTAATCTTTTTTAAGTTTTTTATAGAGAAAAAATTTACTTTTATCATCGATGTTTTGAAATTTATTTTGAATTAAATCTTCATATCTATTTTTCATTTTTAACTTTATATCGTTTTTTATTTTATTTACATCTTTTATGTCCTTACAAGTAGAAAGAATATTAAGGTCAACGTTAGTCTCTTTAACAATATTTTTAGCATATGTATACCATGAGTAAGTTCCTGTCAAATCTAGAGACTGTGCTAGAGAAAAAGCTTCCTTTAACAATGGATTAATATTATTATTATATAGTCTAGCTAAATATAAAAGGGTTTGTGTTTTAATAAAACATTCTATAGGCAATCTTCCTAATTCAACTCTTGCTCCTAAATTGGATGCATTTTTTCTTATCCCTAGAGTAGATTTACAAAATTTAAGATGCAATTTTCTATGGGGGTTTTGTCTATAAAATCAAGTTGATTAATTTCTTTTCCTGAAGTTAAGGCTCTGCTTTTGGCTCGATGAAAAGAAATATATGTATCCAAATATGTTACTTCTGAATTATAGGTCATAATTGGTTTTACTAAAGAATCAAAAAGATTATTTGCTACTTTTATAGGTAGATTATTCAATGATTTAGTATATGATTTTATTGCAAAAAATACTTTTTTTGCTTTTTTTGTCAGCTCTAAAGTACTTTGTGATAAATTTCCATTACATTTTATCAACATTCCCAAAAATGAATATTCTGTTACACTCTCTATGGCTTTATTCTCATAGTAAATATGTGATGTTTCACTTTTATGTTTTGACTGACTAAAAATTATGGATTTAGTTTTGTTTGTATTCAAAGAGAGTTGCCATTTGTTACAATATAATTTAACGTTATTTAAACTGTTTTGTAGACCCTCTTTTGATTCTGAGAGGATTAAAAGATCATCCGCAAAAAGAAGGCATCCTACCTTACTATTTATAAGTTTAAGGGGACTTGAATCATTTCCCTCAAAATTTTTTACAATATCATTTATAAAGACATTAAATAAAGTGGGACTTAGTGTGTCTCCCTGTTTAACCCCTCTAGCAATATTAAAATATTCTGATACATAATCTTTATATTTTAAAGATGATTTAGTATTTAAGTATTGTTGTTTTATAACTCTATAAAAAGACTTGCCAACTCCCATTTTACATAATTTATAAAGTAAAGCAGTTCTCCATACTGAATCAAAAGCCTTTTTCAGATCTATGAAGCAGGCATAAATCTTTTTTTTCTCTTTATGTAAATATTTATTAATCAAGGACTTTAATAAAAAGATGCTATCAGCTGTTCTGTGATTTTCTCTGAAACCAAACTGACAATCACTTAATTGTTTGTCAACAATCTTGATTAGCCTATTATTTAATATGGCATTAAAAATTTTTGGTAGATTACTTATAAGAGAAATGCCTCTATAATTATTAGGGTCTAACTTGTCACCTTTTTTATGTAAAGGGATCATGAAAGATAATTTCCAAGAATCTGGATAATTACCTGTCTTTAAAATCAAATTAAAAACTTTTACAATAGAATTAATTATCACAGGTTGTGAGTGTTTGAGTATTTCATTCACAATTCTATCTGGACCTGCTGATTTGTTTACTTTAAGGTTTGAAATGACCAGTTTTACTTCAGCAAATGTAATTGGTGCATCAGTTTCCATATTCAATTCAATATTATCTTCTATAATGTTTAGTTCACGTTCCAGTTTATTTACAAAGGATTTATCATATGAGGCTGGTGTACCCTGATCCTGAAAATGTTTTATGATTTTATTTTCATTCATTAAAATTTCAGGAATATCTTCTTCAATATTTGGTTTCTTTTTTATTGCCTTTAGAACATTCCAGTATTCTTTTGGATTATTTTTTAAATTATCTGAAAGTGATTTATAAAGTTTTTGGTGATATTCAAATTTTTTCTGTTTAATCATTTTTTTTAGTTTTTTACATAATTCAAAATATTTAGATTTTAAACTTTTGTCATTTAAGTTATTCTTGATTTTATTTCCTAAATAGTTTATTTGTCTTTTTGTTTCATATACTACATTATCTGACCATACTTGTTTAATTTTTTTCTTTTTCTTTTTTGTTGGTTTAGATATGACTTTACATGTATTTTCTGCAATAGTTTGTAAAATTTTGTTTAGTTTTTCAGTTGCACCATCAACGCCTAGTTTATTGCTATCAAAATGTTCCATCTCTAAATCTAAAATTTCCTTTTTAACATTTTCTGTTGATAGAACATCAATTAATTTTGAAGATGACAATTCTGTCCATTTGTATGATTTTATCAAATGCCATCTCTTCTCATCTAAACATTTCTTCATACATGTATCTGATATAATAGAACAATTCATATATAAGTTTATTTGAACATGATCTGATAAATATGTAAAGTCATTTGTTTTAAAGTATTTTACCTCAGGCAGGAGACTCTCACTTGCAATAGCATAATCAACTGTACTGAACCCAGTATTACACATATAAGTAAAATATCCCAGGGAATCTCCCAAAAAACGACCATTAAGTATACGAAGCCTTGAGGACGAACATAATTCAAGTAATTTATTCCCCAATGTATTCAAAGTGCTATCTTGGTTTACTCTTCTGATATCAATATCAGTTATATAGCTCTCTGGAAGAAGGTCAATACCATCAAAATTATTTATTTCATCTGAGTCATTTTCTATGTAATCTGCTTTCATTGCAGTCCTAGAATTAAAATCCCCTATTAAAATAATTTGTCCTTCAATAGAAAATGAACTAATTTCATTTTCAAGATTTTCCAAGTCACTATCATAATGTGCTGATGAAAAAGGGGGAATATAAACAGCACAAAGATATAAATCTTGTTTAAGTCCAAAGAAATACTTGTCAAGCTTTAACCATAATCTATTCTGGGATGACGTAGCATCTTTAAGATAAGAAATCCCCTTGTAAAATTGTTTTTTAATCATGACTATAATGCCTCCACTATGTCTTTTGGCTTTTTTTGTTTTCTTGCGTACTTTAGAGATAATGTTATAGCCTTCAATTTTAAAATCTTCTGACCCCCCCTTCCAGGTTTCTAACAATATATTTATATCTTTATTTAAAAAATCCAGAAACATTGGGTCTTTCATTTTATCCCCAAGGCCATGTACATTCCATGAGGAAATTGACAATTTTTTATGAATTCTGTTCATTTTTTAATATTTGCTATTGTCAATTGTATAATAAACCTTTTTGTTAGCCTGAAAACCTTCTATTATAATTACACAGTTTGGTTAATGTTTCTATAAACATGATAGATTAAACAATAATCATAGTTCCAAAATACATTAATTTTTTTTTACTATTATCCATGACTGCTAAAAATACAACAGTCTAAGGGAAATAACTCTTTTCATTGTTAAAATGAATATTACAAGTGTTCTGTATAACTAAAAATTAACTGAATCTTACAAGTATTCTGTAAAACTAACTTTAACATAATAAATCACCTAAAAAAATATACATACAGATATTTCTACCTTTCATCATGACACTAATATGTTTTTTCTGAAACACCCATCACTTACATGCATTTACAATGTATATTCAAAATAAGCATTTTTTATCTCATTACATGCAAAAGAAAATATTGTTTTTTTTTATCATCTTATTGTTGTGATAATACTAGTTGATCCATTTTATTATTTTGACTAAAATTTTCTTATCAAAACTTGAATATTTACATTCTAAAATGCAAATTCTAAAGTGTACCTACATGTACATTTGATATTACTTATTTTTTTGTGCTTTTTACCTCATATTTCTCATTTCTTGGAGCATATATTCCATCATTTCGAGCATTCTATCTCTGTTTCCATTACCCTCAACTTGATCTTTCCTATAGTTATTAGAATGATTACTTTGTGAAAACATGTTTTGATTTTGACCATAGTAATTATTAAATTGATCTTTTTTCATATAATTACCAGTGTTTGACTGATAATTTTTTTGCATATATTGTACACCTTTCTGACCATAATTTGTTACTTTTCTATAATCAGATGCATGTGTATTCTGATCTCTTCTATCTCCTGATTTTACACCTATTAAAGGATTAATTACCCTTTTCATACAACTAACAAGTATTGCAATACCATAACCTTTAAGATGTATGCCATCTCTAAAATGATCTGGACTAATATACTTCGATGCGCTTATTATAGAGTTTGACATGTGCATATAATAGACACTTGTCTGTTACGGAAGACCATGTGTTGATTGACTTTGAGATGTCTTCTTGAATTTCAGAGTTGTTTGGTTGCTGTCTCTTTTTCAAATGTCACTCATCTGCTATGTATTAGGGTAGTATATTGCCATTTCAACTAGAGTTGCTGGAATTATATCTGTAAAAATCCAATGTTCAAATTGACTTTCTATAAGTCTTATGAATACAGACATTTCATCTTTTTTTTTAACGAGAAAGCCGTTTGAACAATAGTTAAAAAGAACGTGAAATAAAACTTTTATTAACGCATCTGTAGTCTTTCTTTGACAAAGTTTTGGTTGCGAACACTAGACGGACACCTCTGTTGCAGAGGACTAGTGACGCAACGTTTTTGCTGCCGGAAATGCAAGGGAAAGGGGTGCCTCTTTATTTCATTCGCAGTCACAATGCAATGAGTCATTTACATTTTTTAAAGTGTTTTCTATATCTTGTCTTACAATTCGTCGAAAATATTTGATTTGTTTTGTTTTTGTTTTTGTTGCCTGGTTGTATTCTTTTATTAAAAGACTACTGTTAGCGGACACAAAATCAATTAAATATTTGGTAAATGACCGCACTATATTTCTATATTTGCAATTTTATACATTTCTCTGATCTTTATTATTCACATCACACAAGGAAATTATGTTGTCAATAACGACTATTATAAACAAACGTGTGGTCAGGTAAAAAAGGAAAAATACGTTTTTTTTATTTTGTCAATTTTAATTTAATCCTTTATGTGATATTATCTTGTGAGAATTATGTCAATATTATGTTTTGACTTTTGAAATACTTATTCCATTATTCGTATTCGTTAAATTATAAAATGTTTATAGATTACAGGTAAATACAATTTAATACCTATATGTAAGTCATCTTTGATAATATATTAATCTTAATAGTAATTTAACCCAATTTTTTATTCGTCGGCTCATTTTGGTCACTCTGTAGTGTTATGGAGAACACGACTGACTTAGGAATCTAACCTTACTCGAAATGTATGCAAATTATCATTTATATCACCAAAAAAGTAATACGTGAAATATGTGTATCGAATCTACCTCCGGCGAATTTCATTATTAAACTAAATCACTCCTTTGGTAAAAAATTAAATGACGAATATGTGAAGCATCGTTTTAGGTAATAACTCTCCCCCATAGAACTTAACATAACTGTGTAAAATTTGTGAACGAGAATATAAGTGTGTTTATATTAAAAAGGCAATTATGTTCTTATAAAAGTCTTTAATACTATTTTATGATTGCTCTAAAATTAAACCACTGCAGATAAATATAATACAATGTTTCTGGTTAAACTAGTTTCATTTTATTGAAATAGATTGATTTGAAATATATTTCCCTTGATATTCATGTGTAATTAAATTCACTTTCAAAAATGGAAAATAACCTTTTGAAACCTTTTATTAAACATTTCAAGTAAGTTTAAGCACTTTAATTGTCCAAGTATTTCTATTACCTATGTAAGATAGAATTATAGTTATATACAAACGTGACTTTATTATGTCATCCTTAATCTTGGGTTGATAATCCTTGTAGTATACTAATTGTATATTTATTTTTTATAACCAGTTGATAATCCCATTTCTATTTTGAGTTTTTTGCTTAGCAAAATTCTTAGTTCAATTATGTTTTATGAAGTCTATTCAGCCATTCTACTAACAACATCCACCTTATTTATCAAATTACACGTTTTTATTCATGAAATCTTTAAATTCTTTATTATCTACCACTGAAAGTTAAACCATCAGCATCGAAGTTCATTATCACTGACCTAGTATACATTTTTGTTTAAGGGCCAGCTGAAGAACACCTCCGGATGCGGGAGTTTCTCGCTGCATTGAAGACCCATTGGTGGCCTTCGGCTGTTGTCTGCTCTTCGGTCGGGTTGGTGTCTCTTTGCCACATTCCCCATTTCCATTTTCAATTCTAATAGAGAACCATTGCAACTGAAATCATACTCTTAGAGAACCGTTGCAACATGAACCATACTAATAGAGACCCCTTGCAACATGAACTATACTAATAGAGAACCATTGCAACTTAAAACATACAAATATAGAACCATTGCAACTAAAAGCATACTAACAGAGAACCTTGCAACATGAATCATACTAAAAGAGAACCCTTGCAACTTAAAACATACCAATAGAGACCCCTTGCAACATGAATCATACCAATAGAGACCCCTTGCAACATGAATCATACCAATAGAGAACCCTTGCAACATGAATCATACCAATAGAGAACCCTTGCAACATGAATCATACCAATAGAGAACCCTTGCAACATGAATCATACCAATAGAGAACCTTGCAACATGAATCATACCAATAGAGAACCCTTGCAACATGAATCATACCAATAGAGAACCCTTGCAACTTAAAACATACCAATAGAGAACCCTTGCAACATGAATCATACCAATAGAGAACCCTTGCAACATGAATCATACCAATAGAGAACCCTTGCAACATGAATCATACCAATAGAGAACCATTGCAACATGAATCATACCAATAGAGAACTCTTGCAACATGAATCATACCAATAGAGAACCCTTGCAACATGAAACATACCAATAGAGAACCCTTGCAACATGAAAACATACCAATAGAGAACCCTTGCAACATGAATCATACCAATAGAGACCCTTGCAACTAAACATACAATAGAGACCCTTGCAACATGAATCATACCAATAGAGAACCTTGCAACATGAATCATACCAATAGAGACCCTTGCAACATGAATCATACCAATAGAGAACCCTTGCAACATGAACATACCAATAGAGAACCCTTGCAACATGAATCATACCAATAGAGAACCTTGCAACTAAAACATACAATAGAGACCTTGCAACATAATCATACCAATAGAGAACCCTTGCAACTTAAAACATACCAACAGAGACCCTTGCAACATGAATCATACCAATAGAGAACCCTTGCAACATAAAACATACCAATAGAGACCCTTGCAACATGAATCATACCAATAGAGAACCTTGCAATAAATCATACCAATAGAGAACCCTTGCAACATGAATCATACCAATAGAGAACCTCTTGCAACATGAATCATACCAATAGAGAACCCTTGCAACATGAATCATACCAAAGAGAACCCTTGCAACATTAACATACCAATAGAGAACCCTTGCAACTGAATCATACCAAAGAGAACCCTTGCAACTTGAATCATACCAATAGAGAACCCTTGCAACAAAACATACCAATAGAGAACCCTTGCAAAGAATCATACCAATAGAGAACCCTTGCAACATAACATACCAATAGAGAACCCTTGCAACATGAATCATACCAATAGAGACCCTTGCAACATGAATCATACCAATAGAGAACCCTTGCAACATGAATCATACCAATAGAGAACCTTGCAACATGAATCATACCAATAGAGAACCCTTGCAACTTAAATCATACCAATAGAGACCCTTGCAACATGAATCATACCAATAGAGAACCCTTGCAACTTAAAAATACCAATAGAGAACCCTTGCAACATGAATCATACCAATAGAGAACCTTGCAACATGAATCATACCAATAGAGACCCTTGCAACATGAATCATACCAATAGAGAACCCTTGCAACTGAATCATACAATAGAGAACCTTGCAACTAATCATACCAATAGAGAACCCTTGCAACTTAAACATACCAATAAGAACCCTTGCAACATAATCATACCAATAGAGAACCTTGCAACAAATCATACCAAAGAGACCCTTGCAACATGAACATACCAATAGAGAACCCTTGCAACTTAAACATACCAATAGAGAACCCTTGCAACATAATCATACCAATAGAGAACCTTGCAATTAAATACATACCAATAGAGAACCCTTGCAACATGAATCATACCAATAGAGAACCTTGCAACATAATCATACCAATAGAGAACCCTTGCAACTTAAACATACCAATAGAGAACCCTTGCAACATGAATCATACCAATAGAGAACCTTGCAACTGAAACATACCAATAGAGACCCTTGCAACATGAATCATACCAATAGAGAACTCTTGCAACAGAATCATACCAATAGAGAACCCTTGCAACATGAATCATACCAATAGAGAACCCTTGCAACATGAATCATACCAAAAGAACCCTTGCAACATGAACATACCAATAGAGAACCCTTGCAACATAACATACCAAAGAGACCCTTGCAACATGAATCATACCAATAGAGAACCTTGCAACTGAAATCATACCAATAGAGAACCCTTGCAACATAAAACATACCAATAGAGAACCTTGCAACTGAATCATACCAATAGAGAACCTTGCAACATGAATCATACCAATAGAGAACCCTTTGCAACTTAAAATCATACCAATAGGAACCTTGCAACATAAACATACAATAGAGTACCCTTGCAACTTAAAATACCAAAGAGAACCTTGCAAATGAACAACAATAGAGACCTTGCAACATGATCATACCAATAGAGAACCCTTGCAACTTAAAACATACCAATAGAGAGAACCCTTGCAACTGAAATCATACCAATAGAGAACCCTTGCAACTGAATCATACCAAAGAGAACCCTTGCAACATGAAAACATACCAATAGAGAACCCTTGCAACATGATCATACCAATAGAGAACCTTGCAACATAAACATACCAATAGAGACCCTGCAACTTAAAACATACCAAAGAGAACCCTTGCAACATGAATCATACCAAAGAGAACCCTTGCAACATGAAATCATACCAATAGAGACCCTTGCAACATGAATCATACCAATAGAGAACCCTTGCAACATAATACTACCAAAGAGAACCTTGCAACTGTAACATACCAATAGAGAACCCTTGCAACATGAATCATACCAATAAGAACCCTTGCAACTTAAATCATACCAATAGAGAACCCTTGCAACATGAATCATACCAATAGAGAACCCTTGCAACTTAAACATACCAAAGAGACCCCTTGCAACATAATCATACCAATAGAGAACTCTTGCAACTGAATCATACAATAGAACCCTTGCAACATGAATCATACCAATAGAGAACCCTTGCAACAAACATACCAATAGAGAACCTTGCAACATAATCATACAAAGAGAACCTTGCACTAAACAAAACCATAATCATACCATAGAGAACCTTTCAACATGAATCATACAATAAGAACCTTGCAACTTAAACTACCAATAGAGACCTTCAAATGAATCATACCAATAGAGAACCTTGCAATAAAAATACCAACAAGACCTCTTGCAACATGAATCATACCAAAGAACTGAAACTGTCATACCAATGACCTTTAACATGAATCATACCAATAGAGAACTCTTGCAACTAAATCATACCAATAGAGAACCCTTGCAACATGAATCATACCAATAAGAAACCCTTGCAACAGAATCATACCAAAGAGAACCTTGCAACATGAATCATACAATAGAGAACCCTTGCAACTTAAAACATACATAGAGAACCCTTGCAACTTAAAACATACCAAAGAGAACCCTTGCAACATGAATCATACCAATAGAGAACCCTTGCAACATGAATCATACCAATAGAGAACCCTTGCAAACTAAAACATACCAATAGAGAACCCCTTGCAACATGAATCATACCAATAGAGAACCCTTGCAACTTAAAACATACCAACAGAGACCCTTGCAACATGAATCATACCAATAGAGAACCCTTGCAACATGAATCATACCAATAGAGAACCCTTGCAAACATGAATCATACCAATAGAGAACCCTTGCAACTTAAAACATACCAATAGAGAACCCTTGCAACATAATCATACCAATGAGAACCTTTGCAACATAGAATCTTACTCATAGAGACCCTTGCAAATGAATTAAACATAAGAACTTGCAACATGAATCATAACTATAGAGACTCTTGCAACATGAATCATACAATAGAGAAACTCTTTGAAACATGAATCATACATAGAAACCCTTGCAACATGAATCATACCAATAGAGAACTCCTTGCAACATCAGAATGCAACACAAAGAGAACCTTGCAACATAAAATACCAATAGAGAACCTTTGCAACATGAATCATACAATAGATAACTCCTTGCAACTTAAAACATACCAAAGAGACTCTTGCAACATGAATCATACCAATAGAGAACCCTTGCAACATAAAACATACCAATAGAGACCCCTTGCAACATGAATCATACCAATAGAGAACTCTTGCAACATGAATCATACCAATAGAGAACCCTTGCAACATGAATCATACCAATAGAGAACCCTTGCAACTTAAAACATACTGATAGAGAAATAAACATTTGATAAGTCATTAATACGTGTGGGTTTTGTTTCCCAAATAGTGCTTTATATTACAGTAACCTTTAATAATTATGTTAAGATAGATTTAATGCTACTGTTTAACTTTGCTGACCCATATCATATATAAAACGTGACATAGTATACCAAAGATCATTTTAAATGTATTTATAAGTCATGCATAAAAGCAAAGACGGTTTTATGCATACTCCATGATAGTTGTTCATAATTTTATTACAGTAAACTTGCGTACAAGTCGTCAAGAAAATATTTCGAATACGAGTTTCTTAACTACTTTCCGTGTGATTCAGAATAATGTCTGAAGAGGGGTTGTTTTTTTTTGCGTCTGAAAGAAAGACATTAATCTGGGGTTCATGTGTCTGTTTTGCTTCAATAGTTCGTTGCTTAAACAGAGGCGAAAGATATCGAAGGGAAAATCAAACTAATAAATCGAAAATCCTTTGCAAAAAAAAACAACGAAAATTAATTTAAAAAAAAAACAGTCCACACAACACAACACAGAAAAACTGGAACTCCGCAACAATCCGATGGTTATCGTGATAAATATACAAAAATGTACCTTCAAACAAGTAGAAATGGTCGATTCGAGCCAAGTGACAGTTCACGGACATATAAATAATGCCATTTATCAAATAAAACCCGAACTTTGTGTTTTATTTGCCTTGGTCAATTCTTATTCTGTGCTGACAAAAGATGAATATGATTAATGCATCTGAAAACAGAATGTATATTAACGAATGAGGCATTGCACAAAACATCTCCTGAAGTAGTTTTAAGTAGTAACTTATCGGTGAAAGGGGATGCTGAAATTGTATTGAGCAGGCGGGCGTCGTGGTTGGTAACGAGTCACTGAAAAGAAAATAGAAAATAGTACTTAAGTAGTTGATATTTCATCAGAAGGGACAGACGAACGGATATGGGAATCAAATTATCACGTAAAATGTTCCGAACAATAAAAAAATAAACGGGTCCATGAGCAATTGCAAACGTCACGTTAGATAAACAGAACTTTATATAAATAAAAAAAGTCTAGTAAACATACTATCAAAATCCCACAACTGTACATATTGACATTAATATTTATCGAAATGATCTTTGGCGTTCAATTTCACCGATTAATTCATTTAAATATAAAGGATAAAAGCAATTTTATATTTGTAAAAAGAATTTATTTTAATCCATGTATAACATTAATCCTAATCAAGTATATATTTTCACCGAAACGTACAATTCATATCTACCGTTAGTGGGGGAAATGTCTAGGTTCAATGAGATATTATACCTTTTTAAAGATGGTAAGTGCTACTTATATTAATTTTGTGATATTATATAAGACTTTGTATTCAAGTGTTCAAAAGATGTAATATGCGGCCAATTTCTTTTGTATTTACCGTCAGTATAGAAAGACCAGTTTAAGAAGCACTTAATTTTAACATCAATATGTGTATTTTGCGATTTTGATGATAGTGTGTCATACCTACTAAAAAGAAGTTTCTAAATTGCGAGGAAAAATAGAATGTACATTATGTAATTAGGGAACAGGGGACGAGTTTCATATAGTGTTATCTGTAAAAATGCTGATGTTTAATTATACTCTTAGATCAAAGTTTATACCAAATTATTATATAATGCATCCAAGCAAGAAGAAATTTACTGCTGTCTATATTTAACGTACACGTTCAAAAGAAACTGTCAATTTCGTAAAGAAAATTTTGAAATCATGAATTTAACTTATAATATCAATTGCCTTTTACAATATACTATGTATTTTTGTTTCGTCTGTCGTGTCTCGCTATTATTAACTTATGTTTGTAATTATGTTTTCTTGTACCCCTGTGTGTGTCTAAGGTTATGAATACAATCTTTTTTTAATAAACATTTCAGAACAGATGACAAAAAATATCTCGCAATTTAAATGAATCTGTTATATTATGAGTTGTTAATGATAGTCACCAAAAGTTACAATGCACTCAAATAGAAAAATATAAATCGTCCAATTAAAAACATGCATTTGCAAAGCGGTGACTGAGTGCAAGTTTCAAACAATCATATCAAGTATACATGTACTTCGGTAAGTTATGAAATACCGAGTTATTGCACATTTATTTTGCGGTAAATGTCGATAAAAAATCAACACCTAATTTCGAAGATGAAATTCATACTATTTAAATATGTGCGAAGGAAATCAATTATTTTTAGTCTATTTTAATTAAAACATATTAAAGTTCAAACATCGATTTAATGTTTTATGTACTCTGGTAATGGCTTTTAGTGTTACTTTTTATGACTAGTATACTATTTGTAACACGATAAAAAGGATATTGGAAACCAAAACGATCAAAGATAAAGTATGTAATTAATTTTGGTTGACCCTGAATGAAAATGTGTAAATATTTTTGAATAATTTAGTAAGGTTGTCTTCAATAATAACTACACTTGTGTAGAACTGAATGATGTAGATATTGATAGTTATATACAGAACATTTTAAAATTGCTTTTATACATCAGTATATCATGAAAGATATTTAGTTTTAGATTTTGTGATCTCCCTTCATTGTCACTGTCTCTGGCTCTGAAATAATATACTAGTATAGGGGTCCGATTTAGATGATAATCATATAGTTATTTAAAGGCTTTCATTTCTTAAAACGTGTTTCTTATCTTTTTACAGATTACTGTTGTTAAAGAATAGGTAAAGCATCCAATGGCGGAATCAACATCGCCATTATCGCCATCTAACAGAAATACAAAACGAGGTACAAACTACGAGTCTGAGATAGACGACAGAGATATATTTGATACTCCTAGGGAGGAAATAGACGTTGGAAACAGTATTGAAAGAAATAAAAGAGATGAGCAGACAAACGGGAATGACACTTCTCGTTCAGGAACTTCTCAAATGAACGGGAATGACATTTCTCGTTCCAGAAATTCACAAATAAACGGGAATAACATTTCTCGTTCCAGAAATTCACAAATAAACGATAATGACACTTCTCGTTCCAGAAATTCACAAATAAACGAGAATGACACATCTCGTTCCAGAAATTCACAAATAAACGGGAATGACATTTCTCGTTCCAGAAATTCACAAATAAACGAGAATGAGACTTCTCAATCCAAAACTTCACAAATAAATGAGAATGACACTTCTCGTTCCAAAAATTCACAAGTAAAGGAGAATGACACTTCTCGATCCAGAACTTCACAATCAAACGGGAATGACACTTCTCGTTCAGGAACTTCTCAAATAAACAGAAATGACACTTCACGTTCCAGAAATTCACTAATAAATGAGAATGACACTTCTCCTTCAAGAATTTCACCAAAAAAACCACGGGTGATTGATTCTGAAACTAAATACACCGTTGGAGAAGACAATTCACACCGAAACAACTCTGAAAATGAAAATAAAGATGGAAAAAATAGTGTGAATTCAAAAAAGGAGACAAAGCGAAATAATTATTCAAAGGAAGAAATATTAAATGGAGATAATACAACACGTTCAAACCAGAAAAATGAAAAAGTCGAAACTGGGAAATCTCAAGATGGTGAGGACGAAAACGAAATCACGAATACCAAGAAGGTCGAAAAAGAAAATGAATCAGTTTCAGATAATGGAAACATAAATAATGACTCAAACCACCCGACATTTTCCGAAATTCAAAAAGCAAACGATGACAGCTTAAAGAGTCCTTCACGAGAACCAATAACGAATAACAATGTTACTTCATCAGCCAGTGAAAAACATTCTGACAGTGATAGATATACAGACAGCGAGACAACAGGTGGTAAATCGTCATTAAGTGAACATACGCCAAGAAGCCAGACAAAAAAGTCAAAAAAGAAACCAAAACGTAGTTCGAAGTCTCCTAAACCTACAAAGTCAAAAAGTATTCTAAAGACTGAAGAATCAAAGCCGCATAAACCTCTAGCCTTCATGGCTTCTTTATTGGAAGATGGAACTACTCCCCGTAATCCGACAAGAGACAGTGGGGACAGTAATGTCGTTTCATTACCGGCAATAAACCGACAAAATGTTATAAACAAGGTATACGTAGATGATACAGAGAAAATAGTGAACAAATATCCCAAACGAGACAAGGATTTCAAGTTAGAATTTGTATATGACCTAAGGCCAAAATATCCGTCTTGGTATGCACCTGAAAAAAGATTGAGTCGTCGAGAAGAAAAAGTCTTCAGCGATATGTCTGGCGTATATGCAGATTATAAACAACAGGACGAACGTCAGCTGTCGAAGACAAAGACAATGGACGATAGACTGAAAAGACTTGAGAAATTAAAGAGAGAGGAAATCAAAGAGAAAAAAAGAAAGAAATTAGAAGCTGCTTATGAACAATATGAACAATTAAAAGACGTTCGCGAAAAATTCGATATTATGTGTTGGTATCGTAATCATACGCAATATATTACTCCGAGAGTTTTAGAACATGAAAAATTGAGCCGACATGTCTATGGACTTCCAGAATCTTTAAAAGAACAACAAAAATTGATAAAAAATCTAAAACGCAAACCAAAGAAACGAACGAAGAATGGAAATCGAATTGACAGTCACTAATAAACACATTTAATTCAATTCATTCAACATGTGAATGTGAGAATGTGCACAATACTAAAGATGGGAACAGCCATGCCTTAGAAAAATATTCACTTTTAATTCAATATTCTTAGATATCTATAATTCTAAAAGTGGTATTTTTGCATATATCTAATTGGATATTTATTAAAAATATACTGACGTAAAAAGTGATGTGGTTCATGTGTATCTTTTGTAGCTACTATTTTCGTTCAAATATATATACAAGCAGTTCATAAAATTATTTACAAAGCAGTAATCATGCATGGCATCATACGCCGCTACTCGCAGATCGAGATCGGGGCGAACCAGTGCGTCACATTGTTCTCTCTTTTTTTCTCTCTCTCTTCCTTTTTCGTTTCAAAATTAACCTTTTCAAAACATGATCATAGAAAACCTTTTTGACCAATGTATATAGAAAAAGGGTACTTAATAAACAATTTGATTCCATACAATGAAAAATATGAAAAGCAGATTGAATTAAGTGTTTGAAATTGACATTGTTCAATCTATATACAGTTTGGGTGTTCATAAATAAATTACAATGATGACTATTGTTGTCAAAAAGTATTCCAACGACATAATCTTAATCTTAATCCATAAATATTTCCTAGTAACGCAAACACAACCAACGGGTGTCTCTTATAAAATTATTTGCAAAGAATTCAAAATCTTTTTTCCAACAAAATGCACTTCTTGCTTAATAAGAATATTGAAACTTAAAGTAGTATTAATAAGAAATAATGACTTTTGATACCAAACACTACTAAAATTCACATTTTCACACATTTTTACAACATGACACTACCTCATTACAATGGGAAATACACATTTATAAATGTTGATCATCTTCTGATTTTATGCTAACTGTAAGAAACCTGTCAAATTATGAATCTTTGATGAACGAATACTAAACTAGTGAGGTGATTAAGGTGATCACAGATACCCCTGCCTTTAGTAACTTATAGATAATTTTTGTGTTTAGTGTTTCAAAACATTCCATAAATTTAATGATTTCAAAAAGTGGTTCTTGTTTATCATTTGGAAATCGCATAATTCATATCCTCTTTTCTCGAATCTGGCATGATCAGCGAATAAGACTCATCACCAGGTTTGTGCTTATATTAGCAGCACGACGGGTGCCACATGTGAAGCTCGATCTGCTTACTCTTCCGGAGCACCTGTGATACGCCAGGTTTTCGATCGGGTTTTTTTACTCAGTCTTTAGTTTTCTATGGAGTTTTGTATAGGTATTGTTTGTCTATTGGTCGTGTTTATTTTTTTGTCATGCCGTTTTCAGTTTGTCGCTGACTTCCGGATGTGACAATAAATAAAAAGTTTTCTACAGATACAGCTGTACAGCAACATTTTGTATCTATGGTAGAACCTTTTCTTCACTCATGATAGAGACAACATTTTTTTAAAAATAAAACAAGATATTATTTATTAAAATCGCTAATATCGAATTGCTTTCATTCCAGCTAATACATGGTCAAATATGAATAAAAGGAGATATACGACAACGTAGGGGAAACTGTTACCCTTTTTTACTTGTCTGCCAGACACTACGGAATACTAGTATATATACGTTTTCATTTAGATAAATCTTTTGCACAATTTCAGTCCACTGACTTATGAATTGAAGGTTAATTACAGCAAGGATTTTTATAGTAAGACTTACTATACAAATCCTTGATTACAGTATAGAATAGGAAAACGGGTATCGAGATGCAAAAAGGTATTCACAAGACGGCAACAAAAAGACAAACGTAACCAAGATATCTAGATAGCAACATTATCATTGACATCGACGTGTGTCTATTCAACACGTCAACATTAGTTACTCTCTTTGTAGTCCGAGATTACTCTGACGTCCAACGGCTGTTTTGCCACGGCCACAGCTTGTCTGGCAAAACAGCTGGACGTCAGAGTAATCTCGGACTACTCTCTTTGAAAAATGATATTATCATTATTATTATTATCATGTCCAGAGCTTAAAATTAACCGTGATTTATGACGGTTGATATTTGTTCAATCGCCGTATAAATTTCTATTTTGACGTTAGGAGTATTTTCTTGGTGAATTGGGAACTTAAAGTGGTACCGAAATCTACAGGGAGATAACTCTGTAAAAATCAGCTCAATTTTTTTATCACATTTTATCGTTAGAAAAAAATAGTTTCTCAATGATCAATATGAGTGTTTGTTAAACTGATATATATCCAATAAAGGTGTGTGGTTCAAGTTTTTTATTTTTTATTTTTGACATGAGATCAAACAGATATTTGTCAAAATTTTATTAAAACGATGCTAGCCGAATTAAATTTAGTCGAGGTGTTTAGATCTGTTTAGTACCACCTTAACAACTAATGAACAGCTGTGGCATGAGCGCTTGATACGCCCGTCACGTTTCAAAGAATAAAGTTCAATAACTTCTTACGCGGAGCCATTCTCTGTAAGGACCAAAAGTAGTGTCACAGATTTTTCTAGTTCTCTGTACACGAACTACATAACTAATATATACTTTACAACTGAAACTTGAAAAATTGGTTTTGGGCTTTGTCACTATGGAAATGGAGTCCATTTTGTTTTGGGCCTTTTTTCAATGAAACTTGATTCTAAAACCCCTGCTTATTTCCCAAAAATGCTCACAGAAAATGATGCAGACATTCATCACATATAAAAGCTGTTCTCTTTACCTTTCTAAAAGTATATTACACAGTTGGCTGACAATATATATAATTTATTGGAGAAGAAGTATTAACAAAATTTCCGAAATAATTTATAGAAAATATTGCCATAATCATTAAGATAAAACCCCAATTAAAAAAATACAAAAGAATCCAGGTATGTGTTTTTTTATTAAAAAAAAAGTAGATTGAAATCTGTAAAAAAAAATCAACAATGTTTCTGTGAATTATCTCCCCTTATGGTTCTTCTTCATTGAAAACATAAAGGGACAACAAGAAGTATGCCAAATTATTTTGTGCAGACGACATGTAGAAACTCATTAATCATTATTGGTAAAAATAGGACATTTAAGGTAAATACTTCATACTATGGAGTGCAGTTTCTCTCCAAAGTTTGTGGAATCTGAATGTGATGAACTCATTCAACCTCTTGCAAAACACAGTCACAGTATTTTATATTTGCTGTTTTGTCTGAGAATGGTCTGAAACCATTAGTTCTTGCTCATCAATATTCCATTTGTACCAGCCATTTAAATTTTTTTTTTAAAACAATTCAAACTGCACGTCCCAGGTTGTGCCAAATTCCGCGTTTGATAAGTGCTCATCCAGATATTGACCACATTATGTACCCTTCAATGCTAAACATATGGAAATTTGATAGAAAATCCACAGCCTTTATGATATCCTTGATCATCCTTGTACTATCATATTTGGCAATTTGATGACTGATCGATATAGGATTATTGCATGCAGTGCTAGCATTGATTTCCTTAAAACAAGTTTATTAATGTAGTTATTGGTTAAAACAAATAAATATAGGGCCCAAATCAAGTACACCATTTAGGGTGCGCTCGACTTTAGTGACTCTACACGAGGTACAGATTGGTCAGAGGCGGATTTAGGGGGGGGGGGGGGGGGGGGGGGGGGGGCTTTTATCCAGAAAAATTTTGGTTGGTTATGGTAGCAATAAACAGTTAGGAAAAAATACTAAAATTTGCCCTTATGAATTTTACCATCCCCTTTTCATTGCTTTCTTGCAATATCAAGCTTACTGTTTGTGTCATATATGGGCATATGCATGTAATCAGAATCTTCCATAGATTTTGTATCCAGTATATAAAATGGTAAAATATAATTTGTTTTTGGTGTATCCATGGCCAGGCCCGTAGCTCCCTATACGCTAACACACAGTTGCGTGCACATCGATTCGACATGCAAAAAAAAAAATGGCAAAATAAAAATTTATAGATAGAATGTTAAAGGAAACACCTATGTTGTCACTTTTTAAATTATGAAATATCATTAAATAACGGCATTTGGTTTCAAAATAAAAGTGTTTTTGGAGATTATGACAAAATCGGACAGTAACTTGTATCTTTTACAAGATTTGAATTTGTAATACTCAGTCTAAGGCATGTAGTTTTTGGAGCACATTTTACAGTGTACGGTTCATCAGTTTGGAATGAGATGTACCAATCGGCATTAGAATTATCAGAACCCTTCGATATCGTTGAAAATATGCCGAGTCGATGTGGTCGACAGACTACCAGAGCCAATCACCCTGCAAACACGCCAAAACAGTATTGGAAAGTCTCATTATTTTTTGCGTATGTTGAAAACAAATGTACGATCAACAATGAACGACGACAGTTACTAGCATTACTGCATATTCATCGGCATTTCAGTGTGAATATTGACAATTAAAGTAATAGAGAAGTTTGTTTCTGCCTAGACCCGAAGAGCAGATTTTGGACAATTTTGAGTAAATTCTGTATCACAAATATGTGTTGTTTATGTATTACTCTATTCAGAAGATTTATTAATAGTTTTGCACTCATAATTTTTTTTTAAGTCCTATCTACATATAGTTCCTCTTTTAACCGTCCTATGACCAAAAACCGGTAAACATTTTGAATTACTAAGACAATGCAAACAAGTCCTTGAATGAAAAAAAAGGATTGCTTTCAATGTCTTTTAATTTTTATTCTAAACTTAACAGATATTTTATTCACCTCCTTTTTGAGGATAAGGATTGGGCCCTCTAATTTCTGTAATATTTAAATTTTAAACACATTTTTTTATATCTTTAAAACAAACACTTATTCTATAAAATTCTAAGGAAAATAATTTTACAATTAAAATTTTCTGTAATAATTTAATTTCATTTTAATGTTTTTCCTTCATTTCAGTAATTAATCTATATTGTATTAACTTATTATTTTATTATTTTCGACAGTTATTCTTCTTACTTTTGCATCCTGTAATAATTCTTTATTCCGTAAGCAAATATACAGCTCATAGGATTAAATACATACACAAATTTAATACAGTTTACATAAACATATACAGCATTAATATATAGCGGAGTTTGGCATACAATTTACATTTGTAATAAAGGTACATAACAAAAATCAAGTGTTACGAATTTTCTCTGCCTCATACAGGTATTTACCCAGATTATTTAATTCTTTAATATTTCTTACAGATAGTAATTGAACTGATTTGAAAGTTAAGATGGGTTTCTATAATAATATATTAATATATTTACTTCTGACATTTACATATTTATCACACTCTAATATAAAATGATATTCGTCTTCGATTACTTTCTTATTACACATATTACAAGCACGCTCATTTCTGGTAATATTAAAGTATCTTCCAGTTTCTACATTAAGTGAATGTGAATTGATTCTATATTTAGTTACATATGACTGGTATAAACTGTTCAATGGTCGATTCAAATAAAATTGCAAAGTATGTCCATCATGTATATATAATATTGATATAAATTACATTTTGAAGTATTTTCAAAAAATGACAAGCCTTCAGCTATATAATTATCAACAATTCTTTTTTTAAATTCATGCAAAAATAATTGACTATTTCCAACACTTTGTGCTAACCATATATCATTAAATCCATACCTGTTTAGTATGTCTCTTATTTTACAACTCCAATTGAGTTTATCATTCGGTTTAACAAAACTAGATTCAAACATTGTCTTCATAAATACTACTAGAACACACCCGTGATATCGGGGGTCCGTGACTGAATTAAAGTATATAACTATGCGCAAGCCTTATTTTAGTATTAGTATTGTCATCTGATAAAGTCATGCCGATTATAAGATACACAGTTTTCTCTGCTTTCAAATCTTTCTGTTTGAACCCGTCGAACTGTAAATTATCAATTATTGATAATATTAATTATTTGGAAAACAAAAGGTCCTGGAATGGAGTATTTTTTAATCGACAGCATTGTCCTATATTAGTTATAAATAAAATTTGACAATTAAGTAGTGTCAACCCTGTGATTATGACCCGTGTAATTACTATATAGCATATCAATTCTGAATACACCGTTTGGTGGTGCGCCTGTCAGATGTGGAACGTACAGATAAGGTAATCAGTAACAGGTGAATATACTATTGGTATCGGTATCGGACTCGACCCGGAACTTCTTAATTATTGGCAATATTAATTACGTGGAAAACAAAAGGGCCTGGAGTGGTGTAATTTTTAATCTACACCTTTGTACTATATTAGTTATATATAAAGTTGAATTCTTTGATTCGTCGTTTTTACGTGATGACGGCTGACAAATTGGACCTCGTAATTTTAGTATTATAGATTCAATATACAATTATTAGATTCTAATAACTTCAACCAGTAACGTACCATTCTTACATATCTATTTACATACAATGGTAAACGCCCAAGTTCAAAATACACCATATGGTTTACAGTCGTTTTTCTCTGACACTTTCAAAATTCTTTTTAAATAGTACAAGTGAAGCGTTTCTATATCAGCTCCCTTATGGAAACCTCATATTTCACAACCATAATTCACAATACTTGTTACATATGTATCAAATAAGGATATCAGTCTCAGTGTTATAACAATCATCATAAATCTTACTCAATAAACAAAATGTAGCCTTTCTACCCTGTTCAGATAGTGTTTTCTGTGTTACAGTAAAAGTACCGTTATAGTTTAATAACAAACCAAGATATACAAACTGATCACACATTTCTATTATTTTACCATTCAAATACCATTTTTCGTTCTCTTTCAGTACACCTTTGTTACGAAAAATAACTATTTTGGTTTTTCTTAAATTAATGTCAAGACCATTCTTGTATGAACTATCATATACAGTGACTATCATTTTTTGTAATTCAGAAATACTTTCGCTGAAGAGAACTGTATCATCAGCATACATAAAAAGATAAAGATTTAACAATTTTACTTCATATGGTTCTATTCCTTGTTTAATTAACTCAATTTCTATGTCATTTACATAAATTGCATATAAAAATGGTGATAATGATTCGCCTTGCATTAGGCCAACATTACAATGAAAGAAATCTGAAAATTCACCATCTTATTTAACACAAGTTTTTAACTTAGAATACATAGATTTAATAAGATTCAGTAAATTTCTACTAATACCGCATTTTAACAATTTTGCCATAAAACATAATGTGACACACTGTCGAAAGCTTTGACAAAGTAAATAAAACAACAATAGAGACGTTTTCCTTTACATAAACTTTTTGATACAATAGAATGAAGGGCAAAAATCGCGTCCTGTGTACCATATCTGGGGACAAATCCAAACTGTGCATCAGTCAATATGCTGTATTCTTTGCACCACTTTAATAGTCTTGTATTAATGACAGAAGTAAACAATTTCCCAACATGAGACTGTACAAGCGAAATTCCTCTGTAATTTCCTGTATCATCAACTTGACCTTTTTAAATAGCGGAACTAAAACACTCTTGACCCATATTTCAGGAAACCTGTCACGGAATTGAAGTTCTTTCATAATATTAGTTCCAAAAGGAAAATCTATTCTGGAATATTATTTCCACAGGAATTAATATTACAGTATATGTTCCTAACAGAATAAATGGTATAGAATATTTGTTCCAACAGGAATAGATATTATGACAATGTTTATAACAAGTTTCCATTGGAACTTTTGTTAGGTGGAACAAATATACGTTGACACCCCAACCGGTAATAAGTATTACGTTAAAAAGTTTACATAATGTAATTCTCTATTCTTTATATATGCTTATTTTTTTCTATTCAGTATTTTAATTAGGCATTACATAAATTATTCTTTGTTTGGTAAACCCTATCAAGCCCTCTTTTATGTCACCTGTGTATCAATCATTGTTACTCTTTTTAAAATTGAAAATTACATTCCTCAGGTTCCTGAGTTTGTATTGAACAACTAGTGCACAGTTTAATATCGATTATTTTTACAATTATTTGATATTTATTTCAAAACATTACTTAATTAGCTGAAAAATTGTAAAAACTTTGAAACCTTTATTTACATAACATCTTGGTATTAAACAGTGTGTATGTTTGTATTCAATATCCCCCTACCCGCCCACACCCAGAGATTTGATGCACATTGGACAATATCCCTTCTCCCCAACCATGAGATTTGATGGTTTTTTTAACATGCTAAATAGGGAGTATCTTTTAAAAAAAAAATTGGGAGCTGTAAATAACCAGCTTCCCCCAAAAAATGAAATTGAAAAAAAATATTCTAGAAAATATTGTGTTATTGATAGCAAATAAATGAGTACTCTATTGAATATCTATTTGACAATATGTAATAGTGTAAAGTTTTGGTACCTTTCACTTTAAAAAATGTACAATTTGTATGCCATATTAATAAATTTGGAACAGCAATACATGTATAGATTAACACAGAACTAGTTTCAATGTTTTACTGAAGTTTTATAAATTAAAGCTATCTTTTTTCCAGCATGTTGTACTTTATGTCTGAAAAAAATAAGAATAGATGTCAATGAGCCAGTACTTGAAGAGGGAAATGAGGTAATAATAATATCTTGTTTAAAAGTAATCCTTGTATCTTCACAAAAGGTTCAGTATATGTTTAGTAACATATGTCATACAAAGTCTTCACATGCCAGTATATAGGCTCATACCACTACATTCCCTGAGTCGAGAAGCCATGAAAAATTTATATTATATTGGAAAGTCTATATAAAAAAGAAGATGTGGTATGATTGCTGATGAGACAATTCTCAAGATATCAAATGACACAGAAATTAACAACAATAGGTCACTACGGCCTTCAACAATGAGCAAAGCCTATACTGCATAGTCAGCTATAAAAGGACCCAAAGTTTCAAATGTAATACAATTTTAAAACAGAGAAAACTAACGGCCTAATTTATTAAAAAAAAAATGAACCAAAAACAAATATGTAACAACTCAATAAAGGACAACCACTGAATAACAGGCTCCCGACTTGGGAAAGCCACATACATACAGAATGTGATTGGGTTAAACATGTTAGGGTAATCCAAAACCTCCCCCTAACCTGGGGCAGTGGTGTTACAGTATTGTGAGTGAACACAAGAATCTATTTCACAAATGATACTATAACTGAACTGGGTATGATTTTTCAATGCAAAACTGGTCTATGGATGATGCAAGAGACAAAGAAATGGCACTTTATCTGAATCTATTGTATTATGGTTTCTATTCAATAAGTTGTACATATTTACAATAAAATATATATATATGTGAATTTTATAGTAAATCATCTATTATTAAATGATATGAGCAAATAAGCCCTAATACGGATAAATCAGCATGTGCAATACTAAAAACGTTCCACTGTCGATATAAATCAAGAGTTAATATTGCTCTTCGAACAGGGCCAATACGGAAAAAAACAGGGCCAATACAGAAAAAAGCGGGAAAAAAGTCGTATTAGCTAGGGCTAATACAGGACGTTCACTTCCGGTTTTCAATTTTCTTACGCCATTACTTTACTCTTGAAGTATCGTTATGCATAAAAACATTTGTATAATATTTTTTAAATTAAAGTCATAAAATAAACAGGTTAAATGATGTGCAATGTTTTGTAATGTCTTAATGTTTTCAAACGGAAAAAAACAGGGCAAATACAGAAAAAAGCGGGAAAAAAGCTGTATTGGCCCATGGGCTAATACGGGACGTTCACTTCCGGTTTTTAATTCTCTTATAATCATTTAATAAAAGTGTTATGAACTGGCTGTTTCTGTATTGGCACTGGTATAGATTCTCGGTCAGCTGTATTGGCCCTCGACCCTACGGGTCTCGAGGCCAATACAGCAAACCTTGAATCTATGCCAGTGCCAATACAGAAACACAATCATCATTGGGGTATCTAGTTTAAAAAATGTGTGGCTTGACCCCGCCTACCAAACAAGATGGCCGCCATGGCTAAAAATAGAACAGTTTTTGGCTTATAACTCAAAAACCAAAGCATTTAGAGCAAATCTGACATGGGTAAAATTGTTTATCAGGTCAAGATCTATCTGCCCTGAAATTTTCAGATGAATCAGACAACCCGTTGTTGGGTTGCTCCCCCTGAATATGTAATTTTAAGGAAATTTTGCTGTTTTTGGTTATTATCTTGAATATTATTATAGATAAAGATAAACTGTAAGCAGCAATAATGTTCAGCAAAGTAAGATTTACAAATAAGTCAACATGACCGAAATGGTCAATTGACCCCTTTAGGAGTTATTGCCCTTTATAGTCAATTTTTAACCATTTTTCGTAAATCTTAGTAATCTTTTACAAAAATCTTCTCCTCTAAAACTACTAAGCCAAATTAATCCAGACTTGGCCACAATCATCATTGGGGTATCTAGTTTAAAAAATGTGTCCGGTGACCCGGCCAACTAACCAAGATGGAGCCACGCCTAAAAATAGAACATAGGGGTAAAATGCAGTTTTTGGCTTATAACTCAAAAACCAAACCATTTAGAGCAAACCTGACATGGGTAAAAAAAATTATCGGGTCAACATCTATCTGCCCTGAAATTTTCAAATGAATCAGACAACCTGTTGTTGGGTTGCTGCCCCTGAATTGGTAATTTTAAGGAAATTTTGCTGTTTTTGGTTATCTTGAATATTATTATAGAAAGAGATAAACTGTAAACAGCAATAATGTACAGCAAAGTAAGACCTAAAAAGAAGTCAACATGACCAAAATGGTCAATTGACCCCTAAGGAGTTATTGCCCTTTATATAGTCATTTTTTTTTAACAATTTTCACAAAATTTGTAAAATTTTACTAACATTTTCCACTGTAACTACTGGGTCAAGTTCATTATAGATAGAGATAATTGTAAGCAGCAAGAATGTTCAGTAAAGTAAGATCTACAAACACATCACCATCACCAAACCACAATTTTGTCTTGAATCCATCTGTGTCCTTTGTTTAGTATTCACATAGACCAAGGTGAGCGACACAGGCTCTTTAGAGCCTCTAGTTTTTTTTCAGGTGGATGAACCAGCTAAATGTATGATCAATTCAGCAGTTCAGACCCAGTTTGAGTATACTGATTACTCAGAAGTTGTGAGTTAATATATAACTTAATGTGTATTATAATTAATGAAATATCTGAGAGTCTCATGTTAAACAAGAAAAGCCAGTACCACATATACAAAATGTAGAAAACTAATTATCTTTGATTGAGAGAAATCTTGGAAATTGATATTAGTAGCAAACTTGTATGCTGATTATAGTATTGATTTTATTTTTATTCTCCATTTTAATAAGCTGAATCCATTTTGTTCAAATAATTATCATTCTTACATATAGTGTTTTTCTAGTCAGAAATATAAATTTACTTCTACTGCATAGATTTTTTTTTTAAATGTTATTGCCCTGTATATTTAGTCTAGACACGTGATTGAATTTAAAGGGAAATAGTTGCTGTTTAAATTTATATTTTACCCATTAATTTATTTTTACAGGCAAATATTTCAGATTATTTTAGATCCAGATACATTGTAGTAATTCTTGAATAACCAATTCATTTCATAGGTTAAATCAACAAGAAGAAAAGGAAATTTGCCAACATGTCCAAAAAAGCTGGAAACAACAGAAGATGTAAGTTATCAAACAACAATAATGTTCTAAAATAGTTTAAACTAGGAATGTCAACTCGGTGATGATTTACTAATCGTTTACTCATTGGATTTACAGTACTCGCTCGGGAAAAACATTTACAAAATGGAAACACAAAATGATAGGTGTTTGTATTATGAACGTAAAACCCTCATTATTAATAATTTTATTAGGGTTTACACAGGGTGTAACATATTTGTTCTTGTTTTAAAATAAATTTCTTGTCAACTTTTTCTAGGACAAGGCAATTTTCAACTTTGTTAGGTAACTAACAGTCTTTCTGATGCAAATAAATGCTGAGACAGTAGAGACAGTGGAAGGGCTAATATTAGCTAAAAGTGTAAAACTTGGAAAAGTGTTTTGTTCATATATGCAACATTTGTTTGGAGGAATTTTAAATGACAGTAAAACGCAAACACTTAAGGGGGTTCGCGGGTCTAAATCATTTATATAGGATTTCTCTATATTTTTCTATAAATGAACTTTATCTTATGGTTAATAGAAAAATAAAATAAAAAAATGGGGTCACCGTTCATTTGCACTCACAATCTGCCTTCGAAAGAAGCATACATCTTTGCAAAAGTGTTTTTTTTCTGTTGAACTAATAGGAGAAATAAAGGTAATATCGAAATAAAAAAAGAAATTTATTACAGAAATTGCTCAAATTTTACAATAATTTAGTTTAAGAACAGCATATATCAAAATTATATTAAAAAAATATACAGTTGGACGGCAAACGCCTGAATCTGACAGATAAAGGTCAACTTGTCGACACAAAAAGGACCCGTATGTAAAATGTTTACGCCCACAAACAGCGCCCCCTATATTTTTTTCTACGGCATCTTTGAGAACGATGTCCCGTTCTGTAGTAAATTAAAACATTAAATTAACTAAAACATAGAAAAGTAAGTGTAAAAAACCAATTGAAAGATATATTTGCAGATGACTGGTTATGCATGATACGCTGGCAATGTGCGCAATGTCCTTTAATCCAAGATTGAAAATTAATTTGTTTCCTACGTCAAAATGGCGGATTTCAATGTTTACATTTTTCCCTCTATTTATAATCTGACACAATTTCGTATCCAATCATTTATTAGCAATTTTATTATTGATCTTTGAAGATCATCCAATCACATTTACCGTTAGAAAGTGGCTACACGTTACCAGCCATCGTTACAAAGTAGCCATGTGTTCTGTGGGGATACCTTGGGAATGTTGTGTATTCAAAAGTTACGGTAAAAATCAATGGTTTCTTCATTAAATTTCCATGCAATTCACAAGTCATAACAGCAAATCCATTCTTAACAGACCTCATAAGGTAAACAGACATATTTATCTGTCTGCTTTAGCGAAAAAACGTGTAAATAAGCCTGATGGGTCGTTTTGAATTCAAGCACAGCAGACAAACACGTGGTAGATTGTTTATGTTTGATAGTGTGTTTACCTTAATTGCACGTTGATGTTACTATATACTTACAACCTTTATGTGTTATACTTTCAATTGTTATATAATACATCTTGCCTAAAAAACACGTCTAGCTAGGTGCAAGGACTTCCTTTACTAGGACTTTAAATAATGAGGGTGTAATGATGTTTACAAATTACCATATTTACATTACAGCATTTTTTTTTGCATTTGATATATTTCATATACATGTACATTTTATGTACATAAAGAACAATAGAGTAAATGAACATACATGGGTTTAATTTCCACCCTAGGTATAAATTTTGATACTCATTATAGGTTGGATTACAAATAGAACAGATTGCAATTGACAATAATGTAATGTCTAAAATGCTGATTGATGGGGCCAAGTCCTCAACATCATTTTTTCTAAGTATATAGCAGCTCCTATAAGGATTAGTAAGGGAATACTTTTCATATAGTCCAGTGGCTTAGGCCTGTCTTTTTTGTCTCTGATATTTCCTTATTTATATTATCATTTCTATTATTCATGTAGTAAGACAAAAGCTATTGTTACTCTTATATTCCTCATTTGCCTGAAAACAATGGAATTTATTCATTGTTGATGTATGTAAAGTGACTTGTAATTTAACTGTCACTGCTAACAGACACTTGGACTCTGGTGATAAGTTTCTAGACTGTTATCTCATTGGCAATTATACCATATTTAAATGTCAGTTTCCCCTTTATAACTTTTTAAGAAAAGAATTTAATGATAATACAATGATAAGTTGTAAAAATTTTGAAAAGTTAAGCACAAGTGCCAAATTCAATTGGCTTTTTATTCAAGAAAACCTAGAGGTATTGAAAAGTGTTGCAATTCAAATAAATTTTTTGAGCTCAGAAAACTATCAATAAACATTGATAAAGTGCAGATATAGTTTTAATTAAGACTTTGAGAATATTTGCCTGTTAATACATGTAGAATATATAATTGTTATGCCTTTTTTTCTAATATAAGTTACAGTGGCTCTGATCTGGCTGTGGTTTAATATCTTAGAATGGATTTGGTTAAATTCATATTTATCTGATTTATATCAACATTATTGTGTCAATTATAAAAATCATTGCAATACATTACTTTGCTCTTCATGGGCCCTTTAATTGGAATAACATATCTTATCTTATACCACATCTCTTTATTTTAGTACTGACAGGTTAACTTTTAAAAGCATTTAAAGTAAGCGAGATGTTGACAAGCTTAGTCAATGATCATGATGATTGTAAATCCAGATGATATCATGAGATTTTTTTTTATAAAAGTAAATAATGTGATTAAATTGATTATCTCAATTCTAAGAACTGAAATTCTGATTTGATACTATGAGATTATTTCTGATATCAGAATAATAAATATCTCATTGTTGTCCTTTTTAAAAAAAATTTCTGAACATACTGTATTTAAGTCAGTTTTAATTTTGTCTGAGACTACTTTAACATGGGAAGTGACCAATCTCTATGTTATACATTGTAGTAGTCTCAGGTTTTTGTTTTTGTAGTTCAATTGACTATGCATTTTAGGGCAGGAAAATATGAATTTGGATTAAATTTGAAGTTGATTCAGTATATTTTATGACATAAAACCACTATTTTATTTTAACAAAGCATTTTCAAACTTTATTTACTGGTCAGCTTAGCTTATTATTCAATCAATAATTTAATTGAAAGGACTCAACAGTTGGTTAATTGCAGGACTTTTGAATTCAAATGTAAGAAGGAAAAAAAATAAAGCAAAACTTGAAATAATACAAATAATAGGAATTATGAGATCTGCATGATCTCAGATTGCAATACAGCTTTTTTCAGTTCTCTTTGTGTTGAATATTATGTTTTAAATCCCTTTCTGGTTCTTTGGGTGTTCAGATTTTTTTCTCTTGATTAATGCAAGCTATAGAACTTGTACATCTTATATAGTTTCTTATCTCAGGGTGAATCCAGACAATTTTAAACATGGGTGGTGGTATTCTCGACCAAGGATAAAAAGGAGGGTTCCAACTATATGATCCCATTCAAATGCATTAATATTCCATAAAAAAGAGGAGGTTCCAATCTCCAGACCCCTGGGATCCACCACTGTATCTTAAAGCAGGTATGATAAAACAAAAATTGTACATGTACTTCTGTCCACTGCAAATTGATTTTATTTTCATTCAATGGTAATGTTCATAATTTTGAAGACCATATTTCCTTTTTTCCATATTTTTGTTTTAATGTAATGAAAAGTTCAATTCTATTGTAACACAGGTTCTGCTGACAAATGACTGATAAACCCTTCTTGTATCCTTCTATCTACCAAAAGGTGTTTGAGAATATACAATAAGTCCAAGTTTCAGAGAAAAGTCAGTTAAATGTATAATTTTCTTCTATGGAAGTGTTCAATAACCTGTAAGTACTTGAACAAAATGTCATATTCAACCTTTCCATGACTATTTTAATGTTACAACAGTAGAGGAACATGGAATATTGAAATGTTATTCAAGAAGTCGTCGAAATATATCTGCAATCATTAATTTTACTCGAATTTACTGTTGTGAACTTGCAATATCCAACGATGCATGTACCGAGTTATCTCCCTTTGATCTCCGCTTCGCCACGAATAATCTGACACAATTGCGTATCCGGGGTTTTTGTGATCTGATAGAGTGTATAGAGAACCAAAAAATGGTTTTACTTCATATTTTATACCCCTCAACACGTTACCAAACCTATTTAAGGAATTATTAAGGATTTTCCGTGGACCTACGCAAATTTTCAGAAAAAAAGTTTCACTTCACTCGTGAATTTATAACATTTTAACAACACTTTTTAATAATAATTATATAAAATAAGGAAGCTAATTCAATCTAGAATTGACCACTTTGGTTTTTATTAATGTACGTGTACAAATAAGACAATACGAGTCCAAAAACCACGAGGCATGCACGTTTACCAAAAAATCGTAAACTCTGACCTTTTATCACGTGACCAATGTCTTGACCTTAGAAGCCATTAAAACGTTTGCCGTCCAACTGATAGGTCACCGTTGAGTTACAAGAGATATTTCAATTTTAAAACCAAAAAATAGCATTTTTCCACCAAAGGGAGATAATTTGGAACTTTTTAAATGATAGATATAGGAAGATGTGGTGTGAGTGCCAATGAGACAACTCTCCATACAAATAACAATTTAAAAAGTAAACCATTATAGGTTAAAGTACGGCCTTCAACACGGAGCCTTGGCTCACACCGAACAACAAGCTATAAAGGGCCCCAAAATTACTAGTGTAAAACCATTCAAACGGGAAAACCAACGGTCTAATCTATATAAACAAAAGATGTTTACATTTTAAAAGTCATCTGGGGCCAACCCGAATTAATTTTTTTGAATATTTTGTGTACCATATGATAAAGTAACTACAAAAGGTAATAAATAAAATTTGTAATGAAAAACAAATGTTTAATTTTTTTCTGAAATTTGTTTACCCTCGAGCCTCCTTAAATGGTATTTTATTTTTTTTATCAATTTTGATTAATATTTAATTTCCAGGGATCAGACACTCTAACTTATATTTTGTTTGTTTTAGCTTAATATGAAATCAGTAGGTCAAGTTTCATTTTGGTAATCGATACTCGGTACTACTGAGCGATATTCGATTACTCGAGTACTCGTTGACATCCCTAGTTTAAACCTGTATTTCCTAACAACAATCAATCAAGGAAAATGCTAATAAGACTATAAACTATAGTTAACTGTGCAAAAATTGTGTTATCTGCACTTGCTGAGCAATAATATCTAACATCAATACATCTTATATAAGGGATATTTTCCAATTAACAAAGTTCCATAACTCATTAATTCAAAGGTAAACATTTTCATTCCCAAGTTTGTGTACTCATTTTATGAAATTTTGCATTCTCAATTTTATTCATTTTAATGTACTCATTTCAAGAAATTTTCCATTTTCAATTTTATTCATTTTAATGTACTCATTTTAAGAAATTTTCCATTCTCAATTTTATTCATTTTAATGTACTCATTTTAAAAAGTTTGCCCTTCTTTTATTTTATCAAATCGAACTGTTAATGACGAAGTGTACATAAAGAAAATTTTATATCTTAAAGTGACCTGTACTTGATAGGTGTATAGAATTGAACCCCTAAAAACTATTACTTGAATATTAATTTAAATAAGATGTGGTATAACTGCCAACGAAACATCTCTCTACTAGAGACCAAAGTACACCATAGATCTATGTAAACAACTATAGGTCAGCCATGATCACTCAGAGTCAATATTTTACCATATGTGCCAGTGACTTAGCTTTATTGTAGTAACAGTTGTTCCTGTTTTTAAACTTGTAAAAAACAGATTTTTCTGGCATATTCCAAAGATATAAAAAGGGGAAATACCAGATCAACATATCAGAAGTCACCACTAACCTTTTATTTTTCAGAGTGATGTAACAAAGGCAAGAGGATTGAATTTGAGTGAATGCAGTAGCATGATTACTGAAAGTAGCATGGAATTTTTATCACAGGTATTATTTTGTATTTTCTTTTCTTTTCATAGTAAAACTAATGCTTGCTGCTTGACATTTGTAAGAGTTGCATCTAAATTGATAGGAAATGTAATTTTTCACGTATTTCAGCTATCGGACAGATTGTGAACTGTTTTGACTTGTAAATCAACAAAGTTTATTGAATTATATAAGTCAACTTTTAATTTCCATAGACAAATGAACATAAAAGCTTCAGATAAATGTTTCTCTATCAATATTTCAAAATTTTATTTAAACCTCATACCCCATCCCCACAAACTAGGATTTGCTTTTATTTTAGGGAGGAAGAGGTATATATAAATCATCCTGTCTTCTCCATTCGTCGGTCACAAATTATCTTGTAAACTCAACTACTCTTTAAATTTGAAAGGTTTTCAATGCAACTTCATACAGAGATAAATGTTTACCAACCATTTAAGGATTTGCATGAAGAACTATATTACTATTAAGGGGGAGATGATTAAAATTAACAATAACAGTGGGTATTTTTTAGTGAAATATTCAGGACACCAATGTTGCATGTTGCGCCAAATCCACAATTGATCTAATAAACAATCTTTTGTCCAGTTCCAGTCAAAATCATTTGGGGATCTATACTTAGTAACAATTTATCTGTTTACAAGTGAATAACATCAATCAGCCAAAATTAGAGCAAAATTCTTCATGAAATTTCTATGCAATAGGGAGAAACATGACTCCAAAGTTTCATACAATTTCTCAAAGTCTAGGTACTTATTACATTTACTAGGCATTAAAAAATAAAATGGTAAAAAAAGATTAAATATAAAAAGTGCATTTAAAAAGGCACTTGGGGTTAACCATGCAGCAAAACAAAACTATAAAAATTACAAGTTTATTTTTTATGCCCCACCTACGATAGTTTGTTCGTTCGTCCGTTTGTTCGTCCTTCTGTCCCGCTTCAGGTTAAAGTTATTGGTCAAGGTAGTTTTTTATGAAGCTGAAGTCCAATCAACTTGAAACTTAGTACACATGTTACTTATGATATGATCTTTCTAATTAGACTTTTGACTAAATTTCATGGTCTACTGAACATAGAAAATGAAATTGAGAGTTTCAGGTTAAATTTTTTGGTCAAGGTACATTTTGATGAAGTTGAAGTCCAATCAACTTGAAACTTTTTACAAAATGTCTTGTATTGTTCATAATTGAATTTTTGTTGAAATGAAAAAAATAATTATACTGCAAGTGTTTCATTGAATTCACATGTCAATGATCAGGAAATCAGATGAAGTAATAGAAAGTTTAGGGTTTGTTCACATTTTCCAGAGTCAAATTGCTCTGGACGATATTCGACAGCTTGACCACAGCTGCAATGATCATTGATGTCATCAACTGCATCCAAACTATGAAAGGTTCTGATTTATCATTTCATTGATGATCAGATAATGCAGGATGCTACAAATCTTCTGAGATGATGCCCCTCCTTTACGCAAATGGAAGTATTGCTTCGTATGATTTCTGTGAGTCACAGAATGGCAAAGGACCTTGCGACAGAACAAGAGCGACTCTGAAATCAGCTAGAAGAAGATTTATAAACTAGGGAAATGATGTTTTAACAGCATTTGCAATGAAAAATGTATATATGTTTCTCTGTAATATTTTATATTTTTTTTTTCTTTTAAAAGTTGCAAATTTTCTGTCCTACTCACTCAGTTTTAAGTTTACATAGAATAACAGTTATAATGAAACTGGTTGCAGAATATTACTATCAGTTCAACCATTTTAAATAAAGTTTAAAAAAAACAGTATTATGAGACATTGTTAACCTAAAAATAAAATATGTAATAATAAATTTTGATACATAATGTGTTTTGTTTAGATCCTAAGCTTCAGTTTTGACAAAAAGCTCCCATAAATAAAACTTGACAACTTTTTTTAATGCAATAGTAATGTAAGGTACCAGCATATTTTAATTTCAAACAAAAATATACTATTGCTACAAATGGTGACATCATAGGTATTTTTTCCGGTTGCCATTGTATACATGTACTTGTAACAGTAGAATTAAACCCAAATCAGTCAAACATCTTCTTTTTAATTAAGACCGTTTATTGTTTGGGAAACAAATAGAAAATGAACATGAATACAAATATGAGTTGAACATCCAGGGCTGACTTTAAAAATGTATCAAGGCTATTGTAAACTAATTGTTATCATGGATTTTCTTACAATAAGTAGAAAATATTTCATAAATGGTTTTTTTATGTTAATTTTAGGGTATTGAAACTACAATGAAAAATGTGAAATACAGAGTGAGTATAGTAGAGTACAACCCTTCAAAAAAGACTGCTTTCAAGGGCATACCAGCCATTGGTTCCTACTCAAATTTTCAGTTTGAAGAGCATGGTATTCGTGTTTGGAAAGCCCATTGAGTCGGTCCAGGTAATTAATTGATGTCAGACTAAAAACTCAAACAATTAATTACTGTTATGCAAAAAAATTATATAATTATACATGTATTCAAGTATTATTATAAAGAACTTGGAAGGAATTTAATTAAACCTAACAAAAAATGGTAATTTTTGAAATCTCAAGAAGAGATTTTATATGAATTTATAGGGTTAAATATACTTACCATGAAATTACATTTATATTATATAGAATATGTTTGCTTTCACAACATGTTCTCATCGCAATTAACTAGGTGATTAAAAATTACATCCATGAGATGTACTCACCTACGTCATAGTTCACCTGTGTAACATACACTAGCTTTAGTTTTAATTTGTCGTTTAATTGAATAATTTCAATTAAGTGAACAAAAAACTGAATTTATTCCAGGGGTGGTGGTGGATTGTGGTAAGTATATTTAACCCTATAAATTCATATAAAATCTCTTCTTGAGATTTCAAAAATTACCATTTTATATGAATTTGGTTAAATATACTTACCATGAAATTACATTTATATTATATAGAATATTTACTGATTAACAAGCAGTATTTCATTTGGTGGAGGATAAATTCTCTCACACACATACAATTTCAACATATAAAAAATTATGTGAAATTTTTTTTAAAAATAACTCCATTAAATTTTGTAAATACGGATATTAGTAAAAACCGAAATTACTGAATTTATTATACAATGAAGCTATACTGCATAACTATATGTATCAATGGCAAACTTTGCAGATTGTATAAATACAAGTATGCAAAATTAATAGACTTGATGTAGAGTTGTCTCAATGGCACTCACATGTATATATATACCCCATCTTTCTATATCTGATGAATAAATAATCTGCAGGTCAGTATAGAAATAATTATATTAAAGCTCCTTCATTATGAGCTAAATGTGTTGTAATATTTATGCAACAGTAAATAAGCATTTATTTCTGAATAGGTTGTTCTTGTTGCTTGTACAAATCGACAAGAACTAATCCAACCTTAATTTCATTACTTTCCACTTTGAAACTTAAGTTTATTTGGAAACATTATTACCTTTCTTTAACTTTCCATTGTTTTCTCTATATTAATATAATAACAGATAATATATGATTGCTGTCGTCTTTTGATAACCTGATCAATATCACATCTTTCGAAATAAATTCTTTTCTACTTAATTAAAGAATTATAATCAATTAAAATATACTTTGTAAATAGGTGTCCTTAATACAATCAAAGTTTATTAAAGACTCAAACCAAAGTTGTTTCATGATTATGCTAAATCTGGATTAATCTTTAAACTTTTTTAAAGTTATAGTCCCTGAGAATTTGCTTCTCTGCTAGATATACTACTTTTAATATTTTATAGATTTAGAAAAAATATTTTCATCTGACAAGAGAAGTCTTGTACTATTGTATAATGACAATTCTCTAAACTGACTAAATTTAAAAAATCTGATAAAATTTCTATGAGTGGTAGAACCTTTGAATACAATGTCTACCATTTCAACCATGAACAATATTTTTGTTTTGTATTGGACTACTCAAGTGTAAAAATACAGAAATGGACAAATCAGTGGAAAAGTTTCAGTATACATGTTTCCATTGATATACTGCTTCCACAGAACATTTGGATGTTGAGCTGAATTAAAGCCATGATTGTTGTCCTTATAAGTCCAAAAAGAATGCTAACAGATGATTTTCTCCAGCTATGAAAAATCTGTCTAAAATAAAATGTTTTGATATTTCTAATTAACATTCACAACGGTTAACTTTCTAGAATATCTTGCCATGTACAGTTCCAAATTTAAAGAAACAAAAATTTGACATAATGAACAACTCTTGTATGTTGCTCTTGACAATTGTTTATATTAATTTCAGAAATTATTTCGCTATCAGAAATACTAAAATGCAACTTGTCAAATATAGTTCTATAGTTGTATTTAAAGAAAAACACTTGTTTGGCAATATGGAAAACACTTGTACCAACTTGCAGTATCCTTAAGTATTCTTAGTTATTTCAGAAATGGTTTCACTATCAAAAATGCTCATTTTATTTCTGTCTTGGTTCACCTCATCTGAATCCTATACATTCTGATATGATTCAATATATATCAACCAAACAGCTTTTGGTAGTATTTTGTGACTTCAACCCAGTCATTTGGTTAACTTAGTCACTCAGAAGAATTTTGCATTTGTCCCCAGATTTGGCAAAAACAAAATTAATGTGATTTAAATAATCACATCTTTCAAAACAATATTGAATCAAAATTCAAAGTAATTGTTTAAAATAAACACATTTCAATTTTGTGTAGCATATTCTTGCATAAGATACTAACTGTATGCTATATATTTATATTATTCTGGCTGGTAATATGGAAATTGAAAAGTGAATAATTACCATCAATTCCGAGGTTAAAATCACATGCATTTGGAAAACCTTCCTGCATATAGATAATATACAACTTGACTTTGACCAGACTAGATTTTTGTAACTTTATGCTTATAATGAGCAAAAATAAAAATAAACAGTGACATTTTAATATTTAGGTATAATATTAAGAAAATGTCTCGCATTTGATTTGATATAATCATGGAATTATCATACTATATTTTACTTCCATGTACTATTCTTAGACTATTGAAAGCTATTTGCTAACTATTAATCAGTCTTTTAAATAAATTGCTTTTCCTACATTTTGCTGTAAGATTAACTGCTTCTACACTGGTGCTAAAATTTGAGAACCAATTGAAATGTATATATATTATATGTTTATATTGGTACATCATGTGTTACTCCAAAAAAAAAACTCTTCTTTTTTTCTGCATCTCGTAAAGACTGACTAAATAAAAGGTTTATATAAAGAGCTGTATAATAGATAGTTCCAAATCTTGAGAACTACTTCAATTTCCTAGACCATGTCTAGCATTTTAAATAAATCCTGCATCCACAATGCTTTAAATCTTATTTATTTATTTACCAATATTTTACTAATTTTTTTACAAGATCTAAATTAATGATAATCTTGTTTCTATAAATCAGCATATTTGAGTCCTCTATACTTCAGAATTCTGAATCAATATTTAACTCTAGGAAAAACAATGTGTAGCCATTGCATAAACTGTTGGGTTCTACCAATCTCACATTAAGAATAAAACGGACCCAATGAATGAATCCTTATAGCAGAAACTTGCCCATCTGTTGGCATTGCTTAGAAAACTTAAGATGTAAATTAAGGCATAATTTTCTATCTTTAAAAGAACATCCAAACTCCTTTTGCTTTCATGATTGGAAGATATATGTATAATTTGACAGTGATTCCCATATAGTGAGGGTAAGATAGTCTCTTAAGTCTTACGTTATCACCTCTTTTTTTTTTTTTTTTTTTTTTGTACTCAAAACAAAACAGAATTAGTACATATTATATTTAATAAATGCATTGGCAATGTACACTCTGAATTATGTAATCAATATATAAGCCATTACCTTGAATGAGTCTTTGTGAAATGCATCATGGCATCCCCTAAATTCTTTATTCAATAGACAATCTAATGTTTACATAAAAACATATAAAAGCCTTTGTTTCCTTACTGCCGACAAAAACAAACAATTGGTTATAGCAGTTCATACTTATAATATTCATGTCCTTCTTGTCATAAGTAAACTGACCATGAAATTTAACATAAGTAAAAAGAGTTGTCACAAGCTATCAACTGTATTTAGAACAGTGCTCCATTCTTACTGTCTCCATGTCTGTTAGAGCATTGGAGAATTATTTATCAGTAAAAAAAATAATTAAATATTTACAGCAATTTGCTGTTCTGGAAAAATATTTCAGGCTTTTAAGAATTACTGTCCTGATTTAAACTGGACATATTTAAAAGAAGTATGTATTGGTATGCTTAAACTACAATCACATTTGTATTGTACTAGATAACAATGTATTATTTTAGTGTCTTTAATATCTGTCTTGACTATTTCCAGACACTTGTTCAATATATTATCAATATGAGCAAATATGTTAATTGACTAAACTGTTGGTTCATCACAAAAAACAATGTGCAACCAAATATTAGCTATGCTTGTGTTGTTTTAAAATATAATAAAAGTAGACATAATGTTCCCTGGGTGGAAGGATGTCTAGAAAAGTCAGATAGACCTGGACTTAAATTCACTAGTCTGATTCTAATTATTTTATTTGCAACAATCATCCACGTGCAATTCTATGCTCCATAAATATCAATGTGCAATAAATAAATAGTTATGATTTAATTTTATGTAAGATATCAAATCTGTATTTTATTAGAATGAATGCAACTTACAGATTCTAAATCATGCATGTTGTTCTAGTTCCTATGTTTCCTGTATGAAACATGTCAACATTAATCAAATAGACTTGGGCAAAAACCCTATTCTATTTTAAGTCTATAGTGATCCATTGAGCACGTTTTATTTTCAATAAATATGGTTTATGTTCCCTGAATAGAAGGTTAACCAAATAAACATCATCAGTTGTGGGCAAAATCCCTATTCTGATTGTGATGTATTTATCAACTGTTAAAACAGTATCACTGTTGGTCTACGCTCCCTGTATGGAACGTTTTCCAAATAAAACAATCAGAAATGGGCAGATTCCCTTTTCTGATTGAAATTTATTGAACCAATTGAGGTTCTAGTCACAATAGTGGTATACGCTCCCATACGGACGTTATCCACATTAAAATAATCAGATCTGGTCAAAATACCTATTCTGATTTAATAGTTATGTGTTTACACAGTCTCGTGTACCAGGTGTACACGTAACAGACTGCAAATTGTAAACAATCGAACCAATTGAGGTTCCAGTGACAATAGTGGTATACGCTCCCATACGGACGTTTTCCACATGAAAAACAATCAGATCTGGTCATAATACCTATTCTGATTTTAATATAGTGATGTGTTTACACAGTCTCGTGTACAGACTGCAAATTGTAAACAATCGACTTTATCCAAACTTTACACTCGACCCGTTTCGTAGCATTGCTCTAATGCAGTGAAAAATCCGGTCAGCTGAGCGTGAAAAAAAAAAATAAACATCCGTTTAAATATATATCTTTTTAAAAACGTAGCAACCACGTAACATGTCCGATTTTGACAGCTAAATTCTGCCTTTCCTCGGACCCGATTTAATGTTTGAAAATGGCGGCTAAACAAAGGTCATTTTCTATGTCGTCGTATTTCCAGACTCGTAAGCTGTAAAAATGACGAAAACGTGCATATCAGAAACTTGGCCGAAGCGCTGTATTCTGATTCACATTAAATTAATCGTATATCGATATTCCGAAAACAAATAATGTCTTTTATAAAACATAAGGATTTTCAACAGTAAACTGTTAAAAATCCTTGCCGACGAGAAACATGCGTTCTCTTGAACGCAAAAATTAAAACTAAAGCTAGTGTATGTTACACAGGTGAACTATGACGTAGGTGAGTACATCTCATGGATGTAATTTTTAATCACCTAGTTAATTGCGATGAGAACATGTTGTGAAAGCAAACATATTCTATATAATATAAATGTAATTTCATGGTAAGTATATTTAACCAAATTCATATAAAATTAAGTATTGGAAATAAGAACCACTGATAGATTTAATGGTAAAGGGTTAAACACCTTTTTTAAGGAATTCACAGGCAGAAACCCAGTTGAAATAGAACAAAAGAATTGAAGCTCTTTGTTAGAGAAGGTCATAAATGCTTACTGTAATGTTTACTATAGTAACAAAAATTTTAAAAGTTAATAGAACTTGAACAAATAAAACTACAATTTTCTTCTGAATTACAGTGTTTTATTTTAAAAAAACACCATTTGCATAAGTTTTCAATTTATCTATTATATAGTAATGCAGAACAATTAGATATCAAGTTCACAACATGGGTATCTATCAAGTTGGATGAAGAAAATGCATAACCTTTGATTTTTTTTTTAAATTACCACGGACGGAGAACACATCAATCTATTAGTTCAGTAATTTTCGTGTCAGCCCTTCCATTATGTGACTCAAGAAAAAATTCCAAAAAAATGGGTAACATTTGTATGGAAAGGAGAAAATCGAGTGCACCTTTTTATGTAAGGGCGTGTTTGAGGTGTATATTTTGTCTTTAAAACGTACAAAGCAAAAGTATTTGATATATCATCTCGCTTCAGATTCTATCATTTTTATATATCAATGCTACAGGTTGACTTTATAACATAAAAAAATCACAGTACGAAAAGATGAAATATACGGGTCAAGTGAGATACCTAATGAATCACAAAAACAGAGTAGGTGTGTTCGAATAGCTATTTTTTTACTAAAAGTACTTGACGACAGTCTTTTAAGTTGGATGATGAAAATGTATATCTTCGGGGGGAAAAAAATTTTGTGTGTGATAACTAGGGTTTATAACTTTCAACCACTGAACATTTTTAGTCTGCCCTTCCACGAATATTTAATTAGAATTTTTTTAAATGTTTAAGAATTTTTGAAAATTCCACCTGTCAAGCGATCAGACCATAGTTTTAAGTTGAATCAATGCAGACAAGATCATTAACTGATGCTCAAAAGCTAGTAGATACATTTGTCTTTTAAAATACAACTGACATAATGATATATGGATTGTAATGGTGCTATGTGAATAAATTTATCGGTTTTCAAGAGCAAAATTGGCAGCGTGTAATCTCTATAATGGCTTTCATTTCTACGATTGTGAAAATGAACTGGCGTGATGGGGAGATAATTTTGACGAGGTAGAATCCTGACTATTCATTGGTGTATAAACTCGACAAATTCACTCATAAACTATGATATGTTTGTAAATTGGTTCAGTTTCTTTATCAAAAAATTCCTATAAAAATGCATTTAACTATAATTCTTTAAAATTGGAGAAATGGAATTCATTTTTTCACACTCAAAACCTTAAGTTTATTATTTTATTAAATGATTAAGCTGAAGTGAAAATAGATTTTTTAACGTCGAGCCAGATTGTGTTATTACCACCGCCATATGTTTACATTGTTGACAAAAACAAGTTCAGTCAAACAGTCTATCGAAGAAAGAAACACGTCAAGAACAACTACCAGAAGTCCTCTAGACAAATCATATATATATTATTGTTAGTTTTGCCCTAGAAACTAGCAAGCATAATTTCTAATTATTTTATTTTAAATTTGGGAGTTTTGCTTTATTACATCTTAAATGTATGTCCTTTAAAAAAAAAATTAACATCATCATTTATACAATATGCTAACAAAGTTGGAGACTTTTTATAAGGTACTTTAAATTATTTATCAGAAGTTTAAATTTCAAAGTATAAGTTAACATACTGTAATCTTTTTTACAGGATTGTTGATTGCAAAGGAGAAAATACCTACAATTCAATTCGAACCTTTGACTGTTTTGAAAGAACCAGACCAAATAGGCTTCCATCCAATTATAGGAAGCAATCATTCTGCAGACTTAAGAGAAAAATCAAATTAGCAGGATGAAACAGAAAACCAGGCATTATTCACACAAGTACAAACAATGGATGTTTGGCATCTTTTGATAATGATTAAGCCTTGATAAATCATATAATTGTAGGGAAATGTTGTCTCGAGCTCGACCACAAATTTAGTATTAATTCTGATGTAACTAAACATATTTATTTGCAAAAAATAGCTGAATGCAGTATTATACAAACAGCTGTTTGCTTAACAGAAGAAACCAAACAATAAGAGCCAAGTAACAACCAAGAAAACCAACATCCTTCTGGGTGGACCCTCAAGGATGAAAGAGAATGTAAAAGGTTCAATGAGAACCAAAGATATTATCTAAGAGAAAAATTCAATATAGGTCTTACTACTGGTAGGAAAACAGACCCCTTAATAGTGTTGGAATCCATGCTAAATGAGAAAAACACAGATGGCACCAGAAGATTCACCTATGATGAAATCCTATCTGTTCAGCAGATAACAAGCATGAAGCTTCTTTTCGCAAATGTCAGAACAAAAAAGAAAAATGTCCAGAAGATTCTGAAGCTATTTGGGAAACAGAAATTTGAAAACTTCAATAAGATTCTTGAAAATGACTAAATGATTTTATCTGTTACATATACTATATTCAAATTTTGATTGTTATATTTATCACTTGTTGTCATCTTTGCCATCATTTTTATCTGTCTTACTGATCAAAAACTATTTCTGAGGTCTTCTCCCCTGAAATCACTGGTTCAACATAACCTGAGTCATCTTTAAATAAAAATAATGTGAAATTACCCTATTTACAAACAAAGATGGCTGCTGAACTAAGCATAGTACACGGTACTGGTCATTTTAACTGAAAATTCTGAAATCATAAATAAGTTCCCTTTGGGATTTTTGTGGTTTAAGATTATGTTGTGTTAGTATTGTTATCTAGTAAGTCTGTTATTCATTTTAATACAGTTACAGCCTTTTTATTCATAAATTCTTAGAAGGATAAGTAATTCAGTTTATGCATGACACCCATATTAATATATTTTGTGTGGATTGATTTATAGTCGTGCAAGGAGATGGTACAGAGTAATACATTTAGATGATTTTCGACAGAGCTTATACCCTTTACTTATGAAACACTATACATGTATTTGAATTAGGATATGGTGACTTACAAGATCTGTATAAAGTTCCTAATATAGAGATGGGGCTTAAATGAATCGTTAATGTCAGTAAGGGGACTTTGTTATGACATTAACAACAACATTGTTTTTTATGGAAAAATCTATTAATATTTTATATAACGGTAACTCTCAGACTGTTGTTTGATTTAAGAATTACAAAATATTAAAACAACAATAATAATTTGAATGACTTTTTAGATCTGGTTGCTACAAACTTGTTACTTTTTATTGCCATAATACCATGTGAAGATATTGATTTCTGCATAATTGGTAATATAAAATTTTACATTATGGATTATTTCAACACCCATCTGTAAATACTGAACATTATTTTTCCCCATTTTTTTTTGGTATCTTGGCATTTCTTTAAAAACGTATTATTTAAGATACAAAAAATGATATCTAAAGCAAACAAAACTTGTTTTTAGCTCACCTGGCCTAAAAGGCCAAGTAAGCTTTTCTCATCATTTGGCGTCCGTCGTCGTTAACTTTTACAAAAATCTTCTCCTCTGAAACTGCTGGGCCAAATTTAACCAAAATTGGCCACAATCATCATTGGGGTATCTAGTTTAAAGAATGTGTCCGATGACCTGGCCAACCAACCAAGATGGTCCCCATGGCTAAAAATAGAACATAGGTGTAAAATGTAGATTTTGGCTAATAACTCTGAAACCGAAGCATTTAGAGTAAATCTGAAATGGGGTTGAATTGTTTTCAATTAAAGATCTATCTGCCCTGAAATTTTCAGACAAATCGGACAAACGGTTGTTGGGTTGCTGCCCCTGAATTGGCAATTTCAAGGAAATTTGCCGTTTTTTGTTATTATCTTGAATATTATTACAGATAGAGATAAACTGTAAACAGCAATAATGTTCAGCAAAGAAAGATCTACAAATAAGTCTACATTAACAAAATGGTCAGTTGACCCCTTAAGGAGTTATTGCCCTATATATTCATTTTTTACCATTTTTTTTTAAATTTTTGTAATCTTTTACAAAAATCTTCTCCACTGAAACTACAGGGCCAAATTTAACCATACTTGGCCATAATCATTATTGAGGAATCTAGTTTAAAAAATGCGTGCAGTGACCCAGCCAACCAACCAAGATGGTCGCCATGGCTAAAAATAGAACATAGGGGTAAAATGTAGATTTTGGCTTATAACTCTGAAACTGAAGCATTTAGAGCAAATCTGTCGTGGTGTTATATCAAGTGAAGATCTATCTGCCCTGAACCCGGAGCATTTAGAGCAAATCTGTCGTTGGGTTATATATGTGAAGATCTATCTGCCCTGAAACCAAAGCATTTAGAGCAAATCTGTCGTGGGGTTATATTGTTTATCAAGTGAAGATCTATCTGCCCTGGAATTTTCAGATGAATCGAGTTGTTGGGTTGCTGCCCCTGAATTGGTAATTTTTAAGGAAATTATGCTGTTTTTGGTTATTATCTTGAATACTATTATAGATAGAGATAAACTGTAAACAGCAATAATGTTCAGCAAAGTAAGTTCTTCAAATAAGTCTACATGACCAAAATGGTCAGTTGACCTTTTAAGGAGTTATTGCCCTTTACAGTCATAAATTTTCATAAATTTTGTAAATTTTTGTAAATTTTAACAAAATATTTTCCTCTGTAACTAAGGGGACCAACTTCATTATAGATAGATAATTGTAAGTAGTAAGAATGTTCAGTAAAGTAAGATGTACAAACACATCACCATCACCAAAACACAATTTTGTCATGAATCCATCTGCTTCCTTTGTTTAATATTCACATAGACCAAGGTGAGCGACACAGGCTCTTAAGAGCCTCTAGTTTCATTGATTAATTGATGTTTTAACATATTTTACATGAAAAAATGAGAAAAAGGAAAGTATTTTGACTATGTTTTTTTTTTTTTTTGTCAGAATTGCAATATACACAATGGTTTAAAAGTCAGTCTATACTAAATTTTGTCATATGTATGGGTAAATGTTTATAATCACAGAATACACATCTCAGATATGATAATGTACAGGAATCAGAATATTCTGAATATTGGAAAACAATTGTTTTTAAAATGTCCAATGGCAAGATATATACAAATTAAATTTTCATTTGTTTTTTTCAATTAATTATATGAGTTTCAATGTTACAGTTGCTATATACCGGTATGTCAACCTTATTTGCAGTAATTGATTAAACAAGAACAAAATGACTCATTGTTTTTTTAATTGTTATATTAGAGTTCTGTAGTCAAAACTGTCAATATGACATCTAGCTGCCAAATAAAACTGATTTCAATTTTCCTGTAAATCTCTTTTATAAAAGCCACTGTCATAGTTGCATCTCAAGTTTCATGTTTTACATTCATATTCTTGAATTGTATCTGCCCCTGTCAATGTGCAGTTTGAACCATGGTTAGAACCATGGTTAACCATGGTCAACCATGGTTGTATGACCATGGTTGACCATGGTTTGACAAAATTGTTAATTGGCCGACCATGGTTAACCATGGTTTTAATGACCATGGTTGACCATTGTTAGAACCATGGTCAACCATGGTAGGAACCATGGTCAACCATGGTAGGAACCATGGTCAACCATGGTTACAACCATGGTCAACCGTGGTTCGAACCATGGTCAACCGTGGTCCCAACCATGGTCAACTGTGGTTCCAACCATGGTCAACCATGGTTATTAATGAGTCAACCATGGTCAACCATCTCCATTAAACCATGGTTGGCCATTTTACATTCTTGTCAAATCAATCTTCAATTATCTTGAAACAGTTAGTCTACTTGTTATGGAGCCTGTATACTTCTCTTCCTTTTTGTGTCAGGACTACCAACAAATGCTAAATTGCATGAAACTCTTTAAAGCTACCCTTGCAGAAATGTTCATCCATAAAATGCAAAGCAGTTTCCACCTGCAAGAACATAAAATTTTCCACAAAGAATCAATTGTTCTTGATAATTTGTATACAATAACAGATTTTAAGGATCAAAAATGTTTTATCTTCTTTTGCAAATTTTCAATAATAAAAACACCCAACAAAATAAACATTATGAACATGTTTTTGTTTAAACAAATAATTGTACCCCCCCCCCCCCCCCTTTTTTTTTTGGTTTACCTTTCAAACAAAAGAATGATTGTGTAAATTATTTTACCATTGACAAAATTTTCATATTGTACAGTTTTATTAGTGACACCTGGAATTAAAAACAATTAAATATAAAATTTATGTTGATATGGATAACTGACACTGACAAAAAAATTTAAAGACCCATTTCAGGTGGCATGTGTTCAATTAATGAAAGCCAAATCAAATACTGTAACAATTTTTACATCTTTTAAACAAAATATCAAACAGATTTCCTGTGAATGTACTTATCTGATAACTAATCTTCTTTACGTGACAACACTGGACATCAAATCCTTCACTTGATTTTTAAAGCGCGAAATAACTTTACTGAGATCACGTGACGTTTGTTCCAAGTCATTTAAATGTTTCGCACTGAGTGAATCATTGTTAACGGTTGGTGATAATAATTGATCATGACGTCGCATGTGTTTCCGGTTGGGGGATAAACATAAACAATAAAGACTAAAGATATCACTCTGAAATGTTTTCAAGTTCTTAAAATATGCCGTATAATGATAAAGAAAGGCAGATTTATGAACTTGGAGAGAAAGTCAGAAATTACGTCTTTGGAAGAAAGAAATACACCGTTAAATGACAGCGTACAACTGTTAAAAAACAAGGAATACTGATCGAAAGTAAGTTCCAACTTCCAGTTTGTAAAAGTTTGTAAGTCCCAAATTTGACCCGACTGTAACTAGCATTCTCTGCCACTATAGCTTTACTGCTCAGTTTATGCGTGTTTTAAAATGTATAGAGAATATATTGTTATTGAAATAATCATGAAAGGTCACAATTTACCTCTTGGGAAGAAAGAAATTAAAAATTGTCAATAACATTGTACCACTGAAAAAATGAGCACGATTTTTTAATATTGAAAGTCTCAAAGTAATTTACAATTTGTTATAAATTCCCATGGGTATAATCCAGATCAATATTTATTCACCATGGTCCATGTTATCAAGTTGACCATGGTCAGGTGCAAGACCATGGTTGTCAAATTGACCATGGTTGATTAGACCATGGTTGTCAAATTGACCATGGTTGATTAGACCATGGTCAACCATGGTCAGATGTTTACCATGGTCACAAACGTGGAAAACCATGGTTAACCATGGTTAAATAGAGCATGGTCAACCATGGTCAGATGTTGACCATGGTCACAATCATGGTTAATCATGGTTAACCATGGTTTTAAGCACAGTCAACCATGGTTTGACCATGGTTATCAATGGTTAGCGATGGTAACCATGGTCAACCATGGTTGCATTTTGACAGGGGTTACTATCATACGAGTGAGTGGTTAAGCTAGCTATAACACCAGGTTTAATCCTCATTTTCTGTACCAAGTCAGGAATATAACAGTTGTTAGTCATTCTTTTGATGTGTTTGAGCTTTTGATTTTACCATTTGCCATTTGATAAAGGATTTCCAGTTGTGAATTTTACCTTACTTTCATTTTGACCAGATCGCTATTTTCACTTTCAACAATATTTTTTTTCAATATGTTTTACTTATTTCACTGATAGGACCCCTTAAATAGTAAAACAAACAGTAGACAGAACACTTAGGAAGAAATACCCCATATAATAATTGGAAACTATATTTCTAGATCACGAACAAAGGGAATTAATTGTGGTCTGAAGCAAACTGAGAAGTTCTTTGTAATGTGTTTCCATAGCAACTGTTATTGATATTATTTTAAATAATATTGGTTGTGTATCAATACAATTCCTAATCAGTATGGTTTTACAAAGTTGAAAAAGAAAAACTTTGAAATTGATGAAAATAAAAGCATACTTTCTTTTAATCAGCACTTCGCAATTTCAAGCTTATTTTTTCCAAATTTCTGAAAAATTTTGGATTTTTTTTTAAACAACAAAAAACACATACTCAATTTTTTCTTGGTAAAAGAAAGATATATGAAGATCAGTTTTGAGGCATTACAAAAAAAATGTCATCTTGGAAAATAACATCATTTTGAAATTTGCTAAAAAATGTATTTTTCAACAGTTTGAAAAAAATGCAAAATAGGCACTTTTCAGATCCAAGTTTTAATGTTTTGAATGGTTTCAAGATAAGGGTGTTTACCATATTGTGTCATTCAAGACCTCTATTTGTTCAGTATACCTATGATTTCTAAAAGTTTATATTTGCTAAAAACAATTCAAGTTGGAAAATGATGGATTTTGAGATTTTGCTACTCTGTATATATCAGAAATTTATAAAAAATAAAAGGGAGGTTATCTTAATTGATATAAATCAGTCACCAAAGTTTAATGAACACTGCTCTTAGCACTTTTAAATCCTGAAGTTGTAACTAGCAATTTGGTAAAAAAAATTGTTGTAATCAATTATTGTTGTGACGGAGTAGTGAACAAAAGAAAAACAGTGTTCCTGGAGTTTGGTTAAACAGGGTTAGGTTTAAAAGCGTATAAACTGTTCGATATCATATACCAAAAATCTAAGTGACATCTTGTGAAACAATAATACTGCGCAAGACAAAAATCAATAATCAAAACAAAAGCAAAAGGTCTTTCAACGATAAGGTGGAAGACCATATCATTGAAAATTTGACCAAGACTGGCATTACAACTCAAATAATTCATATTTAAGGGGTCAAGTTATTTTGTATTAATAGTTTTATCCTAACTATTCGTATGTGAAATTTGTAGTATATTGGCCTGATTTAAACAAAACATCGAATTCTAAAGGCCAATTTTAACCCTTCATGAACTTACTTCTTTGTTCTCGTAGTTCCACAAGATTTTTTAAAAAGTTTACTAGGGTGACAACAAAAGCTAATTTTCAGCAGAAAATGTATGACACAACCTACACTTTCCAATTAGCCTTTGAAACATCATATACAAACTGACCTCTAAAACAACATATACAAACTGACCTCTAAAACAACATATACAAACTGACCTCTAAAACACATCTTCGCTATTATTTATATATAAAAAAGAAGATGTGGTATGATTGCCAATGAGACAACTGTCCACAAGATACCAAAATGACATGGACATTAACAACTATAGGTCACCATACGGCCTTCAACAATGAGCAAAGCCCATACCGCATAGTCAGCTATAAAAGGCCCCAATATGACAATGTAATATTTTTCAAACAAGAAAACTAACAGCCGTATTTGTATAAAAAAAATGATCTAAAAACAAATATGTATGTAATAATAATACTATTACTGAACTTCAAAAGAAATATATACCTTAATATTATACAAAATACCATTGGGCATAACTAGTAAATGGTAAATGTGAAAAACATCAAATCCACTCTGTTTTTGTTAGATGTATTTCTATTTGTATCAATCTGATGAGTTATATAAGCCTTTTTCAACTAATTTTTATAGCTTGTTCTTATGTTGTACTGTTACACCACTGTCCAAGGTTAGAGAGGGTTGTGATCCTGCTAACATGTTTATATACCCCGCCACATTCAGTATGTATCTACCTGTCCCAAGTCAGGAGCCTGGTATTCAGTGGTTGTTGTTTGTTGATGTGTTACATATTTGTTCTCCATTCATTTTCTTATACATAAATTAGGCTGCAAATTTTCTTTTGTCATTTCAGGGCTTTTTATAGCTGTCTGTGTGGTATGGGCTTTACTCATTATTGAAGGCTGTACAGCGACCTATAGTTGTTTCATTGGCAATCATACCACATCTTTTTTATACTCACTTCATTTCAATTGATTTGGTCAAGCAGTATTATCATGGAAACCCATATTTTAGCGGTAACTAGGGCATTTCTTGTTCAACTTTAATGTCAAAACTATAAAAATCTAACTTTTCCTCCATTTTATGGTCCATGACATTGCCTTGATATTTCCAAAGATTTGTTCAAGCTGTACTTGAAACCTAGGGTGGAAATTATAGTTCTAACAGAAGTTCATAGGGATGGATGGACATGTACATCACTAGAAGTATACCACTCTTTACAGCAGGGGTATTAACATAGGTTATGTAAAATCAATTTTATATATGAGTCTATTCACACGCAAAAAATATAAATAAGTCTAAATTGAAAACGTTCAAACATGATTGCATTGGATAAAAACCGCAATTTTTTATATGTGTGCATTCAAAACAAATTTCTTGGTAGAGGGGTCTACAGCACAAACAGCATTTTCCAAAAGACCAAAAAAGTGAAAAAGAATATTTTAACAAAACGCATCTTGTCACTGGTTCAGACATACTTATATATAAAATATATAATAATATTACCTAAACTTTTTTCCCTGAAAAATATAGGCATAACAAAACAAATGTTTGAATTGTTTTAAATTTGTCATTTCATGACCTTTGTAGCTGACTATTCAGTATGGGTATTGCTCATTGTTGAAGGCCGTACCGTGACCTATGGTTGTTTATTTTAGTGTCATTTGGTCTCTCTTGGAGAGTTGAGCCTAAATGGCAATCATACCACATCTTATTTTTATCAATAACTCAGACAGCTTGAAGGACATAGGATCTTAAATTAGTCTTCTTTCCACAAAATACATTTAACCTTAAACTCCTTAAAGAAAAACACAACACCAACTTATGTTTCTTGACTAGCTCGAGTACAGCATATTGTGAGCTGCCATTTAATAAGACAAATTATCAATATAAACATATATTATACAATATGAATTCAATAACTTGTACCAGTACTAGAGAAATAATCTCATGTCAACCTTTTGCATTTGAATAACTATACGTATACCCTATACGCTCATATCTATTATAAGGCATAAATGGATACAATAATATACTGTTGCCTATAGCCCAGCAAGCATAGTGGACAACAGAATTTATTAAATAATTACATACATGTGTCTTAATATGTGTATATATATGTATAAAAACATATGAAAAAAGCAATTACACAGTTACTCCTAATAACAAAAACCTTGAAATATACTTGAAAAATACTATTAGGTACAACTTAGCTAGTAAAATAAATCTTGTACTAACAAGAGACAAAGAGATATAATATGGTTGACATGAATGTAAACTGAATAACTGAACAAATGAATAACTCGATCATGAACGACCTCGCCGGCCAGGAACAACCAAACAAACCCAATAATGGGAAACTGGAAACCTGGGTCCAACCCAAGGGTCAGGAAACAGTCATATATGCTGCGACCCAATGCGACAAGTCGTCTCACGAGACATACTCGGACGTGTATTGTTTTGAAAAATATATAAATGCATGTATCAAAGTATATTCATAATATGAATGGAACTTGAATGTTGCCCTGTCTGCAGTGGGCTAGAAAGTGATAATCTCAGGGAAAAAATTTCCTGCCATAATGTTAGTCACGTGTCTTATATCTACTGACGTGAACTCATAAAAATACTACGCTAGTACCATATATACAATAATTTCTCCCTTTACTACGAAACGTGAGAAATTATACATATTCCAATATGTTCTGTGTCCGACCAGGAAACCCTATTTTAGGAAACCTGTGTCCTTTTGTCAATGCCAGTGAAACCCTAGTGTTTGACCTCACTAGGTAAATGAGAAAAAGAAAAAATAATTTTGTTTCTAAATATGTAAGTAAAAGAGAAATCTTGTCATAAGCACTACAGCTATAAAATATTTGGTACAAAAGTAGAAATACGATTAAGTTTGTATATATAATAGCCATTCCACTTACATAAAACTAATTCAATGTTTGTATATATAATAGCCATTCCACTTACATAAAACTAATTCAATGTTTGTATATATAATAGCCATTCCACTTACATAAAACTAATTCAATGTTTGTATATAAATAGCCATTCCACTTACATAAAACTAATTCAATATCAAAATACAAAATTATGCAAATCTTTATTCTTAAAACATCCCTAAAAATACAATGTTCAGATTTCAAACTAGAACTAAAATACATAAAGATGTCACTTTAAAACCCAAATAATTGGTACTAAAAAACCTACGCCTACATGTACATGTATTACTCATACGCAAGAAGACAATCAATTCCTGCTATACTTTTATGCCTCTGGAATTATTACATACAATATACATGAGTACAACTCAAAAGCATAAAAATATACACATAAAGAAAATCATTATAATGATAATTAATGAAATAATTGTTTACTGTGTTTAAAACGAGATAAAATCAATGTAGTGGAAAAATGTTGGAAACCTTTTTTGAAACTATTTGCTTGGAAGAACGGTCTCAGTAGATAATTTGGACAGTATAAAAAAAGAGAACTATTCAAAACAAAATACACAATCATGTGCAAATGCCCACGCTAGCATATAACGTTATAAAGGGACATAACTAAAGAACTGTAAAAGTGAAGCTGCCAAAATTTGAACTTAAACTACGTTTAGTGGTAATAAGCATTATATATATACATTTTTTAAAATTTAGTTGAGACAAACTTACATTAGGAGAACAGAAATGAAAACATTCAGGAATTTTTCCATATGTAAAGGGGCAAAACCCTAGAAGGGTAACCAAAGTGCTTAGAAGCACAGTGAATGGTAAAGATTGCTTTAATTTACCTATCTTTTTGGGGGGGAGATTTTGCATTTACAAAAATTGTAGACAGACGAACAAAGTGAAAACTGTAGGGCTCCCACATTCTCACCAGGGAGTCCTTATGATGGCCGAGATATTGAAATTATGATGATTTGTTTCTATTGAAGTAAAAGAGTATTTTATATCCAAATAATAACTGAAATAGCAAAACTTTTTGAATTGTTTGTAAACATTCCACTTTTAATTGGCGGAGAAAACTAGTATATCTTTTTGGTTAGGGTTCAATATTGCAAAGAAAAGAAGTTCAAGCCTCAAAAGCCAACTTTCTGGAAATCTATTTTTTTTATACATGACCCGAAAAGACTGAAAATAAAAATCCTATTTTTGTCAAGTAAACAAATACCAATTCCTTGTATGCAGCTATATACATTGGAAAACTTTGAATTCATTCTTAAATTATAAATCCTTTCACTACTTTTTCTTTTTCTTTTTCAAAATTTTCTAATCTAAAGCTTTATGCTTACATAGGGAATGTAAATAAAAATAATGAATTTATCATGTCAAATCAGCAATTTGAATTTAAACAAAAAAAACCTTTATTCTTCATTTATTAAAACAATTTTTTAAAAGTATATATGGAGTTTATAATTCAAAACTGTTAAAAGAAATATTAAGGGTTTCCATTTTCACTTAAACTACTACATAACAAAATAATTTCTAGTCAAATCTATTTGGTGCCATGAGTAATTATTCTATATTTCAAGGATATCATGATTTTTCAAGATCACAAATATTAATTAACAAACTGATATGATTGCAAAGTCTGTTCTTATAAATTCATAAACTTAAAAACTGATGATTCTACCCCATCCTCTGACAATTTAATCTAAAAAAAAATATTTTATTGTATTTTACATTTAAATAAAAATTTGTTGAAAATAAAAAACACAAAAGTTTGCTTACACGCTATTCATTCACCTAGTCAATTCAAATATGTAATAATACATGTACCTTCATTTGCTACTTTGGTAGATGAGTGGTCAAATTTCAGACATTTTTATACTAGACATTTTGGTTTCTTAGAATATTTATCTAATTTAAATTATAGCACCCAGGTGATTTCTTCAAATTGGCACAAATTATCTTAATACATGATTTTAGTAAAAATAACAACATCATTATTGGCTGTATATTTATCTTATTTAGAAAAAATCCATAGGTGATTTCTTCTAATTGGCACAAATAATCTTAGACATATAAAAACCTAATGTAATTTTTGAAAAGAGGAGTCCATGAATTCATTTTCATGTTAAATCAGTAAAAAAATGGGTCTTTTCCTGATATGTAACTATTTGACATGGCTAAAAGTAACATTTGACATTAGCGACATCATTACCTCCCCTGTTACTGTATCATATGCCCTTGATAACAAACTTATATCAGCCTCCCTATAGATCTTGAGGAACCTAAGCTGTCAAAAAGTTTTAGTAAGTTAAGTTAAAGGTGCATAAACTAAAATTAATAATATATTTTACCCTTATAACAATACTTGAGCGTGTTAATTTATTAGAATGATCTACTAAATGGTAAAGTGATAATTTGCATGTCACAAGGTCAACAAGGGGAGTAATTATAAATAGAAAATGAGAGTTGGTATGAAAGTAAACTTTAAAAAGAATGTTAAATATAATTTGTTGAATATTTTTTAATCAAATTTTGTAGAGGTACATGCTTCCAATTGGCTTCCCTCAGGTTACATGCCTCTAATTGGGACCGCTCTGCCAGGGGTACTGCTTCTAATTAGCTTTTGCAGACAGAGGTATATATGTACTGCTTCCAATCAGCTTCGCAACAAGGCAGAGGGTGTGCTCCCAATTAGCTTCACTAAGAGGTACATGCTTCCAATTGGCTTCGCTCAGACAACCATACTACTTCCAGTGTTGTAATGGTATGGATTTGCAAGTCTATACTACTTCTATTGTTAAAACAGTACATAATTGCAATTAATTGTCGTCCAAATTTGCAAAAACATATTTTATTTAACATTCTTAATCAAGTTTTCGGTAAAAATATTCTCTTGACTTATCATAGCTTTATCATTGACAAGTTTAAGTTCTGAAAAACTATTAAAAAATTATTAAAATTTAATGAGACTTTTACAGATGGCTTATCATTATACATGTAAAAGATTTATAAATAGAAAAATGGGGGTCAATGGGCAATTTTTTTTTAGACATTCAAATGAATAATACTAGAGAATTCTGAAAATCTGACAAATATCCCAAAGCAAAGGAACTTCCCTAATTTCATACATAATAAAAATGTAATTTGAAAGATTGATGCCAGGAGATTGCGAGAATGCAAGATTTTGCTCTATTTACCACCTGACGTTAAGGCAGCAAGTTATTATGTCTGCATGTCAATTGCCGCCTACTTTCAGATTTCAGCTTACTACTTTGAATTGTATTGAAAGCCTTCCTTTACAAAGAAATATTTCCAGTAAAATTCCTACACTGGCACAAGTTCTTTTTAATAAGGGGAGATAATCACAAATTCTGATAACCAAGTTGACTTTATCCCATTTCACCGTATATTAAAAGGGGGCTTGTTATTTTATGCATTAAATAAAATTTAGGGGGGGTGCTTCTAAAAAATTGTAAGTTGAGGTCAATTTCGGCCATAACACATATTTACATATAAAAGTGCATATAGAAGCTATTGGAAAGAGAAATTTGATTCTTTTTGGTTATTTATATGCTTAATTGACATGATAAAAAAGTCTAAGTGCAACGATAATTATGTTAACATTCAAAGGAGGTTTTTTAGCGGTTATTGGTGTCTTAAAGAGGATAACAAAACGAAGGCTAAATGTAAATCATAAATGCAAAACAAAACTAATTTCATCTATCAGAAAAATACTGAAATTTTTTAAATATTACTTTTGGTATTTTCTTTTATGTTAAGGCTTAATAGAATTCTATGAAGCCATGACTCTATTGATGTCTAAAATTTGTAAATTAAGACTGTCAGGAAAAACTATAGTCAATTTATAAGTGAGATACAAAAAAATTGAATTCCAAGTTTTGCTTTTGATACTATCTTTGAATAAAAATATGCTTCTGCTTTTAATTTTTCACAAAATTCCAAGAAGGTTTGACATGGTTATTGATGTTTAAGAAACTTGAACCATGGACTTAAAAATTCATAGCATTTAATGGAAGAGAGAAAAAGAAATTTAGGTGAAAATTCAAAACACAATACATTAACCTTAACTAAAACTTCCACTCTTGTTGAAAATGGAAAATCTTTACATTAATTATTTTAGAATTTATCAACTACATTCTTGCTCTTGTTTATGCAAGATTTATATGAACCGTTCATATTGGATTCTGTTCGGTTGAGTTAGAAAGACCCCAAAGGGAAATATGGTCACTCTTGGTCTTCTTCAGACTGGCAGTAAAATCCTTGCAAATGTAAGGCATCTGTTTGGTAGTGCAGGATATACAAATTAGCAGTCATGTCCCGTCAGAATGGGGATTTTAAATCTGATGTCTTGCAAAGAGAGCATGCCAAGCTGTCAACATATTAACAACATTCACAACATCTCTAAGGAGTATGTAGAATTAATCACACAATTATATCCTTCAGCCACAGTAATTATTATCTGAAAAAGAAATACACTTTTCAATTTTCTGTAATATTTAAAGAAACTGAAATAGGCAACAAATAGCAAACTGGGATAATAATTGGCCTTTTTATTTCACGTGTTTTTGTGTGTTGACATTTTAATTCTCGTTTTCTCGTGTTTGGTTTGAGGTCGTGCCTCATGTTCTCCTTTATTTATTTTCCGTGTTTTGTGTCGGTACTCTTAATTTCTCGTGCCGGTCCAACATTTGATTAAAAAGTAAACCGGGACTAAATTCAAAGTCAGTCCGGAGATTGTTTGAAATTATGTGTCTCCAGAATATCTAAAATTGCTATCAAATTAATTATTATGAATAATATTTTTCTTTCACATCAGTTGCAACTAGCGGACGCTAAAATGTGACTGCAAGGTCATCATGTCCATTATATAATGACTAGATGATCTCCAAGAACGGCTGATTGTATTTCTCGTGCCTCATTTTTCCCGATATTTGTTTTCTGTGCAACGTTTTTGCGATTTTTATTTCACGTGTTTCCGTGTTCCGGGCCCCCCTTTACCACCCTCTTCAAAATGATAATTTTTCGCTTCCTAAAACTTGAAATGTCATTCCAGAGAACTTTAAATTGTAAAAAGATTATAAAAATTGTGGGAACTTACACGATTTAAAAATAGAATTTTTTTTAAAATCTATAAAATAGTTCTTTACCTTTTAAAGTATACTCTAATAGCCATTTCCAACATCAATCTGTAAGGACAAGCTGTAATGCTAACCTGAAAAATAAAATGCTTAGTCATTGAAAATAGTAAAAAAGTAATCACTGTTGGTATACTTGTGTACACTATATAGAAATAGGTGATATATAACATATGAAGGTCAAAGAAGATGCAGAGAACACATCAATGTGACAATAATTTGCTTCCATCCACTTCATTTGAACTTTGGTGGATAGTTGTCTCATTAGCAGTTATACCACATCTCCTTATTTTTATAACTTTACATGATGGGGAAAAAAATCCAATGACGTACAGGAGCTTTCTGTAAAAGAGTCACAATTAGAGGAGTTGTGTTCAGAAGTTGATTTTTGTTCATAATATTTAAAATTGTGATAGACTTCCCATAACTTCTTTAAAAATTGTCAAATCAAAATGGTGGTACATTATGGTCAACTACACATGATGGAAAACAATTTGACCAAGTATGATGGCTTTCCGTCTAATCCCAGACCCTTGACTTTCCTGTGTCATGCTAATAAAAAATCAGCCAATCCCATTTCACCCTTAGACTTCTATGAAACCCACATGCCTAGCTTTTGTCTTAAATGTCACAGACTTAAACAAAATTTAAGGGCATTTACATAATCTGTAATTAACAAGTTTATAAATCTATGCAATGGTTCTTTCTTACCTCAAAAGTATGCTCCAATGATCATTCTAAAACTCTATCCATACCAAAAAGCAGTAATTATTGCTAGTCTGAAAAGTAAAATGTTTAGTCAATAAAAAAATCTAACAAAATAAATAGAATCAGTGTTGGAATATGGTTTGCTTATAATTGTAGATTTCTTTATTTTCTTGGGCACCAATTCATTGAGGAACAATTGTAATTTTGTTGGTACTTTATTTCGTGGTTTAGCCAAAGTCTGCATACATGAGTCTTTACTATGACACCAGTGTGATCAATTAAAATTTTAGAACCTTTAGTCAACAACAAAAAAACATTTGACCTCTTACAACTTTAAGCCTACTCAGTGCACATTTTTTCCCTGTAAACTTATTTTATGATGATAAAAAAAATTTAAATAGAGGAATTATATACGTACTTGTATTTAAGATATCGTATACCACAAGTCTTACTCCCCTTCATGAAAACATTGGCACTGTTTTATAACCTAAAAAGGAATTAAAATTGACACAACTTATATATTTTACAAATTTGTTAAATTGCCAGCCTAAATTTTTATTAATCTATTCTGTATTCTGATTGTGTAATAGAGAGTTATCTCCCACTGAAAGAAAAATTCTTGCTGTTTCTTGTACTAGTCTCCCTTGAAGTAAAAAATCTATCAGGATTTACTTTTCAGGATATCAAATTTTATTCTTGTAACAGATTTTTTTTTATCAAACTGATAAATATCTTTTTTTTGTGTGTTGTAAATGTGCAAAAAAAATTAAAAATGTGTGTTGCCTTAGGGAGCTACCATTTGATTTTTATGGGAGGGGGGCTAGGATGAAAAATTGAGTCCTGCCGTTTTTTTTAGTTGTTATCTCTGTCCTGCCTTTTTATTTTTTAGTCTATTCGGTCCTGCCTTTTTTTTTTCTTAGCTTATCCTGACTTTTTTACAACAATTGTTATCCTGCCTTTTTTTTTTAAAATCAAAATCCTGTCCTGCCTTTATTTTCAAATTTCATCCTAGCCCCCCCCCCCTAAAAATGAAATGGTAGCTTCCTTATAGATAATCCTTATAGACTTTCTCACATTTTCCCTGATTATGTACAGAACTATTTGGCTTAGATATACTTGCATTATTTCTTTCATGACAAAGCCTCAGACTTGGTTGAAGATCAATGTAATAATTAATCTTCTTTCCAGCTGCTATCCTTGCTGCTTGATTGTTTACATGGCATAGCCTCGGACTTGGTTGAAGATTTAAGTAAACATCTTCCATGGAGTTGCTACTCACTCATCTGCCATCTGGACTGAAACTTGGTACTGGTCGGCTACTGGAACAAAAACTAAAATTATCAACTAGATTATATTTATAAGACTGCTGTTGGTCAATATAAATGAAATAGACATTCCTTCAAGCTTCATATCCTGACCTGCATCAATGAAGCCATTTTCAGTGTCTTATTTGGTGAACAATTGTAATTTTGTTGGTACTTCATTTTGTGGTTTGGCCAAAGTCTGCATACATTAGTCTTTACATTGACATCAGTGTGATCAATTCAAATTTTAGAACCTTTAGTCAACAACAAAAAAACATTTGACCTCTTACAACTTTAAGCCTACTCAGTGCACTTTTTTTCCCTGTAAACTTATTTTATGATAAAATTTGTTTAAATAGAGGAATTATATACGTACTTGTATTTAAGATATCTTCTACCACAAGTCTTACTCCCCTTCATGAAAACATTGGCACTGTTTTATAACCTAAAAAGGAATTAAAATTGACACAAATTATATATTTTACAAATTTATTTAAATGCCAGTCTAAATTTTTATTAATTTATTCTGTATTCTGATTGCGTAATAGTGAGTTATCTCCCACTGATAGAAACATTCTTGCTGTTTATTGTACTAGTCTCCCTTGAATTAAAAATTCTATCAGGATTGACTTTGCATGGCATTAAATTTTATTCGTGTACCAGAAAAATATTTATCAAACTGATAAATATCTTTTTTTGTGTGTTGTAAATGTGCAAAATAACAAAATGTGTGTTGCCTTATAGATAATCCTTATAGACTTTATCACATTTTCCTGATAATGTACAGAACTAATTGGCTTGAATATACTTGCATTATTTTTTTCATGACAAAGCCTCAGACTTGGTTGAAGATCAATGTGATAATTAATCTTCATTCCAGCTGCTATCTTTGCTGTTTGATTGCATACATGGCAAAGCCTCGGACTTGCTAATCTAGGTAAACATCTATCATGGAGTTGCTATTCATCTGCCATCTAGACTGAAACTTGGGACTGGCCGGCTACTGGAACAAAAACTAAAATTATAAATTAGATTATATTTATAAAACTGCTGCTGGTCAATATAAATGAAATAGACATTCCTTTAAGCTTCATATCCTGACCTGCATCAATGGAGCCATTTTCAGCATCTTATTTGGTGAACAATTGTAATTTTGTTGGTACTTCATTTTGTGGTTTGGCCAAAGTCTGCATACATTAGTCTTTACAATGACATCAGTGTGATCAATTCAAAATTTTAGAACCTTTAGCCAACAACAAAAAAACATTTGACCTCTTACAACTTTAAGCCTACTCAGTGCACATTTTTTCCCTGTAAAATTATTTTATGATGATAAAATTTGTTAAAATAGAAGAATTATATACGTACTGGTATTTAAGATATTTTATACCACAAGTCTTACTCCCCTTCATGAAAACATTGGCACTGTTTTATAACCTAAAAAGGAATTAAAATTGACACAAATTATATATTTTACAAATTTGTTAAATTGACAGCCTAAATTTTTATTAATTTATTCTGTATTCTGATTGCGTAATAGAGAGTTATCTCCCACTGAAAGAAACATTCTTGCTGTTTATTGTTACACTAGTCTCTCTTGAAGTAAAAATTCTATCCTTTGCATGGCATTAAATTTTATTCGTGTACCGGAAAAACATTTATCAAACTGATAAATATCTTTTTTTGTGTGTTGTAATTGTGCAAAATAACAAAAATGTGTGTTGCCTTATAGATAATCCTTATAGACTATCACATTTTTCCTCATAATGTACACAATTAATTGGCTTTAATATACTTGCATTATTTCTTTCATGACAAAGCCTCAGACTTGGTAGAAGATCAATGTAATAATTAATCTTCATTCCAGCTGCTATCCTTGCTGCTTGATTGCTTACATGGCAAAGCCTCAGACTTGGTTGAAGATCTAGGTAAACATCTTCCATGGAGTTGCTTCTCATCTGCCATCTGGACTGAAACTTGGGACTGGCTGGCTACTGGAACAAAACTAAAATTATAAAATAGATTATATTTTTAAGACTGCTGTTAGTCAATATAAATGAAATAGACATATATTCCTTCAAGCTGCATATTCTGAACTATATCAATGGAGCCATTTTCAGCGTGTTATTTGGTGAACAATTGTAATTTTGTTGGTACTTCATTTCGTGGTTTAGCCAATGCCTGCATACAAGTCTTTACAATGACATCAGTGTGATTAACTCAAAATTTTAGAACCTTAAGTCAACAACAAAAAAACATTTGACCTCTTATAACTTAAAGCCTAGTTCACGTTTTTTCCCTGTAAACTTATTTTATGATGATAAAATTTGTTTAAATAGAGGAATTATATACGTACTTGTATTTAAGATATTTTATACCACAAGTCTTACTCCCCTTCATGAAAACATTGGAACTGTTCTATAACCTAAAAAGGAATTAAAATTGACAAAAATTATATATTTTACAAATTTATTAAATTGCCAGCCTAAATTTTTATTATTATATTCTGTATTCTGATTGCGTAATAGTGAGTTATCTCCCACTGAAAGAAACATTCATGCTGTTTATTGTACTAGTCTCCCTTGAAGTAAAAATTCTATCAGGATCACTTTTCATGGCATTAATATTTATTCGTGTACTGGAAAAACATTTATCAAACTGATAAATATCTTTTTTGGTGTATTGTAAATGTGCAAAATAACAAAAATGTGTGTTGCCTTATAGATAATTCTTATAGATTTTATCACATTTTTCCTAATTATGTACAGAACTAATTGGCTTGAATATACTTGCATTATTTCTTTCATGACAAAGCCTCAGACTTGGTTGAAGATCAATTTAATAATTAATCTTCATTCCAGCTGCTATCCTTGCTGCTTGATTGCATACATGGCAAAGCCTCGGACTTGCTAATCTAAGTAAACATCTTCCATGGAGTTGCTATTCATCTGCCTTCTAGACTGAAACTTGGGACTGGCCGGCTACTGGAACAAAAACTAAAATTATAAATTAGATTATATTTATAAAACTGCTGCTGGTCAATATAAATAAAATAGACATTCCTTTAAGCTTCATATCCTGACCTGCATCAATGGAGCCATTTTCAGCATCTTATTTGGTGAACAATTGTAAATTTGTTGGTACTTCATTTTGTGGTTTGGCCAAAGTCTGCATACATTAGTCTTTACAATGACATCAGTGTGATCAATTCAAAATTTTAGAACCTTTAGCCAACAACAAAAAAACATTTGACCTCTTACAACTTTAAGCCTACTCAGTGCACATTTTTTCCCTATAAACTTATTTTATGATGATAAAATTTGTTAAAATAGAGGAATTATATACGTACTGGTATTTAAGATATTTTATACCACAAGTCTTACTCCCCTTCATGAAAACATTGGCACTGTTTTATAACCTAAAAAGGAATTAAAATTGACACAAATTATATATTTTACAAATTTGTTAAATTGACAGCCTAAATTTTTATTAATTTATTCTGTATTCTGATTGCGTAATAGAGAGTTATCTCCCACTGAAAGAAACATTCTTGCTGTTTATTGTTACACTAGTCTCTCTTGAAGTAAAAATTCTATCCTTTGCATGGCATTAAATTTTATTCGTGTACGGAAAAACATTTATCAAATGATAAATATCTTTTTTTGTGTGTTGTAATTGTGCAAAATAACAAAATGTGTGTTGCCTTATAGATAATCCTTATAGATTTATCACATTTTTCCTCAATATGTACACAATTAATTGGCTATAATATACTTGCATTATTTCTTTCATGACAAAGCCTCAGACTTGGTTAAAAGATCAATGTTATAATTAATCTTCATTCCAGCTGCTATCCTTGCTGCTTGATTCCTTACATGACAAAGCCTCAGACTTGGTTGAATCTAGGTAAACATCTTCCATGGAGTTGCTTTCATCTGCCATCTGGACTGAAACTTGGGACTGGCTGGCTACTGGAACAAAACTAAAATTATAAATTAGATTATATTTATAAGAACTGCTGTTAGTCAATATAAATGAAATAGACATATTCCTTCAAGCTGCATATTCTGAACTACATCAATGGAGCCATTTTCAGCATCTTATTTGGTAAACAATTGTAATTTTGTTGGTACTTCATTTCTGGTTTAGCCAAAGCCTGCATACAAGTCTTTACTGTCTAACATCAGTGTGATCAATTCAAAATTTTAGAACCTTAAGTCAACAACAAAAAAACATTTGACCTCTTACAACTTCAAGCCTACTCAGTGCACATTTTTTCCCTGTAAACTTATTTTATGATGATAAAAAAATTTTAAATAGAGGAATTATATACGTACTGGTATTTAAGATATTTTATACAACAAGTCTTACTCCCCTTCATGAAAACATTGGCACTGTTTTATAACCTAAAAAGGAATTAAAATTGACACAAATTATATATTTTACAAATTTGTTAAATTGACAGCCTAAATTTTTATTAATTTATTCTGTATTCTGATTGCGTAATAGAGAGTTATCTCCCACTGAAAGAAACATTCTTGCTGTTTATTGTTACACTAGTCTCTCTTGAAGTAAAAATTCTATCCTTTGCATGGCATTAAATTTTATTTGTGTACCGGAAAAACATTTATCAAACTGATAAAATACTTTTTTTGTGTGTTGTAATTGTGCAAAATAACAAAAATGTGTGTTGCCTTATAGATATACTTTAGACTTTATCAATTTTTCCTCATAATGTAACAATTAATTGGCTTTAATATACTTGCATTATTTCTTTCATGACAAAGCCTCAGACTTGGTTGAAGATCAATGATAATTAATTAATTCATTCCTGCTGCTTATCCTTGTGCTTGATGCTGACATGCAAAGCCTCGCTTGGTTGAAGATCTTAGTAAACATACTTCCTGAGTTGTATCAATTCCATCTTATGCTTGGTCATTCAATTTTATTTGTGTCCGAAAACTTTTATCAAATGGTGCAAATTTTTTTGTGTTTGTATTTGTGTCTAAAATTCAAAAATTGTTTGCTTATGAATACTGTTTAATTTACACATTTTTCTGAAATGTAATTAATTGCGTAATTATCAATAACTTGATTATTACTTTTGACAACTAAACAAAGTTATGTTCAATGTAATAATTAATTTTCATTTGTCTATTGGTTTATTTGTTGACATGAAAACTCGGATTGTTGATGATTTATAAAAATTACTCCAAATTGGGGTTGCTATCTCATTCCTAGTCTTAAAAAATGGTTTCATTTTAAGCATTCTTTCCAATCTTCATTCATTTATCTGGCAACTAATGCTTTTTTGGTCTAATCTTAAAACTTTCATCTGGTATCATGCTGTAATGATACCAATATTTAAATTATGCTTAATAATTTACGCACACTAGAGGTAAATTTTGGACAATAAAAAGTCATATCCAAACATATTAATAATTTCTATTCTTTAACATTATTTGTTTAGATCCTTGGAAATTAAGGAAATTTAGAAAAAATAAAATCTAAAAATAATTACTTACAATTTTATATTTAAACACCATTGTATCCGATCTACCTTTATCGCAACCTATGAAACACTGGTACAAATGGCTCTCCAACTATACAAACTTAATTCATACTTATTATTTACGCCACCTAGAGGAAATTTGGACAAAAAGACATACAAACATATACACAATCTTATCTTAACATACCTTCTGTTCCGATCCTTGGGACGCCACCTAGAGGAAATCTTGGACAAAAGACATACAAACATATACACAATCTTATCTTAACATACCTTCTGTTCCGATCCTTGGACGCAACCTAGAGGAAACCTGGACAAAAGGCATACAAACATATACACAATCTTATCTTAACATACCTTCTGTTCCGATCCTTGGACGCCACCTAGAGGAAATTTGGACAAAAGACATACAAACATATACACAATCTTATCTTAACATACCTTCTGTTCCGATCCTTGGATGCCACCTAGAGGAAATTTGGACAAAAAGACATACAAACATATACACAATCTTATCTTAACATACCTTCTGTTCCGATCCTTGGACGCCACTAGAGGAAATTTGGACAAAAAGACATACAAACATATACACAATCTTATCTTAACATACCTTCTGTTCCGATCCTTGGGACGCCACCTAGAGGAAATTTGGACAAAAAGACATACAAACATATACACAATCTTATCTTAACATACTCTTCAATTTGACGCCACCTAGAGGAAATTTGGACAAAAAGACATACAACATATACACAATCTTATCTTAACATACCTTCTGTTCCGATCCTTGGGACGCCACCTAGAGGAAATTTGGACAAAAAGACATACAAACATATACACAATCTTATCTTAACATACCTTCTGTTCCGATCCTTTGACGCACCTAGAGGAAATTTGGACAAAAGGCATACAAACATATACACAATCTTATCTTAACTACCTTCTGTTCCGATCCTTGGACGCCACCTAGAGGAAATTTGGACAAAAAGACATACAAACATATACACAATCTTATCTTAACATACCTTCTGTTCCGATCCTTGGGACGCCACCTAGAGGAAACTGGACAAAAGACATACAAACATATACACAATCTTATCTTAACAACCTTCTGTTCCGATCCTTGGACGCCACCTAGAGGAAATTTGGACAAAAGGACATACAAACATATACACAATCTTATCTTAACATACCTTCTGTTCCGATCCTTGACGCCACCTAGAGGAAATTTGGACAAAAAGACATACAAACATATACACAATCTTATCTTAACATACCTTCTGTTCCGATCCTTGGACTGCCACCTAGAGGAAATTTGGACAAAAGGCATACAAACATATACACAATCTTATCTTAACATACCTTCTGTTCGATCCTTGGACGCCACCTAGAGGAAATTTGGACAAAAAGACATACAAACATATACACAATCTTATCTTAAACATACCTTCTGTTCCGATCCTTGCACGCCACCTAGAGGAAATTTGGACAAAAAGCATACAAACATATACACAATCTTATCTTAACATACCTTCTGTTCCGATCCTTGGACGCCACCTAGAGGAAATTTGGACAAAAAGACATACAAACATATACACAATCTTATCTTAACATACCTTCTGTTCCGATCCTTTGACGCCACCTAGAGGAAATTTGGACAAAAAGACATACAAACATATACACAATCTTATCTTAACATACCTTCTGTTCCGATCCTTGGGACGCCACCTAGAGGAAATTTGGACAAAAAGACATACAAACATATACACAATCTTATCTTAACATACCTTCTGTTCCGATCCTTGACGCCACCTAGAGGAAATTTGGACAAAAAGGCATACAAACATATACACAATCTTATCTTAACATACCTTCTGTTCCGATCCTTGGGACGCCACCTAGAGGAAATTTGGACAAAAAGACATACAAACATATACACAATCTTATCTTAACATACCTTCTGTTCAGATCCTTGGACGCCACCTAGAGGAAATTTGGACAAAAAGACATACAAACATATACACAATCTTATCTTAACATACCTTCTGTTCCGATCCTTGGACGCCACCTAGAGGAAATTTGGACAAAAAGACATACAAACATATACACAATCTTATCTTAACATACCTTCTGTTCCGATCCTTGGACGCCACCTAGAGGAAATTTGGACAAAAAGGCATACAAACATATACACAATCTTATCTTAACATACCTTCTGTTCCGATCCTTTGGACGCCACCTAGAGGAAATCCTGGACAAAAAGCATACAAACATATACACAATCTTATCTTAACATACCTTCTGTTCCGATCCTTTGACGCCACCTAGAGGAAATTTGGACAAAAGACATACAAACATATACACAATCTTATCTTAACATACCTTCTGTTCCGATCCTTTGACGCCACCTAGAGGAAATTTGGACAAAAGACTACAAACATATACACAATCTTATCTTAACATACCTGCTGTTCCGATCCTTTGACGCCACCTAGAGGAAATTTGGACAAAAAGACATACAAACATATACACAATCTTATCTTAACATACCTCTGTTCGATCCTTTGACGCCACCTAGAGGAAATTTGGACAAAAAGGCATACAAACATATACACAATCTTATCTTAACATACCTTCTGTTCCGATCCTTTGACCCACCTAGAGGAAATTTGGACAAAAGGCATACAAAAATATACACAATCTTATCTTAACATACCTTCTGTTCCGATCCTTGGACGACCACCTAAGGAAACTTGGACAAAAGGCATACAAACATATACACAATCTTATCTTAACATACCTTCTGTTCCGATCCTTGGACGCCACCTAAAGGAAATTTGGACAAAAGACATACAAACATATACACAATCTTATCTTAACATACCTTCTGTTCAGATCCTTGGACGCCACCTAGAGGAAATTTGGACAAAAAGACATACAAACATATACACAATCTTATCTTAACATACCTTCTGTTCCGATCCTTGGACGCCACCTAGAGGAAATTTGGACAAAAAGACATACAAACATATACACAATCTTATCTTAACATACCTTCTGTTCCGATCCTTGACGCCACCTAGAGGAAATTTGGACAAAAAGGCATACAAACATATACACAATCTTATCTTAACATACTTGCTGTTCCGATCCTTTGACGCCACCTAGAGGAAACCTTGGACAAAAGGCATACAAACATATACACAATCTTATCTTAACATACCTTCTGTTCCGATCCTTTGACGCCACCTAGAGGAAATTTGGACAAAAGACATACAAACATATACACAATCTTATCTTAACATACCTCTGTTCAGATCCTTGGACGCCACCTAGAGGAAACTTGGACAAAAGGCATACAAACATATACACAATCTTATCTTAACATACCTTCTGTTCCGATCCTTTGAAGCCACCTAGAGGAAATTTGGACAAAAGGCATACAAACATATACACAATCTTATCTTAACATACCTTCTGTTCGATCCTTGGACGCCACCTAGAGGAAATTTGGACAAAAGCATACAAACATAACAAATCTATCAAAACTACCTTCTGTCCGATCCTTGGACGAACCTAAAAAATTGGAAAAATAACCATACTTACAATTTGGACAAAAAGACATACAAACATATACACAATCTTATCTTAACATACCTTCTGTTCCGATCCTTGGGACGCCACCTAGAGGAAATTTGGACAAAAGGCATACAAACATATACACAATCTTATCTTAACATACCTTCTGTTCGATCCTTTGACGCCACCTAGAGGAAATTTGGACAAAAGGCATACAAACATATACACAATCTTATCTTAACATACCTTCTGTTCCGATCCTTGGACGCCACCTAGAGGAAACCTGGACAAAAGGCATACAAAACATATACACAATCTTATCTTAACATACCTTCTGTTCGATCCTTGGACGCCACCTAGAGGAAATTTGGACAAAAAGACATACAAACATATACACAATCTTATCTTAACATACCTTCTGTTCCGATCCTTGGACGCCACCTAGAGGAAATTTGGACAAAAAGACATACAAACATATACACAATCTTATCTTAACATACCTTCTGTTCCGATCCTTGGGACGCCACCTAGAGGAAATTTGGACAAAAAGACATACAAACATATACACAATCTTATCTTAACATACCTTCTGTTCCGATCCTTTGACGCCACCTAGAGGAAATTTGGACAAAAGGCATACAAACATATACACAATCTTATCTTAACATACCTTCTGTTCCGATCCTTGGACGCCACCTAGAGGAAATTTGGACAAAAAGACATACAAACATATACACAATCTTATCTTAACATACCTTCTGTTCGATCCTTGGACCCACCTAGAGGAAATTGGACAAAAGGCATACAAACATATACACAATCTTATCTTAACATACCTTCTGTTCCGATCCTTGGACGCCACCTAGAGGAAATTTGGACAAAAAGACATACAAACATATACACAATCTTATCTTAACATACCTTCTGTTCCGATCCTTTGACGCCACCTAGAGGAAATTTGGACAAAAAGACATACAAACAGATACACAATCTTATCTTAACATACCTTCTGTTCCGATCCTTGGACGCCACCTAGAGGAAATTTGGACAAAAGGCATACAAACATATACACAATCTTATCTTAACATACCTTCTGTTCCGATCCTTTGAAGCCACCTAGAGGAAATTTGGACAAAAGGCATACAAACATATACACAATCTTATCTTAACATACCTTCTGTTCTGATCCTTGGACGCCACCTAGAGGAAATTTGGACAAAAGGCATACAAACATGCACACAATCCTATCAAAACTTACCTCACTGTCCGATCCTGGACGTAACCTAAAACATAAAATGAAATAGATAACCATACTTCACTTTCAATTCTTTGAAGTAACCTATAGAAAATGAAAATAAATTAAAAAAAAAAGAAATAGACCTATAGAAAAGAAAAAGAAAAAAAAACACCATACACATGAAATCATATAAAATGAAACAGATAAACATAACTCGTTTTTTATTCTTTGAAGTTACCTTTACTATATATTTTCTATAGGCTACAGAAAATATAAAGAAAATTAACAAGAGTGCACACGCTGAAATGTCTCGCCTATACTAATCATTGATATTATGTTGATAGTCCTAAGTATAAAGCTTAGTTTTATTACAACTGTCTCATAAACTCAACTTTAACCAAGATAACTAAACAAAGACCAATGAACCTTGAAAATGAGGTCAAGGTCAGATGAACCATGCCAGGCAGACATGTACAGCTAACAATGCTTCTATACAACATATATAGTTGACCCATTACTTATAGTTTAAGAAAAATAGACCAAAACACAAAAACTTAACACTGTGCAATGAACCGTGAAAATGAGGTCACCGTCAAATAAAACCTGCGTGACTGACATAAAGATCATAAAATATTTCCATACACCAAATATAGTTGACCTATGGCATACAGTATTAGATAAAAAGACCAAAACTCAAAAACTTAAGTTTGACCACTGAACCATGAAAATTCCATACAACAAATATAGTAGACCTATTGCATATAGTATGAGAAAAACACAAAAATTTAACTATAACCACTGAACCATGAAAATGAGGTCAAGGTCAGATGACACCTGCCAGTTGGACATGTACACCTTACAGTCCTTCCATACACCGAATATATACCAGCCCTATTGCTTATAGTATCTGAGATATGGACTTGACCACCAAAACTTAACCTTGATCACTGATCCATGTTCCTTTATTCAAACAAAAGTGTTTTCAACTTTAGTATACCACCATGTTTTATTACATCTATTTCAACTTTGCAAAAATAAATTCAGAATATTTTAGCAGTTTTTGTCTCTTTTCTCATAATATCTTTAAGAAATGACTTCAGATTTTTAGCGTATTTCAAGTTTGTGATTGCGCTGCTATATAAAAATTACATTTGCAACTAGTGTACAAGTTAGAACTATTAGTTTAATACTATTATTCAAAAACTCACTGCACAGTTATTGAAAAAAGTCATAAATCCTCTTAAAAGAGCAGTTTTCTTTGCACTTCTTTTTTAGAATATTCCTCAAAATTCGAAGAACAAGAGGCTGTCACAACGACAGCAAACCGGATTTATTAATATTTATTTGTGTCCTGGCAATATCACAAGAACCATTACTGATGAATGGTGAAATTGAAAATCGTCAATATCAAATTTGACCTCCATTTTGTCATCAGTATCAACATCTTAAAATTTGAAAAGCTTGAATGAATGGTTCATGAGTAAATGCAACAACGTGAATGGAAACACCATTTCACAATCTTTCAAGAACCATAACTCCTGAACGGTAAAAGTCAAAATCATCATTATTGAACTTGACCTCTAATTTGCCATCGCCCTGCTTTCCTGACCTTGAATTATTCATGAATATTCATGAACAATTCATGAATATTCATGAATAATATTCATGAATATTCATGAATATTCAAGGTAACAGTTCATGAATATTCATGAATATTCATGAATGTTAAATGGCACCTTGAATATACATGAATATTGTTTGAACTGAATAAGCTTGAATATACATGAATATTGTATGAGCTGAATAAGCTTGAATATACATGAATATTGTATGAACTGAATAACCACGATTAAACATGAATAATTATCTGTAGAATATTCATGAACATGAAATAGGATGTCTATGAATAATGCATGATTAGAATCACCATGAATGAAAAATATATATCTATCCCAATTTTGAATGCTAAATACATACTCTAGAATAACCTTGAATATTTAATGAATATTGAAAGGTTGAATATTCTAGAATAACCATGAATATTGAAAGGTTGAATATTCTAGAATAACTATGAATATTGAATGGTTGAATATTCTAGATTAACCATGAATATTGAAATAAGTGTCCTTGAGAGGTTTTTTGAAAACCAAAAGCAAATACAGACATTTAAGTTTAAAATATTTTTTAATCATGATAGCTGTGAAATATGAATTTTACAATCACTTTCATTAAAAGCTAGCAAAATTGTCCACTATTTAATCTAGAATTTAATCCAAACCTGTTTAGTCGGATAGCTTTTTGAACATTTTGTAATTATGCAATGATATTTTTTCTCATTTATCTGGGAATTGTTCAAAAATTGTTATTGTCAATAATTCTTATGTAGGCCTATCTAATGCTGGCTTGACGTCGTCCTTTGCATTGGCTTTTCTTCCTTTCATTAACTTAACCCAACCCGCTAGTTTTCTCCAAAAATGAACAGGAAAACATCTATGACACATGACTGAAAGTCACTTTTGTTGCTTATTATTTTCTTGACATCTGCCCCTGCGAAATGATTATGAATAGTTCATGAATGTTCATGGATGATTCATGAATGATTCATGAACATAATTCATGAATTGTTCATAAAAGATTCATGAACAGTTAATGAACTAGACATGAACTACAAATGGACAAGCACGTTCATGAACCAGTGAATAATGAACTATTCATGAACAGAAAGTGTTCATGAACTCTTTGGTTCATTAAAGTTCATGAACAAAAATAGTTCTTGAACTTTTATTATTCATGAATTGTTCATGATTTTATAGTTCATGAACACGCTTGTCCATTTGTAGTTCATGTCCTGTTCATGTATAGTTCATGAATTTTTTTATGAATGATTCATGAATTTGTTCATGAATTTGTTCATGAACCATACCAGTCCATGAATCATTCATGAACACATGAACTACTGTGTTTATGAACTGTTCATTAGTAATTTAATTCATGAACATTGTCTGTCCACTTGTAGTTCATGAACTGTTCATCTAAAGTTCATGAAATAATTTAAAAGGATTTTTTTGAATTTTCATTTTTTGTGTTATTATCATAAGTAAACTTCTCTTCCTGTCTGTAATTAAAATTGCTGTATCAGGACTTCCAACTAGAAATGCTAAATAACATCTTGGTGCAGTTGTTCTGCTTGAAATTCTTCACAGTTGAACAGATCTTTTAATCAATAAATGCATCTGAGTTTCCCCCTGCAAAATCAAAAATCACTCCACAAAGAATCAAAAGTCCTTGATATTTGTTTTTATAAATAAGCACTCAAGATTAAACAGTTTCTAACAGGTATAATACAATGTAATAATTTAATTTAATAAATGTTGTTTTTATTAAAATATCAATAGAGTAAGATTAATAACATGAATATCACTTCAGCCTTTTCATGACATTTCAAATAATGTACCTACCCCCCTTTTTCCCCTTTTAATTTACCCACACACAATCATAAGAGTGGCTGAAGCATGAATTATTTTTACCTTGAAATACAATATATTGTACAAATCTATCAGTTATTCCTGAATGGAAATCATTAAACTAACACTGTAAAATGTAAAGGCTACTTTCTGGTGTTTTATATTTATTTTAATTAATCAATAATTATTATAAAATGCTTCAACAAATAGTTATTCAGCAAAAAAATATAATCAAAATATATATAATTTACTTATCTGATAACAAATCTGCTTTGTTTTGACAGCTATATTACTTCACTCCTCATCAAACATCTTCATTTGTATTGTAAGCGTCAAAAACATCATTTTGCTGACGTCATTATGACGTTTTTCTATTCCCAGTCACTTGTAATCATTTGTCTACATTGTAATCTTTTGTCAAAGTCATTGAAGCGTTTTACAATAGTAAACGTAATTCATTAATAATGATAATTATTGACACCAGTCTGCAATGTTTGGGAAAGAATGAATTGTCATTAATCTGTCCTTATTTTCCAAGTTCCTCTATGTGCCGTATGATGGTTAAGAAAGGCACATGTTTGAACTTTGAGAGACAATCAGAAATTACATCTTTAGAAGAAAGAAATTAAGTTTACCAAATTTGTCATGATTGTAAAAACGAAACATGAGAAACATCTCCACCTCAAAGTAAGTTACAAAACTTCAAAGTGAGTCCCAAATTTTGTATGACTCTAAAAATGTAACACTCTTCTGGCATAGTATGAAAAAAAGAAAAAGGTGCTGAGCTAATATCTGTTGTTAAATGATTTTTTTTTAATGATTATTTTATTTTCTTTAATTTACCACAAAAAAGAGAGATATTTTATTATTTCATATTTTATTTTTTTTCTCCAACTTTTTCTCTTTCTCCCAGCCTTCCTCTCCTTTCTCCTACCCCCTTTCTCCTTTCTCCTACACCCTTTCTCCTTTCTCCTACACCCTTCCTCCCTGTCTCCCTTACCCCTGTCCTCCCCCTCATACATGTATTTACACTTTTGCTATTCAACTGAATTTTGTCTCAAAATGATCTCAAGATCTGTAAATGAATAAACTAGAGGTCATGCTAAAAGCACTTTAATTGTGATGTCATGATACAATGTAATGGATGTCAAATTTATGAGAAACTTGTATGACAGTCAAATTTATGAATTTTTTTATAAACTTTATGTATTCATTTATTCATTAAAGTTCATAAAATGTTCATGAACATGTGTTATGAACAATTTATGAACATTATGAACTGACTTACAGTTCATTAAAGTTCAGAAAATATTCATGAACTGCATTTTATGAACTATTCATGAACTAAATTCATGAACGAAACTTAATGAACTCATTATGAACAGTCATGCATTGTTCATGAACATTCATGAACAGTTCATGGTGGTTCATCAGTTCATGAATTTCATCTCGCAGGGGCAGTGTTTTGTATGAAGATGTTATGAATATCACCTACATGAGCTATCTATTAAAATTATCATATATTTTTTTCATTTAACTGTGGAATACATACATGTACATGTATGTTATTCCGCATCAACAATCAAGTAAAAATATACGTATACAAAAGTCCTAGAACAAATTTCATTATCAATTTTTATGCCGTTTACCACAAATAGTTCTGAGTCATTATCATGCAGCTTTATTCATGCTTATTCATGTTTGTCACACAATGGAAAAAATATTCTAAGTCCAAAATTTATTCCTCATTATTCATTCTTATTCATGAAATGTATGCAAAAAAATTTTAAGTCCAAACATTCATTCTTATTCATGTTTAAAAAAGGGTTTTATTACCACAAAAAAACAATTTTGAATGAAGGAAACTTGATTATACTATGATATAGTAAGTGACTAGCATTTTAAGAACATTTATTTGTTGTCTCCAAACAGTTATTAAGAATTCATGTATATTCCACTTAATTCATGTTTCATATTCATGAATAATTTTGACACTGGAATAGTAACCATGAATGGAAGTGGAATATTCATGAATATTCATGAATATTCTACTTTATTCATGAATACATGAATATCATGAAAGCAGGGCAGTAACAACATATAAAAATTTCAAAAGCTTTGGTTGAATGATTCATGAGAAAATGCACGGACACGACTGGAAACACCATTTTTCAATCTTTCAAGAACCATAACTCCTGAACGGTAAAAGTCAAAATCGCCATTATTGAACTTGACCTTCATTTAGTTGTCAGTAACAACATATTAAAATTTTAAAAGCTTATGTTGAACGGTTCATGAGTTAATGCACGGACAACATTTGATTGCCGCCCGCCCGCCCGCCCGACCACTGTACATCCCCAAATCAATAACCGACATTTTTGTCACAAAAATCCGGTTAAAAATAAATGGTCTTTACAGAAAAATTACACATCAGTAAGGGGCGACTTGTTTATTAACTAATAATGATAGATGTTTGATGCACATTAAATCGCATTGCTGGTTATCTGAGGATTAATTTGAGCCCTTAACCACATCTGTACGTCAGCAAATGGCGATTAAACAAGTCTAAATGTCCCAAAAAAATCTTGAAATTGGTTTCACCGGTAAGCTGTACCGATGTGAAAGGGAGAGGGTTAATAATATTATGTTCAGTCCTTAATATAAAGCTTTATTACAACTGTCACCTAAACTTAACTTTAACCAAGAAAACTAAACATTGACCAATGAACCTATAAATGAGATCAAGGTCAGATGAACCATGACAGGCAGGCATGTACAGCTAACAATGCTTCCATACAATAAATATAATTGACCTATTATTTATAGTTAAAGAAAAACAGACTAAAACACAAAAACTTAACAATGAGCAATGAACTGTGAACATGGAGTCAAGGTCAAATAAAACCTGCACGACTGACATATTGATCATAAAATATTTCCATACACCAAATATAGTTGACCTATTGCATATATTATTAAGAAAAAAGACCAAAACTCAAAAACTTAACTTTGACCACTGAACACAAATAAGATCAAGGTCAAAAGACCTTGGTCAAAGCCAGCTATACATTTACACCTTACAATTATTCCATACACCAAATACAGTAGACCAATTGCATACAGTATAAGAAAAACAGACTAAAACACAAAAACTTAACTGTAACCACTGAACCATGAAAATGAGATTAAGGTCAGATGACACCTGCCAGTTGGACATGTTCACCTTATAGTCCTTCCGTACACTGAATATACTAGACCTATAATTGCTTGTAGTATCTGAGATATGGACTTGACGGGCAAAACTAAACCTTGCTCACTGTTCCATGAAATGAGGTCAAGGTCAAGTGAAAACTGCCTGACGGGTATGAGGACCTTGCAAGGTATGCACATACCAAATACAGTTACTGGTATCTCATTACTTATAATAAGGGAGAATTTACAAAAAAGTAGTCACTGAACCATGAAAATGAAGTCAAGGACATAAAGTCATTGGACATGTGACTGACAAAAACTTCATAATATGAGGCATCCATATACAAAGTATGAAACATCCAGGTCTTCCCCTTCTAAAATATAAAGCTTTTAAGAAGTTATAGCTAATGCTGTCCCCACCAGATCACTATCTCTATGTCATGCTCGACAAAAACTTTAACCACAGAGTGAATGTTTGTGGATGACGCCATCAACGACTGAATGTAGGATTGCTATGTCTCGCTTTTTCTACAAAAGTCGTAGGCTCGACAAAAAGAAGTGGCTTTAATGGCAGCTACATCATTGGTCAATTACCTTTTTGTTTTCTATCTATCTTTGACTATTTTCATTTTATAATAAATATATATTTCAATCAGATGATATAATCAGTATTTTAAAATTAATGTGCATGTCAAATTATCAGAAGTTGGTGGCTAACCAAAATAATCTGATGTATACATTTTGAACAAAAATGATTCAATATCAACTGAATTTCAAACAATCTTAATCAAGTCATATTTTTCAAATTACTTTAAAAAATTTTGACAATCAGAAAATTTCTTGCATTCAGATAATTTTAGTAAGACTAAGAGAAAAGGTTTCCAAATTGTCATTGTTAAGAGACTATTTGCTGTTGAAATTAAGTTAGAAATTAATGTGAAAGCATGGTTTATGTCAAATACTAAATTCTACGACAAGTTGTTTATTTACAATTACAATACATTCTTATTATTCTTTATTAAACAAACTCGGATGCAGTAACTGTGCTACAGGAGCATCAATTATACATAGTACATTATAATTACAGATGACAGAACAAGTGAAACTGTGAGCTATTGGTCACTGATGATACCCCCGCCGTAAAAATATGTAAGTGTTTGTTAAACAGGAAGTTGTTGAGTGATAAATCTGAAAACGTATCACACAATATAGCTGACTTGTATAAACCCTGAAACCAAATTTCAGAAAATTCTTGTATTGTAGTGATCCTAAGAAAAAAGTTACATTTTCAACTTGGCTATCAGGCGTAAAAGTGTAAAATGATACAATTGTTCAGTAAACAGGAAGTTGTTGGGTGATGAATCTGAAAACGCATCACATGATATAGCTGATATATATAAACCCTGAACAAAAATTTCAGAAATCCTTGTATTGGAAAAATGTGACGAAAAATATTCATGGGACGAACTAAATGGATGGACAGACAGAGGTAAAACAGTATTATGTATTACCTACACATCAAAGCTGGGGTATAATGAATAGAAATTATCTTAATATTCATTGAACTAATAAGATTTCAAGTTATTACTCCACATATTATAGACATTATGTAACTATAAAGAATTGTATTTGTATAAAAATTATTTTATATAGGAGTAGGTCCGGTAAGGACTGATTTTGGCCTCAAATTTCAGGTTCATCTTATGAAAGATTTTGACCATTTTTTAAACACCTAAGTGTCTATTTCATTTGAATCAAATACTGTATGTGAAAGATTTTAACTGATTTTGTCATTAAAAACGACCGGATTCAAGCTCAAATATGAGAAATCTACCAAATATGCCAAAAAATGTCACTTTTCAGATGTTTCTTGTCAAAAATGAAAGTGGCCGCATCCGTGGGGCCACATTTGAAAGAATGTCTGTTTCCCCTTCCCGGGTCTACCCTTTGTAAACAGACCAGGAAGGCAGGTTCTTTTTTTTTTTTTTTAACTGGATGTGATTGTCATAGCATGGTCACATGAATGGTTTGACTTGTCAAGTCCAGGCCACTTATCAGTTGTTTGTGCTCAATTTGAGTGTATTTATTTAGCCTATCAATCCTTCTGCTTTCAAGCACTTTCCAAAAATGGAAACAAATTATTTTCAGGAAAAAATAATTTCGATTTTTTTGTGGAAAATAATTTTTTGACCCGGGGGCTTATTTTTGACCCGGGTGGGGGGAGGGGAAACAAACATATTTTTAATTTTGGCCTGGTCATCCTCAACCTTTATATATGTTATGTATTATCATAAAATACAACTACATTTCAATATTAAGGATGAACACAAATGGGGCCACTTTCGTTTCACAAGAAAACCGTCTAGAATTTAACTAAAATGCTAGAATTGTGAAGATTTTAGTAATATAGCATGACTTAATGGTGCTAGTACCCGATATATGTGCATTGTATTGTCAAAAACAGCCCTTATTTATGTATACTTAAAGGCATTCTACTTACTGTCCAATAAATAACTAAAAGTTTACATTTGAACAATTTGGAAAACTGCTATATTTTGGGGCCAAAAAGGGGTCTTACTGGACCTACTCCTTTAAAAAAGAGACTTTGGACTAATTAGTAATGATTTTTCAAGCTGTTTCCCCATCTAATTTGAAAACAAATTTTCAAGCTGTTTCTCCAACCAATTTGAAATTATCTAACAAATTTTAACAAAGTTTCAAATACAATTGTAATGAGCAAATACTTACATCATCATTATCTGGCAACTAAAATGAAACCGTCTTCCTTCAGGTGTATGACTGAACTTTCGTCGGGCTCCTCCAGGGGTCTGTAATACAAAATAAAAGAATTCTTATATTTATGAGATAACAGTTAGTAAATTGAAATAAAAATATACTTAAATCAAAGTAATATGAAGATATCCAAATTTACAATCAAAAACTTTCCTTTCGTTCAGTTAGTCTAAATTAGAGAAAAGGTTTCCAAATTGTCAATGATTAGATAATCAAAAGCTGACTGCCACGAGCGCATGATATGCTGGACAGTTTTTAAAAAATAAAGTTCCATAAGTCCTCAATGTTATAAATTTATAAATAAAAAAGAATTAAAGGAGGTAGAAACCAGTCACCAAAGTTTCATGAAAACTGCTCAAAGCACTTGTTACTGTGTTATTGTTTGGAAAACAGGAAAATCCCCAATTTTTTATGAATAAAATCTCATGACTTATAACACAAAATTTAAAATTTATAAAAATTGAAAGGGAGCTTACGTCAATAGATTTTAAAAATATTTCATCAAAGTTTTAATGCAAATTGGTTAGGGAGCTACCATTTAATTTTTATGGGGGGGGGGGGGGGGGTTGAGTTAAAAAAAAAAAGGCAGGATGAGACACTTACAAAAAAAAAAAGTCAGAACGACAATTTAGGTAAAAAAAGTCAGGATAAACTAAAAAAAAAAAGGCAGGACCGATCAGAGTGAAAAATAAAAAGGCAGGACAGAGATTACAGCAAAAAAAAATGCAGGACAAAATTTTTCCTCCTAGCCCCCCCCCCCCCCCCCCCCCCCATAAAAATCAAATGGTAGCTCCCTTAAAGCATTTTGGAGTTATTGTTGGACAAGGTATACCATAATACATCCCTTAAATGGGCATATAAAAATAAAAAGATGGGGTATGATGAGACAAGTCTCCACAAGAGACCAAATGATACAGAAATCAACTATAAGACAGCCTGCGTAATGACAATATGTCTGGAGGATGTGGTATTTTAATCAACCTTCTGATCATCACAAGCCAATGAAAAGTGTTCAAACCCTGCATGCAGCTAAAAGACATTAATAAATATGAGTAAACAGTCCAACGAGAATTCAAATGATCTAAAATAAAAGTTTTGACATTCATGGCCCATAATTCACAATTTTCAGGAACTAATATTACAATGAAAGATGACCTAAATATCACTCAAATAACGAAACCTTTAGAAAACATGATAAGCTTAAGGCCTCAACCAATTGATTTTTAGTTCTTCTGACACTTATAAAAAAAAAGGGTAGCAACAGAGCGAAAGTTTATTAGGTTTTTTTTCAAAATTTCATTTCTTGGCAGGCGAAAGTATTCTTTACTAGCAAAGGATATTATTTTTGACATATATATATTAAAAAAATAAAATCTATGAAAAATATTTTATGCCACCTACTAATCTCTCAAAGAGATAACGTTTAAGCAACAGTTTTTAATCAACAGAGTTCTAAACTATTTACACAATGCATCATATTTAACATTCATATTTTAACGCATGCAGTGATATTAATGCCCACTCTGGCGTGGGTTTTACTTCCAGTTGAGAAAGCCCTAGTACCCAGTCACCAAAGGGGGGGGGGGGGGGTAGAGAAATTTAATAGCAATCAGATCTTTATGTATATGGGGGATATATTTATCTGAGTTGAAGGCCATACTGTGTGTGACCTGTATTGGTTACAAACTTTAACAAATTTGGTCTCTGGTGAAAGTTTGTCTCATTGACAATCATACAAATTATTTTTAAAAGATTTAGTACATTATTCAGTTGTATTGATGTGCTATTTCAATTACCACAAACACTTTCATATCAAATTCCATGCTTTATAACTTTGTAATGATACTAAAAATTATAAAGTTTGGAAGGATAAAAAACTTAAAAGATTAACAAGAGTGCACATGCTGAAATGTCTCTTTTACTATAGCCATTGATATAAATTTATGTTGATAGTCCTAAATATAAAGCTTTATTACAACTGTTACATAAACTTAACATTAACCAAGAAACCTAAACATTGATCAAAGAACCATGAAAATGAGGTCAAGGTCAGATGAACCATGCCAGATAGACATGTACAGCTAACAATTCTTCCATTACAACAAATATAGTTTAAAGTTAAAGAAAATCAGACCAAAACACAAAAACTTAACAATGAGCAATGGACCATGAAAATGAGGTAAAGGTAATGCCAGGCAGGCATGTACAGCTAACGATTCTCCATACAAGAAATATAATTGACCTATTGCTTATAGTTCAACAAAAACAGCCCAAAACACAAAAACTTAACAATGAGCAATGAACTGTGAAAATGAGGTCAAGGTCAAATAAAACATGTGCCACTGACATATAGATCAGAAAATATTTCCATACACCAAATATAGTTGACCTATCGCATATAGTATTAGAAAAAAAAGACCAAAACTGAAAAACTTTGATCACTAGACAATGAAAATGAGGTCAAGGTCATATGACACCTGTTATCTAGACATGTACACCTTAAAATTGTTCCATACACCAAATATAGACCTATTTGCATACAGTATAAGAAAAACAGACCAAAACACAAAAACTTAACTATAACCACTGAACCATGAAAATGAGGTCAAGGTCAGATGTTACTTGCCAGTTGGACATGTACACCTTACAGTCCTTTCATACACTGAATATGCTAGACCTATTGCTTATAGTATCTGAGATATGGACTTGACCATCAAAACTTCATTGTTAACTGAACCATGAAATGAGGTCAAGGTCAAGTGAAAACTGTCTGACGGACATGAGAACCTTGCAAGGTACTCACATACCAAATATGGTTATCCTATTACTTATAACAAGGCTGTATAACTATACGTCCTTGAGTTATACGTCCTTGCTTATAATAAGAGAGAATTTAACATTACAAAAAAATCTTAATTTTTTTTTTCAAGTAGTCACTGAACCATAAACATTAGGTCAAAGACATTGGACATGTGACTGACAGAAACTTTGTAACATTAGGCATCCATATACAAAGTAGGAAGCATCCAGGTCTTCCACCTTCTAAAACAAAGCTTTAAAGAAGTTAGCAAACACTGCCGCCAGATCACTATCCCTATGTCGAGCTTTCTGCAACAAAAGTCCCAGGCTCGACAAAAACAAGAATGTGTCCAAAGTACACGGATGCCCCACTCGTACTATCATTTTCCATGTTCAGTGGACGGTGAACTAGGGATCAAAACTTTAATTTGGCATTAAATATAATATCAAGGGGGGACATGTGTACTAAGTTTCAAGTTGATTGGACTTCAACTCCATCAAAAACTACCTTGACCAAAAACTTTAACCTGAAGCGGGACAGACGGGCGGAGGAACGGATGGACAGACTTGACCAGACAGATGAACAATTTGACAGACGAATGAACGAACTAAAACGGACGCACAGACCAGAAAACATAATGCCCCTCTTCTATTGTAGGTGGTGCATAAAATAGTTAACAAATATAATAGTATCATTGCGGTACCACTCCAATGCATTGCACTGCCATCATTGGGATTCACTTTTTATCCATGTTGAATTGTCATCAAGACATTGAAAAATCTTCCAAATTATTAGGAGGTGTCAGTGCTTATTGTGCCAAATTGTGGTCTTCCACGAAGCACTTTAAAGATATTGCATTATCAGTCTGATTAAAATTTTGGTTTTATAAATTTGAAGAGGCAGGTTTCTTTTATAAAAAAAAAGTACTTTTTTTTGCACAGAAACTCCAGTTGTGTTAATTAGTTTACTCTATTATTGAAATTCAAGTGGTTTATATTATCAGACAAAAAGAATTTCTTTAGGGAAAGTGTTTACTTTTGTGAAATATAAAATAATTTGAGTTTTATAATATTAAAGGCAAGAATTTTTAACTTATTGGTTTATTGATAGATTTAATTCTTTGAAATTTTCATGCCGAAATTTCATTCTTTTTTTTTATTTTCAGTGTGGATTAGGTGAAGTAAAAGATGAAATACACTTGGTCTTTCATTGCACCAAATTAAACAAGGAAAATGTTTAAAACTTTCTCTCATGAAGTCATGTAAAATAAACTTATCTAGTTCTCCTGAAAAGTTATTTTTGTTGATGACCTGTGCCTTGACATTTTAGTAATTAATGTTCCTTTTCATTAGTTAAATTTATAATTTTATAACTATAGGTTGCTTGACATTTTTACAGAGAGAGCATATAAGGGAAAAAAACATGCCAAGTTTATTAATTCAAAATAATTCTTAGCTTACCTCACATCTTGTGCATGTAGCACATTTCCATAGTGACCATAAAATATGATTTTGTTGTATCATTCATGTTTTTGGCAGGACCTACACAAATGTATATACAGGTTGCCACCCCCAGGTGGAGATATCCCTTAAATTAGGGACTGTCCATCAGTCAATGGGGTGACATAATCATTTTACTGTTGTAGAAAAACTGATTTTTTAACTTAAGAGGGGAAAAATTTTTGGACATGTTTTGACCATATAATACCAGATAGATGTAGAGTTCTCAGTGGCAGATCGAGACCTTTTCATACAAAAGGGGGGCGCTGACTGTCCTAAGGGGGGTCTTGCTTCAGTGATTCCCTATATAATCAACCTATTTTTTTTCCAAAGAAATGCCCCTGAAATGATGTCAGTACAACAAAAATGGTAGACTCAACTATACAATCCTGTAAAGCATTAAATATGGTTTATACTACATAATACTTTATAGACCTTTTTTTCATTTCTATTTATTAATATGGTATGTTATTTTAAATTGATTTACACAAAAAAAAAGCATGCATGCGGCGTGTGGTCGAGTAGACCCGCCGTGGAAAATATAGTAGTGTAACAAATTCAAAGCAGATTAATTATGAAATTTTAATGTTAAATCTTCTTTCTGGATTGTCTTTTTATAAATTCGTTTTCGACAGCAACCAAGATAAACTTGACATTCATTTTGTGCAACACTTCTATTACTATTCCGCCGTTTTAATTTGTTAACATGTTATACTTAAAGAAAGAATAAAAGCTACCTTCTGCAATAGACTTTCCAACCAAAGTGATATTTAACCTAAGTGAACAGCCAGTTCAGTGAAACTAGTAATTCGAAATGAATTCCCTCATGATAAAAGTGTTCACAAATTAGAACAAAAGAAATCAGTGCCCAATAAATAGCCGTGAGGTATTTTGTCTAATGAGCCATGAAGCCTAAATACTGGGGCGTGTTTTATTGGTCTCTTCTGTACATCTCCAGAATGTCTTCTGGTGAAGAGTTCAAAAAAATGAATCTGGACCTCTTCTGGAGATATTCTACGGAAGATCAATAAAATAAAAATATTTAATTGCCGTCGAATACAGCAGGTTCTTGTTATGTTGGATGAATTAAATTAAGTTTACGATTTTTTTTAAGAAAATTAAGATACGTCCAGTAGACATGACTGTAAAATTGTGCTCTGTTCGTTACAATTTTCTTTATGCTTTTCTTCAATTCAATGTTGCTAAACAAATCAGGCTTTATCCCCCACTATTTGATTTTTAAGAACAATCTTATCCTGCACAAGAATTCGTTAATATTTGTCTGGAATATGACTCGGATCAATTTACAAAAAGGACATCTTAGTCTATCTATTTATTTTTTAAAGTAACCGAACTGGATTATTTTTGTATAAAGCAAAGCTTTCAGGAAGTTCTCAAAATCATTTTTTTCTGGTGGTCCTTGAAGAAAATCTCCTCAGGTCCTAACTATTATTTCTAATGCAAAATTTCGATGGTCAAAACCTTCGGACTACCACTTATCAAATGCTTTCATTATATATCGATCCATATGTTAGTATGCAACGTAAACCAGACGTTTCCTATACTTTTCTTTTTAATAAATTTTAACAGTTGGTTGTGTACTGATTGATACTTCAGTCTGGGAGAACAAGATTTATTTCAGAACTAGTTGCAACTAGCTTTGAACAAACTTCCAGTAATTGCAAATACTCTTTGTTCGATGTTTTGAGTCTATAGTCTTAATGTTAGTTGGCCGGTTTCTTTTGAGTATCTCGTACCGATCTTTTCAGTTAATCAAATTGCAACTGATTTGCACAGGTTGTTCTTATATTGTACTGCTACACTACTGTTTCAGCTTCGAGGAGGATCGAGCGCTCACAAACTAGTTGTTGTACTGTTAAATCACTGTCCCTGGATAGGAAATGGTTGGGATCCCGCTACTATGTTTAATCCCGCCACATTCTGTATGTATGTGCCTGTCCAAAGTCAGTAGCCTGTAAGTCAGTGACTTACAGGCTACTGACTTGGGACAGGAACTCGGTGGTTGCCGTTTGTTGCTGTGTTACTTCTTTGTTTTTCGTTCACTTTATTTTATACATTAATTAGGCCGTTAGTTTTCTCCTTTGAATTGTTTTACATTTGTGATTTCGGGGCCTTTTATAGCTCACTATGTGGTATTTATTGGCTTTGCTTATTGTTAAAAGCCGTATGGTCAGGTGACCTATGGCTGTTAATTTTTGTATCATTTGGTCTCTTGTGAAGAGTTGTCTCATTGGCAATCATACCACATCTTCCGGTTTTTATATAATCAACTTCTGCCATATTCTTTATGAACCTGTCCCAAGTCAGGAGCATGTAGTTTAGTGTTTGTCGTTGGTTCATGTCTCAACTCATATTTGGTATTTTTCAAATTGTTTTGTTTTGTATAATTATGCCGTATTAGTTTTATCGTTTGAATTGTTTCACACTTTCATGGCGTTTTATAAACGGCTTTACAGTATCGTTTTTTTTTTTATTGTTGAAGTCCTTACGGTTTCCTATTATTGCTTTCATCCACTACTTCATATTATGATAGTTGCGTCATCAGCAATCAGATCACATCTCTTCGTTTTTATATTATATACCCGACTTTTTCTCTCGTGTTTTCCTGAACATGCATGAAATATTTGTCACTGGGCGTTAAAAATTAGCATCAATTTTGTGTTAAATAAGAAAAAACCATCTGATATTTATTTATTTGTTGGGATGGGGGACAGGAGATTTTCGTTTATGAATATGGTTGCCTGGTAAGAGCAAAACAAAAATAGGCATGATTAGCGACAAATTAAAATGAATAATGATGTCCTCTTTCCTTCTTGAGGCCCCTCATGGGGGGGGGGGGTCCTAGTAATCACATAATCACCATTTTTTTGCCAATATAATCACATAATCATTAAATATTTGCTTATCTTTAGTAATCAAATAATCATAAACTAAAAATACAGTCCTAGGTAATCAAATAATCATGAAATGTTTGGCTTAATAATCAAATAATCATTAAAAAAACGGCCAAGTAATCACATAATCAAAAACCCCATGAGGGCCCTCCTTCTTCATTCCTCATCTATTGATTTAAACTGACTACTAGCCCAATCATGAGTATTGAAATTAGCGTTAATCACTAATGAAAATATAATAAAGAAAATGTAAAAAAATAAAAGTTCAATAAAATTGTAAAGTTTAATAAATAAAAGAAAAATTGAAATGAACTAGCAACCTCAATCAGGCATGCGCCGGAAAGTAATCTTCAAAATGTTGATGGTTTTCTGTACCTAAAGAAGAATCAAAATCCCGTCTCTAGAATTTCAAAGAGTTGTCCCTTAACTGTTACTGTCCGTGTAGTTCTTATATTCATCCAGCTTATCGTCCTACAGATATGTCCTACTAAGGCTGTCATACCATAAAAACGTTTATAACAAAGCTCACATTCTAGTATATCTTCATTAATTAATTTATGAATTTCATTTAGACTAAACGACGCCATGTTTGTTTTGTGCCTCTGCTGTCTAAACCACCTATTTAAAAAGAAGAGGTGGAAGAGAGCCAGAAGATCTTCCCAATGCAAAAAAATAGAAATGGGAAGATCTTCTGGCTCACTACCGAAGAACAAAAAAACACTCCCCAGTATTGTAAAATCTGTTCAAGTTCAAAACACAAGTTTAACCTTTCTAAAGCCATATCAAAAAAATACGCCAACTTCTGTTTTATTGTGATTTTTCAGGTGCAAAGACACTAGAAAAATTAAATAAGGATTATTTTTTTTCATCAGTATCAATTTGTTTTTTAGTTTGCAGAACAATAGCATTTTGCATGGGCGGGTCCAGGTAAGGGCGTAAGTGACGTACGCCCCCTCCCCCTTTTCAAAAAAATAAAATAAAAAATAATATTGGCATCTGTAATTGAGTTTGTCAATACATCATCTATACTATTAAACGAGAAGACCTCATTTTCAACAGCCAATTTTAAGTTTAAAGTAAAGTAAAGTAAAGTAAAGTAAAGTAATCTTTATAAATTTAAAGTCGGGTTTCATATGTACATAATAAAAAAAAACATGAGCTCTTAAGAGCTCTTTACACCGACTGATATTAATAAACAAAACATACAGTTTTACACTAGTAATTTTGGGGCCCTTTATAGCTTGTTGTTCGGTGTGAGCTAAGGCTCCGTGTTGAAGGCCGTACTTTAACCTATAATGGTTTACTTTTTAAATTGTTATTTGTATGGAGAGTTGTCTCATTGGCACTCACACCACATCTTCCTATATCTATGTAATAACACCAGATATACAAACAAAACAACAAACAACAAACAAATATTTTATTTGCCAATTACGGCGCCCAAAATGAGCAGAATAATTACAATATAATTATATACAACACAAACATACAGACAGAAAAGACAGCATATATATATGTGTGTAGGACTCTAAAGTGCGATGGTACTCTAAAGTGCGATGATCACGCTAAAGTGCGATGGTCTACGCTAAAGTACGATGGTGTCTCACGCTAAAGTGCGACTGTTTTTGTTCGCTTAAGTACGATGAGGGGGGGGCAAGGGGGGTCCCAATAACAGCAAAACAGCAAATTGATTTGGCTCATAACAGATAACAAGGAATTAAAATGGACAAAAACAGATAACAGTAAATGAAATATTAAAATAATTTGGTCTTTGACAAATCAGTATTTCTTATTACTGATATAATCCTTTGTAATGCATACCATTTTTTATGACTAAGTTTTTAGTATTTTAGATTTTAAGTTTCTGGGTAATGGGTTTTTATTCAATAAAATATTGGTGGTTTTTTTTCTTCAGTTTTCTGATAATATCTCAAAAATGCTTTCACAAAGCAAGGAATTTTGGTGAATTGTTTATATCTATTAACATGAGGTAATTTCAATTTTTATAAATTTTAGATTTTACGTTTCTGAGTTAACAGGTTTTATTAAATTGAATTAAAAAGGGGTGATTTTCCAGTTTTCAGACATTAACACAAAAATGTTTTCAGCAGTTCTCATGAAACGTTGGTGTATTGTTTATATATATTGACTGAAGCTCCCTTTGTTGCTAATAAAAAAAGTGACCTAAAAGAGTTTAAATATTCTGACTTTTTCTAAATGACCATTTAATGAGGTGTGTGAATTTTTCTTAATAAAACTATGAGGCAAAGTGGTATATAGGGTAGAAAAATCAAAAGCACCAATTATAAGCATGCAATTCATCAAGTACTTCGAACGAATTTTGACACCCTTAAAACAATTTATTCCACTAGTTTCAAAGGCCTTATTTGAACAATTTTTTATCAGCTGAGGTTTTTGATTGTACCAAGTGTACTAGTAAGTAGAATACATAGTTTAGTAGGGAAACAATGGCTTGAAACGAAATAAATCTTTGTTTGTAATGAGTTATGTGCAGCTTCGGACCCAAGTACGTGGTTGGAACTTTCATTGTACAATGCATTTGGTTCTGCTTTGAAAAGAATCACAGAGCTGAGTCTATGTACCATATTATATAAAAGGTTAAGTGGTTGTTAGGACCTAGTCCTTAATTGAGATCCTTGTCAGATATTCCTGGCCATATGTTTTCCTTTTTGTCATATTAAGAATTGTTTTATTTAATATGTTCGTACGGAAAACAAGGAACATTATTCTCATACAAAAAAATTAAGATAATTCTAAATACACATTCATATAAAAAAAATGGAATTTATTGCAAAGGATAATCATAAGATATACTTGAATTGTCCTGGACCTCACTTCTGTGATGGGTATATGTTAATGGAAGCCTTCTCTAAATACGGGACAAACATATTAGTAGTGGTAGACCCCAATGGCCAATGATCATCAATTTATACCGAATATTGACTGTCAAAAAAAAATGCTAACATTCCAATTTTCAATAACAGTTAACAGCAAATACATTATCACAATAACAGATAACAAAAAAACTAAAACCCCAATAACAGCTAACAAAGAATAAGACAATAACAGCTAACAGCAAATATATTTTCAAAATAACAGATAACAAAGAATTAAATTGCCCCATAACAGCATAACAGTTAAACCCCTTGCCCCCCCTCTACGATGGTGTATCACGCTAAAGTGCGATGGTCCAAAGGGTAAAATTCGAAGTATTAAAAAATCGAGGTTTAAAAAGTCTTTTTGCAAAAGCTATTATGCTAAGGTATAACATATAGCACTGAGGCGCGGATCCAGAGGGGGGTTCCGGGGGTTGGAACCCCCCTTTTTTTGGACGATCAATACATTTGAATGGGGCAATGTAATTGGAACCCCCCCCCCCCCTTTTGTCCTGGGTTAGGAACCCCCCTTTTTAAAATGGCTGGATCCGCCCCTGTATAGGCTTTACAATTTATCGGTAGGCTGAAGTGATTGTTTCTAAATTAAGAAGTCCGACCAATTATTAATTGCTATAAAGGTAATTTATGTTTTGCAAATATTATATTTCAGGTCAAATGAATTTTTTAACAATTCGAAGCATATTGAATATTTGGATGTAGCTAATCTGCTTGCCGCGTTCATACTAATGTTACAACCTTCCATACAATCGTCATTGAAAATTACAAATACAAAATTCTTTTATTGTCGGAATATGCGCCATTTATTTGTGACAGCTTTAATTTAAATGCCAGATAATGGCAGTGTTTGCCGAGCTTTCTAGAGCGAGTACAAATACACGTTTTATATTCCTACAATGTACAGTACAAACTAATGTTTTAGCAGACATTTTATAATTCACTCATGAATACATGTATTTATATTTTACCGACGTGACTTTTCATTAAAACAACAGACGTTACGCTCGATGTTGGTGTCACTTTTGGTAACGTCAGCATTTTAACGGGGATCGCAAAGTAAACTGCCACATAAACAATGATTCAAACGTATCCGTACGCTTCAAATAGAAGCAGGATTAGTATGCGTATACTCTTTTGTATTTATAGTGTCACAGGGTAATATGGCCACTTGATCTTCGTAAATAGGGCGTTGAATATGTGACGAAATATAATGTTGCAAACCATGTATTTCACACTGAAAGTACATAATTATAATAAACATTTATTTCAAATGTTAACTTGAAGTTTCCTTATAAATTGAACTATGAATTGGATAAAAGTACATGCATGATAAGGCCTAAAAGAAAATGTGCTTACCTGAAAGTAGGGAAAAAGTTAGGTGTCCCTTATGTAGCGTGTGTGCTAAAGTGTGTGAAACTCGCATTAGTACGAGTTCACCGTATATATAGTGCTAGAAAAAGTGGCGGGGTTGCATGCATAACAACTTCGTGCAGAGTAGTATATAGAGTAAAGTCTTTTTCTAATTGTCCGTCATGAATGAATGAATTAATTAATGAATGAATGTATGAATGAACGCAGTAAATATATAGTACACACAACATATAGTGTAGTACTAGTATATAACTGTACTCTTATAAATAGCTACGGTGACAATAGCCATACAGTAAAATGGTCGACTGTAATATACAAGTCTTTCTAATCTACCAGCACTAGAAAAAAAAACACTGTGCTTCAGCCGACAAAGAACGGTTATAAGTTTAAATCCATTCCAGGTAAGTCATGGGCATTAATTTGATGCCAAAGTTGTTAATCAAATGTTCCTTATTTATCTTTCGGCATGTTCATTTTTGGTTTGTATAAATGACTGTTAAGGAAGTTCGCTGCTCAGTTTCAAAATAAATAACTTTTCATAAAACTAATATATATTGATAGGGGATGAATTGAGGAATAAAAAAAAACAAAAAAATAAAGGGGTCAATGTGCTTGTTTTCGAGATATTAGCCCTTGAATTTTTGGCGGGAAAATGTTCTCTCTTGATTTTTCATTGCTTTATCTTTGACCAGGTAAAGTTCTCAAATACTATTAAAAAATAAAAAAGATTTTATAAGACTTTTACAAATGGCTTATAATTATACACGTAAAAGATTTATAAAAAAAATTGGGGTCCATGGGCAATATTATTCAAGGCATTCAAATGTATTAAACCAGAGGATTCCGATAATCTGACAAAAAATCCAAAACATGAGTTTACAAGCAAACATCCTTAACGTCATTATCAAACCACGTTTCTAACGTATATATATTTTCGCGGACCATCGGACTTTAGCGTAGAGAGGCATCGCACTTTAGCGTGACCATCGTACTTTAGCGTCCCCATCGCACTTTAGAGTTCCTACATATATATATTAATAGAAAAAAAAATAGATAGCACATGCAGGATAAAAGCTAAGCAAGATATATAGTTTGAAGAAAGTTTTACTCGGGGATGTTATTATATTTATATCTTCATCATTCCGATGATCCTTGATGATATGTGCATCGAAAATAGCGGGAAGATTAACAAAAACGTTAGTTTTTGGATTCTAAAGTGACTATACAAACCCGTAATTTGAGGGGTATGCCATTGGAGGGCCGCTAAAATACAAAAATGTGACCAAAGAAACCTTTTACGACCAGACGGTAATTGAAATATAGATATTATTCTATCATTTAAAACAATTTGCAGCTGTGTGTTATTCCGGAACATTAAACTCGTTAACTAAGCGTCTTTTTTCGAGGTCAGTTGCAGTACTATCAGTTTCTTTTTAATTTGGAAATGAATAAACGGACAATTTTAGAAAGGTGTAGTTACATATCATGTCAGTATACCAAAGTGTTGACTACTGAGCTGGTCATATCCTCGAGAACTGGTAGACCACCAGCAGAGGTATCACCCCGGCATTGTAAAAATGAAAACATGTTGAAATTTAGAGATCCTTTGTTAAAAACTAGACTTGCCTCGCATGTTTTGAAAATCATCAACAACAAACGTAGCGAAAATTGAAACAAAGTAGAAACCTATAGTAAATCATGACGTATCATAGCGGAACGCAACAAAACGTTTTACTACGTATAGAAATGTATTGATCAATGTGTGGTGAAAACGTGGGTCTACACGTACTAATATTTTTCAAAATAACGGGCCACTTTTAACTTGACAGTGTGACTGGGGCTTTAAGTTCATAATATTTAGAATTATTATCAAGTTGCTCACCTTTGTGTCGTCTATGCTATAATACTTTGAAAGTCGGTTTTTTTTATCATTTTTTCCATAATTTTTACAAATTTTAGATGTCTAGAGCTACTTCATGTTTTGTTGTTTTTTTCATCACCTCATTTATGGTATAAAGCTGAGGTAAATAGATATGTGGAACAACAAGCAATCGCTGATAGACGTATTATAAAAATGTTCTGTTTAACATTTTACATAAACATTTCTGTTTTCATCGCACTTCAAGCTATGCCCGCCTTGGAAAAGGAATATCCTGACATTTATTTCATTGAGGCAACATTCTTTTTTTACGATTTTCAGGAGCTTGCAGCTGAAAGTCGTGCAAAGAGTTTCTATTAAAGTCGTTTGCACAATTTTTTATACAGGTGCGCACCATATTAAATCTCCAGCAAATGAAAATATTTGTATTTTTACAGGAGAGGCTATGTAATTATATGGGTTGCTCAATATCATGGAACATATAGACGGTCATACAAATATGGGCATATGATAAAGCTTGCTATAGAAAACCAGATTTAACCCACAATTTTCTAAGGAAAATACATGTGCCAATGAAGAAAAAAAAATATGGCAGTTGTTTGAATTCCTGTGTTTTTTATACAATGTTTTTTCCTTCAAAATTTCAGCAAAAATCAACAAGGATCCTCATTTTATAGATATGACTGTGTATCATTAACGCACCAGATATGAGACAATCAAACTTTTCAAACAACTTAAAACCTAAGTTATACATAATACGGATTATATATATATATATTATATTTTATATTGTTTTGAGAAAACCAGCCGCGGTCGGTATGGTATTATCAAATAATCAGACCCAATGACATTGAACCATCTTAGTCCTCCTATATTCACAGACGAAAGTGAAGCGAAATAAGTCATGCTCATCCAGTCTTTTGTTTATACTCTTTTCAAGTACAAATTATCATTTGTTTTAAGAAAGAATTGATATTTTTTGTGGATTTATAACCTATAAAGAATACACGGCAACAGATCTTTCACGACCCTTTTCACATCAAAATGAGGTACGCGATCTTTCACGGTCCGTTACATCAATGTTTTACACATTTTACCAATTTAAATCAAATCATATTTTGAAAACTTTTCAAACAGTAATGTCGAACGATATTTTTATAAGAAATTTAGTGTATGCATTAAAAATAATTTAAAAAAAACAATCATTTTTAAATTTTGTTTCTTTGAAATTTGATAATGATCACGATCGGGACCTTCGAAATTTCGAGGAGCAGTCTGTCTTTTGTAGTTTTGTAAAAATGGTATAGTTTTTAACCTGGATGTTTCTCGGACACTGGTCGTAATGTTGAACCATTTTGACAAACAGTGTATTTTTTCCAATATTTGTCATTATAATCAACTTAGATAAGTTTATGTACTGACGTTGTATGCGTCTTCTCGGTAAGATTCTCTTGACGATCCTGTACCAGTTCTTTCAAGATCCTTTCGCAATACTTGACCATCGATACTTAATTATTCTTTCACGATCATTTTTCTCGAAGTACCGAATGACAACCGTGATTATTAGTCTTCCAATTATTGCTAAGCAAATCATGCAACGACATTTCCGACTATTTGAGCAGAATCTGCGTACCCTTCCAGAGCACCTGATCTGGGATATCCCCCGTTTATTTATGGTTCATGTTGTTTGGTTTAAAGTTTTGAGAACTTGCTTGCCTTCTCGTCGTCTTTCTTTTTTTGCCATGGCGTTATAAGATTTTTTTAATTATGCGTTAGGATTGTTCCTTGATATCTTCCAACTATTTTTTCATGGACTCTCGTATAATACATAAGAAGAACAATTGACGCTTCCTCTACTCAGGCTTTTTTTCTCAATCAATCAATCAATCAATCAATCAATCAATCAATCAATCTTAAAAGAAAGAAAATGCGAAAAACATAGGTAAGTCTATGCGTTATATGGAATGTCGAGTTGGATTTTGCTGTAAGTTCTGCTGTTATAAATACCCATGCATCAAACACATTATTTTGTTGCTATAGATACGGTATGACAGTCAGTCTGTGTATGGGTTTTTAAACTCGAGCCTTTCTCTCTTGCTTTCTTGTGTAAAACAAAATAAAAAATGTATTTTTCTTATTATAAATTAACATTTTACAAAACTAAAACCGGGTGACGAAATGGCTGACAAAATTGCATAAGTAAACAGCAAAAATTTATGGTTTTCCACTTACCCGATACTGTTTATGATTATCATAAAATAATTACTCTTCCATAGGGAATGCAACCGGCATTTATCTGATATAAAAGAAATAAATTAATAAAATGAAAAGCATATTTTGGTCGGAACCGCCATTAAGTGACGCACCGCTGCATAACGATATGACTTTCGGACTAAATAGCACTAATAGTGGAGCGGCCGAAAGTTGAAAAAGTCGCTTAGTTCACGAGTCGATTTTAGATTACCTAAATACCTCATGGAATTTTAAGGTCTTAAATTGTCTATCGATTATTCAGCTTTAGAAAAATGTTTGTCGTAAATATCAAATGTGGTACAAATGACGTTAAAAATAGCCCTTACTGACCTTACCCTATGTGCATCGAATACCCCACTACTGATTCGGTAGACAAATTTCATAACAAACCTGTTAAAAAAAAAAAAAATTTGTGAACGAAATTGGTAAATACAGTTATTCTTGAATTTCATACAATACTAGAACACACCCACGAAATCGCGGGTAATCAGAGCGTGGTTGAAAGTATGTAAAGTGTTGTAGGAAAAAATTTGCAAAAGATTTAATGACTGGAGAATTTCAGGAAAAGTATCAAAAGTCATAGGTACTTCCTTTATTTCCCAAATTCCCATTTTTTTGTTTTCTATTAATTTCAATATGCACATACATTTAGTATATTAAGAACATTCAAGTTAGGAGCCTGTGATTCAGTGGTTGTCGTTTGCTTATGTCCAAGCCTTACATAATTTTTTTTCGTTCATTTTTTTTGTACATAAATAAGGCCGTTAGTTTTCTCGTTTGAATTGTTTTACATTGCATTTCGGGGCCTTTTATAGCTGACTTTGCGGTATGGGCTTTGCTCATTGTTGAAGGCCGTACGGTGACCTATAGTTGTTAATTTCTGTGTCATTTTGGTCTCTTGTGGAGAGTTGTCTCATTGGCAATCATACCACACCTTCTTTTTTTTTTTGTTATAATGAATTTTTGTAAAAGATTTAATTGATGGAGAATTTCAGAAAAGGTATCAAACGTCAGGTGCTTTGGGACAGGACAATTGTTTTCCAAGCCCTGCTAATTTTTTTTAAATTTGTATTAACATTAATAACACATGCATACTTTTAGCGCTTAACTGTATACAACTGAGATACAGGTATACAATGAACATTCATTACTATAAATAAAGTGTATTTGCTTTTTACTTTCAATTCTCAGGTTACTAATCGATCCACGGCGGTCATTTCTATATTATACAGACTCTCTCTCTTTTTAGTTTACCCTGTGACCGCCGTGGATAGTAAACTTGAAAAAGATAGCAAACAAAAATACACTTTATTCGTAATATATGTATGTTCAAAGAATACAGAAAAACGCAACCCGGAAGTCTAATATGACTTAAAATTTCGCCCAATGACGGAATCAATATCCGGATGCGTTTTTTCTTGTTTTTCTCCCAAAATAACTCAATCTGAATAATCATAAAAATGGATAAAAATGCGACTATGCACTGTACCTATAGGACACAGAGGCGTGATGATTACTTTATTGTGGAAAGAAGAGAAGCGACACCCAAAAATGAGGTCTTCTCGTTTAATAGTATAGATAAGGGCATTTTCAAATAGTTTTACATTTAAAGCTCACTGCATCTGAAAACAGTTGAAAATAACACTGAAAAATAATCGTTTTTCACCTATCATTATTTGCACGTGCAGTTTATATGTATTTTAAAGGAACAACAGTAAAGCCGCCTTATAATACTTCAATCGAGCCGATTTACTTTTTGAAATTAAATCCTAATAAGATAGATATTTGGCTAAATATCTGCTTTTTATCCAGATTTCAAGCCCGAATATTTGTCACAGATTTACCGACATTGTTGTGGTTTCTAGTTTTTAGTCCAGCATTCATCGATTTAACGAAGGTCATTTTAGTCATTTTCAAGCATATTTCTTGTTTATTTTATAATTTCCGAAGCCTTGTGATTAATTTATGTTGTTTGGTGTTGTTGTTTATTTGTTTTTGTTGAATTTAACTGGCAAAGTGAATATCAATGTAGGGTTTGTTTGGTTTTCAGGTGTGTTTGATTTGTTTTTTATTCAATCAAATGGACAATTTAACAGTCTCGTTAAAAATGGTCCTGCCAGATGCCAAAAGAAAAAAAAAGAGTGGTTGTGGGTGTTGACAAATGTATTATCTGCGATTCTGTTGTTGAAGAAATTTTAATAACACCAACAGAATCTAGAAGAAAAAGTGTGATATCACAAATGCTGCAGAAAAGAGACGTGATCATTTGTCCAGTTATTTGAATGAATTATGCAATGAAACAGCAAGTGAATTACCCGTATTTGGGTATCATAGGTCATGTTATAAAAGCTACACAAGTAAAGTCAGTATCATGTTCTTCAGCTGAAAAGGAAACACCAGATATAAATTCCGATGTAACTTATTCTTTGGTGCCTGAAAATATTTATCACAATACATCAAAGTGTATTATTTGCCAAAAAATGTCTCATAAAAGTGTGAAAACTTTGCATACAATTTCATCCGCTGAAGGTTAGTCAATCTTAAAGATGCTGCTGGCTGTTACAGCATGCGACGCTGAAATGATTCATTGAAAAGAGCAAGATAATTTGCTCAATAATGCAGTATATCACGCAGCATGTCTGACCACATACTTGGCATATAGACCAAACTCCACTGATAAATCAGCGTATGGTTTGGCATTTGAACGAGTAGTTGAAATTATAGACAGAGACCTTATTTGTGACAAAAACTTTCTGGTATTCTCATTACTTTTGACAATGTACCAGTCTTTTTTACCTGACAAAGTAAGTTAGACATACTGTAATTCCTTTAAATTTTAGGCTCAACTTGAGAAGCACTACGGGGATGACATTGTATTTTTTGCTCAACAAGGACAAGGTAAATCTAACATTGTATTTGCTAGCGATATTTCCATTGAAGTCGCTGTTAAAGCAGCAAATAACATGTAAGCAGAGTTAGAAATGCTTGAGATAAAAGCCTACTTAAGTACATGTAGCTCCATCAAAACCAATGAACAAACCGGCGCTATGCATGTACTTTATGAAGCAGCCTCAATATTAAGACAAAAAATGGAAAATGTTTATACAAGTAAAGGAACACCCTTTTTAAAATAGTGGATCCGCTCCTGCATGAGCTCGAATCGAAGTCTGTGATTGAATATTTTAATGCACATGGTGTCTTTGTCAAGTATGACGAGGTTCGGAGGTTTTTGACTAGTGTAGCAATTGCTGAAATAACAAAAATACAAGGTGGTTGTTATGTCCCATTCGGTATAGCTAATCGTGGTTCCTTATTCCAAGAAGGTGTGGACAATATTGACATTAATACCGAAACGATTGACGGTAAAAACACATTTCACTCGATGGCGCGTGCTATATTCCAAAATTCAGTTCTACATGGAGCACTCGGATTTAGTATCAGACAACGGTTTGAACGGAAACCGGACAAATCATTACTCTATGACGAAAAAGTATCATCGCTGATGCAGTGCTTACCCATTACAAAACCAAAAATAAGAGGCGAACCGTCGCGTGGTCAAATTGCACTTGAACTTTTAAACGCTTGCAGAGGATCCAATCGGCCAGACTCCAGATATATTGTGGGTAATTCGTAGAATGATATGCAGAGAGGGATATGTCTTGCCCCTTGAATTGTCTAGTAATTGTACCGTACAACTTGTTCCCTTTTGACAAATTTTACCAACCCAAAATAATAATGGCTCCCCATGTGCTTTTGGTTGGAAAACTGCGCAAGTTATAGTCAGTTTTCTTTGAGGGACAAATGGCATCAGACGTTCTACAAGATCTAATTCGTTCGTGTAATAGGAAACAAGCGTGCTATAGGCAGCAGGGTCAGCATGTGGTTGCAAGGACCAGTGTCGTCCTTGCACTGATTTATGTTTTTGTCAAAATTTAGGTAATTGTAACAATGACCAGGCAGAATAAGCCGACATAGCTGATGACACAGATAAAATAACATGAAAATAGTTCTTGTTGTAATATTTGGTAGCTTTATTTTGATTTGCTATATTTTTTTCGATGTTTCATTTGGTATGAAAATAAACTCATCATAGATACCGAAAGGTCATGTCGCAATTTTTATACCCCCGCTTTAAAAAAGGGTGGGTATACTGTTTTACCTCTGTCTGTCCGTCCGTCAGTCCGTCCGTCAGTCAGTCCGTCCCATGAAACTTTCGTCACATTTTTCTCAGGAACTACACATCCACCCTTTCTGTAATTTGGTATCAACATTTATATATGTCAGCCATACCGTGTGATGCGTTTTCAGATTCATCACTTGACAACTTCCTGTTTACCGAACACTTGTCTGATTTTACACATGATAGCCAAGTTGAAAATTTTCGTCACATTTTTCTCAGGAACAACAATACAAGGATTTCTGAAATTTGGTTTCAGGATTTATATAAGTCAGCTATACCGTGTGATGCGTTTTCAGATTCATCACTCGACAACTTCCTGTTTACCGAACACTTGTATGATTTTACACATGATAGCCAAGTTGAAAATTTTCGTCACATTTTTCTCAGGAACTACAATACAAGGATTTCTGAAATTTGGTTTCAGGATTTATATAAGTCAGCTATACCGTGTGATGCGTTTTCAGATTCATCACTCGACAACTTCCTGTTTACCGAACACTTGTATGATTTTACACATGATAGCCAAGTTGAAAATTTTCGTCACATTTTTCTCAGGAACTACAATACAAGGATTTCTGAAATTTGGTTTCAGGATTTATATAAGTCAGCTATACCGTGTGATGCGTTTTCAGATTCATCACTCGACTACTTCCTGTTTACCGAACACTTGTATGATTTTACACATGATAACCAAGTTAAAAATTTTCGTCACATTTTTCTCAGGAACTACAATACAAGGATTTCTGAAATTTGGTTTCAGGATTTTTATAAGTCAGCTATACCGTGTGATGCGTTTTCAGATTCATCACTCGACAACTTCCTGTTTACCGAACACTTGCATATTTTTACACTATTAATATTATCCACTTGCGGCGGGGGTATCATCAGTGAGCAGTAGCTCGCAGTTTCACTTGTTGAATTTGTTCTACAACACGCTTGCACATAATTTGAGTAATATATCACTCCAATAACTATATTATATGAAAGGGTATCTTGTATTGAGATAGTTGGAATTCATTTTAAGAAAACTCAGTGACATGTCGAATCCTTGAAAACTGAAAGTAAATTTAACATGGCTGCACATTTTGTTTGATTTATCAACTATGCATTTCGGATACTCTTTGGAAAACTTTTATCATAAAGTATTCAAGAAATGCTATTTGTCGAGGTCAAATATCAAGGTTATTCTGTTACTGTTTTTTTTTTATTAGGCTTTATAATTTGTATACCACGGGCTACCTTCAAAATAGTTAAATAAAACGTTGTTTTGACGTCATGTGCAAATATGAAAAAGATTATATATGAACTAACGCATTTCTGCATAAAACTACTTATATAATTTATTGAATAGATTATTAATTTTGAAAAATATCAATGGTATTGTTTCTCGAGATGAAAATAGGCTTTTTTAAGTGATGAACTTTGACCTTGATTTTCAGTATAATTGTACCAGATTTTATATTTACGACACATATTTTCAAAAACTACACGATTTCAGCTTTCCAATGAGCTATTTAAATCCCATGAGGTATTTAGGTAATTTAAATTTCTAAAATTGTCCTCTCCGCCGCTCAACTATAATACATGCATACTCTGAGATTTTACAGTCAACATAAACAAAAGCAGTATGGTGTGCCTCGAGATGTCTATTCTATACACTGATCATTTTGTTTGTTTTGTCACTCATACTAGGTGGATTTTTACTATTCTTTAATTTTCAAACACTGTCATGTATACCGGTATAGAAAAGCACTTTTACATCTTTAATTTTTGAACTTGTGACTTTGAGTGTTATTGACGGAGGCATATCCTTAAAAAAGGCACGTACTGCATTTATAAATTCATTTTTATTCTAATAATTCATAGGATATTCTGTTAATGGTGTTTAGAACTAGCAAGAACTTTGTAATTTCACTTATTTAATGACACCAGTTTTTACAATGTAATGAGCCTCTAAAATATAACTGTAGAATGAAAATGTTACCTGACAATATAAAAAAGAAGATGTGGTATGATTGCCAATGAGACAATTCTCCACAAAAGACCAAAATGCCACAGAAATTAACAAATATAGGTCACCGTACGGCCTTCGACAATAAGCAAAGCCCATTCCGCCTACGGTCAGCTAGTAAAACCCCGAAATGACAAATGTAATACAGTCAAACGAGAAAACGTACGGTCTAATGTATGTACAAAAATGAACAAAAAAACAAATATGAAACAGCTAGTTATACATCATCAAAAGACAACCACTGAATTGCATAAACCTGACTTGGGACAGGCACATAAATTCAGAATGCGTCGGGGTTAAACATGTTAGCGGGATCCCAACCCGTCCCCCTAACCTGGTACAGTGGTGTAACAGTACAACATAAGAACAAACTATCAAAATCAGTTAAAAAAGGCTTAACTCATTAGATGGATACAAATAGAAAAACTAACAAAAACACAGAGTGGAAGTGGTCTGGTACTCCCAACAACAAAAAGACACTAAGCACTGATCTGAGAGTACTCGCAGTTACTGACAGCTAGTTCAAAGCCACTAACAACTAATACAAACAATCATAGTTTACATCTAAGACTTAATTATGAATCAGTAAGTACACATCCATCATCCAATCGGGATTTAGTAAAGACGTCATAAACAGTCGGAGCCGAAAAAACACGACCTTGTGCAGTGTGGCTTTATTTTAGTTACGATTATTACTATTATTTTGTTGATTGGATTACCCTAATCTATACTACTGTAACTTCTTATGCCAATCCTAGATTGTAGCTGGGAACAGTTTATATCTATATATTTTCCTGATAGTATTTTTTTTTAGACTTATGCATCTAATATGGTACTGTTCAGTTCAGTAAAACGAAAAAAAGTTATGCCACTTGGATTACTAAATAAATTCTTGTTTAATATAGCCAATTCTTTTTTTTTCGAGTTAAAGAAACTCTCCAAAATTTATTACTGACTTAACTTAAAAAAAACACCAAGATAAATACAGTCTTCGATTATCAAATTATAATCAAATAATCCATGATGAAATAGTTAACGATTATTAAATAATCAGCCAAATATTGAAGCTATCAATATAGTACAGATAGTGTTTTATTTAAGACGTTGAGAATATTTGCCTGTTAATAATAGATATAATTGTTAGGGGACGACCATTTGATATTCGGGGGGGGGGGGGGGGGGGGGGAGGATTTGTTTTTGATCGATTATTTATTTTTATAAACTAAGAGGACAGATTCACTTTCTGCACTATTGAGGCAAGATTTTTCATTTTCATTAAAGTAGGGGACTGATTATTCATTTTCACAACTATATATATGATATTTGAAAACATACAATTTTTAAATGATTTGTTTATTATAAAAATACTTGTATAGTCAAGTCATAATGTACGTACCATTTAATCAGAATTAATCACCATCCCTGCAGAAATGAATCTTTTATATTCCCAACTGCATACACTTGTATTGCATACATACATAGTAATAAAGTTTGGTTGTAACTATAGCCCCTTTTAAAAGTATTGGCAAACCTATTTCGCCTAGCGGAGCGAGTCGAATTTTTTTTGAAGGGTTTTGGAAGGCCGAGCCACTGAAGGCCCAAGAAGCTATAGAACAAATGATGCAAAATTATGCTTTCTGGGTGTTCCGAAGACCCTTTCTTAATCTGAAAATGCAAGTTTGTGTTTTAATAATTTTTTGACAATATGTTGGTCTCAAAGCAAAAAAAATCAGTGTAAGACTTAAGTTTCTAGGGACAACATCAAAAGACCAATGTGCATGATAAAGCAAAAATGAAATTCACATAATTAAGTCTGTGGCTGCTGTTTTTTTTTAAATTCATGTTCAAGTTCAGAACAAAATTACTAGATTACAAAAGGAATGCAACACTAACAGAATACAGAAGGGCAATCAATGAACAAAAGACAAATAAATAAGAATTATTGATCCCGAAAAAGCAGGGCTACAAATGCAAGTCTGAGGGAAAACAGAACTTGCTTCTTGCAAGGCACTCGCCGTGAACCCAATTTGATATGGAGACAAGAGTTTGGTTTTGAAATTTCCTACATGAGGCATTTGCCTCAATGTAGTTACGGCCCTGTAATAAAATAAAAGTGAGGTAAGGTTTCCTGATACAATATACCTCAAGTTAAATGAAACCAATTTTCAGACATTTCAAGTCTATTTAGATAATATTTATTCCTCTATTATTAAAAAAAAATAGGGAAGTGTTTCCCGATTTTTTTGGGGAAAAAAGATGAATTTATGAAGAATCTGGTGCCATCTTTCGATTATACCTGCTGATTTATTTATTTTTAATACATTTCAAGTCAGGTAATTTATTTGCAAACTATCACAGAACAAACCATTTATTTTTGGGATTATCAAGGCTGAGTGACCCCCCCCCCCCCCATATCAAATGGTCGTCCCCTTATGCCTTTTTTTTTTCTAATATGTGTGTGGATCTGATCTGGCTGTTTACAACAAATACAAAAATGCTGATAACAGTTAACAAAGTGGGTTGAAAAACAGTTTACAGCTTAAATTTACCTCAGATAACAGTTAACAAAACCTTGAAAAGGATCACAACAGGGTATTGTCCCCCCCCCCCCCCATTATTGTGTCAATTATAAAAAAATCATTGTAATAAATTACTTTGCTATTATTCATGGGCCCTTTAATTGGAATAAAAATATCTTACCTTATCATAGGCTAAATAAAAAAAAAACCTGAGAAGATTTTTTTTATTGACCCATATATGGTGTAATTTCCAAATAATAAATCATTTTAAATTTTGCGCCTATTCAAACTTGGAGTATGAATGATTTCCCTTTACAGACAAAAATGTGAGTGATGTCATTATTCAGGTAGCTGGTGCATATTTCCGGTGAATTTCCTCCCTCTTTCTTAAGTATGTTGTTGTGCATACCATAACTTTGAAGCATATCGCATTTGTTTATATTAAAAAATATTTATTTAAAAAAAATATTAGTGTCCCATGCAGTGTATAATTTACAGTCAATGCTTGCTTTTATCAAAACATTCAGAACATGCACTTGAGATAACAACGGGTGTATTCAAAAGATGGAATAGCCAGTGGAACTAATTTTAGAAACAACTCATTTGCATATCGGGGAAAGCCTTGTCTGTGTTCAAAGGGGCCAATATAAAATTGGCGGGGATTGTAGTCTTTCATACGAACGATCAAATAATTTTCGTAGCAGAAACAAAGGTAAGTAATTGAACGTCAATAACCACTTTATGAAAGCACGCCCCTGTTCAACTCATCAAAAGATAATTTGTAATGTCCGACCGGCTTCTGCTGCCGGTGAAGACGGTAACAGCGCTTACTTGTAAACTTGTCCGTCTACTGTCAAATAATGGGCAATACATTTGTGTACACTACAACAGAACTGTTATATGCGAAGATAGTTTCGTTAACATTGTCATTGAAGTTAAAATGTTCAGAAGCTACGGGAAAAAAATCAAATTATATGTTTTCTGTCGCCATATTTTGCAACTGTCAAGGTCGGATGTTATCAAATGCAACATCAAAACATCAGAAAGTTCTGACAAAGTATTCACATCTTATCAAATGTCTTTATTCCTAATTAAAGGGCGCATTCATAGGGCATATGAATCTATACAAATCACAAATGTTATCCATGCAAAATTGCATACTGATTCAGTAGATTGTTTTAATTTTAAATGATTTAGTATTCAAGCAAATTTATAGGAATATATATTATATATTGTCATTTACTCACACACTATGACAGCCAATACTCTTGTTGCACTTAAAATGATAGTGCAATTTCCATTATTACCATTAGCAGTACTTAAATTTTAATTTTATGAAAGAACAACATGTACAAAATGTGATCGCTACAGTATCGTCTTGGTACCTGTTTTGACGCGGACCAGAAATGACGCACCAATTTAGTTTTGGGTTTTATATTTCTAAACAAAAGATGTGATGTCATCGATAATTACTATTCATAACATGATGGTGAAGGTCATATGACTACAACATAGATGCCTCAAACTCTGTCCAGAAATGTTATTATTGCTTGAATTAGTAAAGATAATGCAATTTCTGCCATTTTATTAAGGTCAAAAACAGTCTACCCTTCCCAGAATGATTATCAGTCCTAAATCCACTTTGGCCGGCAAAAGTATGTATGCACATGCTGCCCCAGTTTGTGTTTTTCAAATCATATGACTGTCATGTGACATGGTTTTACATTTAAGCGGGAATCACTGTAGAACAAATGATCGTCGCTTATATAATTTTCTATTGTTTATCGATTTTTTTTCATTCATTGTACGAAGTATACATTGATAAATGTTTTAATGTCAATGTTGTTTTATGAATGCAATTACTTCTTATTTTCAAGTATATGGAATATATATGTCACTTTGATAAATTTTGAACAATTTTATATAAAATTTGAAATAAAATATAGGTTACAATTAAATTAATGAAAAAAATTGTGTTGCTATCAACATGATCATAAAAGTGACTGTAAATGTCAAAATTTGTTATTAAAATTAAATTTGTTGAAAAGTGTTAACTTTAAATTATCCGGATTGAAGCAATTTTTCGAACATCAGGTACACTGCAAGTGGTTTTTACTGGTTTGTTTATAGTGCGTCATTACTGGTACCCATCATAAGTTGACAGTCCGTTTGTAATGTTAGCAAACATGATTTTTATTGCTTTTACTGTTTCAAAAATCAACTGTTTAATGATTGAAATACATTAACAAGTGATCAATCTTTCATTCTATTCCGTGTTTCTTTTTCTTTTAAATGGTAGATTAAATGCAGAGACAAACACAACGTTAGGTGCGTCATTACTGGTTCCTCGGGGATATAAAAAGGTAAACTGAAGAAATTAGAGGCTTTCCTAAAAAATAAATCATATTCAACACAATCTTATTAAAATAAGTTCTTATCACTTGCTCCTCGATTTTTTATTTTTTTATATGTCGCCGTGTGACATATAAAAAATCGAGGAGCAAGTGATGAGAACTTATTTTTAATAATAAGATTGTATTCAACAGTACATTCTGTGCACACCCTGTTCTAACCTATGAAATTCACAAAATTATAGATAGATGCAGTAGATTAACCATTTATACCTCATTTGAACATTCCTTATTCATTTTTTATACGACCGCAAATTTTGAAAAAAATTTCGTCGTATATTGCTATCACGTTGTCGTCGTCGTCGGCGTCCGAATTTTTTTAGTTTTCGCACTCTAACTTTAGTAAAAGTGAATAGAAATCTATGAAATTTTAACACAAGGTATATGACCATAAAAGGAAGGTTGGTATTGATTTTGGGAGTTTTGGTCCCAACATTTTAGGAATTAGGGGCCAAAAAGGGCCCAAATAAGCATTTTCTTGGTTTTCGCACTATAACTTTAGTTTAAGTTAATAGAAATCTATGAAACTTTGACACAAGGTTTATGACCACAAAAGAAAGGTTGGGATTGATTTTGGGAGTTTTGGTTTCAACAGTTTAGGAATTAGGGGCCAAAAAAGGGCCCAAATAAGCATTATTCTTGGTTTTCGCACAATTACTTTAGTTTAAGTAAATAGAAATCAATGAAATTTAAACACAATGTTTATGACCACAAAAGGAAGGTTGGTATTGATTTTGGGAGTTTAGGTCCCAACAGTTTAGGAATTAGGGGCCAAAAAGGGACCCAAATAAGCATTTTTCTTGGTTTTCGCACCATAACGTTAGTATAAGTAAATAGAAATCTATGAAATTTTAACACAAGGTTTATGACCATAAAAGGAAGGTTGGTATTGATTTTGGGAGTTTTGGTCCCAACAGTTTAGGAAAAAGGGGCCCAAAGGGTCCAAAATTAAACTTTGTTTGATTTCATCAAAATTGAATAATTGGGGTTCTTTGATATGCCGAATCTAACTGTGTATGTAGATTCTTAACTTTTAGTCATGTTTTCAAATTGGTCTACATTAAGGTCCAAAGGGTCCAAAATTAAACTTAGTTTGATTTTGACAAAAAATGAATCGGTTGGGTTCTTTGATATGTTGAATCTAAAAATGTACTTAGATTCTTGATTATTGGCCCAGTTTTCAAGTTGGTCCAAATCTGGGTCCAAAATTAAACTTTATTTGATTTCATCAAAAATTGAATAAATGGGGTTCGTTGATATGCCAAATCTAACTGTGTATGTAGATTCTTCATTTTTGGTCCCGTTTTCAAATTGGCCTACATTAAGGTTCAAAGGGTCCATAATTAAACTAAGTTTGATTTTAACAAAAATTAAATTCTTGGGCCTCTTTGATATGCTGAATCTAAACATGTACTTAGATTTTTGATTATGGGCCCAGTTTTCAAGTTGGTCCAAATCAGGATCTAAAATTATTATATTAAGTATTGTGCAATAGCAAGTCTTTTCAATTGCACAGTATTGTGCAATGGCAAGAAATATCTAATTTCACAATATTGTGAAATAGCAATTTTTTTTTTAATTAGAGTTATCTTTCTTTGTCCAGAATAGTAAGCAAGAAATATCTTATTGCAAGAATTTTTTTTGATTGGAGTTATCTTTCTTTGTCCAGAATCAACTTAAATCTTTGTTATATACAATATACAATGTATATTCACTTTTTACTACCAACTGATAAATTTAAATGATCTTTACCATTCAGTGATAACAAGCAGTTTTTTTACATCTTAATATTTTATGATGTATTTAAATGAGTAGTTATTGTTGCAAACTCCATTAGAATATTTTAATTGAGATTAGTTTTGGAATAAGGGAAAGGGGGATGTGATTAAAAAATTGGGTTCAATTTTTCTCATTTGAAATTTCATAAATAAAAAGAAAATTTCTTCAAACATTTTTTTGAGAGGATTAATATTCAACAGCATAGTGAATTGCTCTAAGAGAAAACAAAAATTTTAAGTTCATTAGAACACATTCATTCTGTGTCAGAAACCTATGCTGTGTCAACTATTTAATCACAATCCAAATTTAGAGCTGAATCCAGCTTGAATGTTGTGTCCATACTTGCCCCAACCGTTCAGGGTTCAACCTCTGCGGTCGTATAAAGCTACGCCCTGCAGAGCATCTGGTTTTACAATGACTTCATTAAAAAAGCAAATCTTAGACTGATGTCATATTGTAATCATCGAGATTAATGAAAATATGCATGACATCTGAAATTTACAAATGTATAAATAGTACTAGTGTTTCCTGAAGCTTTTGAAAATGGCAGATAAAGTTCTTCTCAGAATGCACTCTTTGCGCAATTGGATATATTTTAAGGGTACATTTTGCGCAATTGGATACATTTTAAGGGTACATTTTGCGCAGAGGATTACATTTGTACACTTTTAAGAGCACTCTCTACAAAGATATAAAGGCACAGTAATGGTAAGGATTTAATTGAATATACCATTGTTTTATACTTGCTTATTACATGTAATACTTTTCTGTTTTTAATTTCAATCCATTATAGTAATAAAATTATCATTTCTAGACTCAGCTAAAAATTATGGTAAGGCGTTTTAAAAATATGACGGAAAAGGGGCATGGAGCCAATTTTTTTTTGTTAAAAGATCGGCCTCAGGGTGTCATACCAAGCCAAAACCTCCTCCAGGAAACATGAATGAAAATGCATGAAATTTGTGAGTTCTGCACCCAAATAATTTAAATGTTTAATTTTTGTTGCCACAATACTTTTATTCAAACATTAAGTGATTAACTTTATGCAGGTATTTCAATTGCTTACTTTCTCTGTTAAATTTCTTCATTTATCAAAGCTAAAAACAGGATATTTAGTGCTTGCAAGTTTTTCTATTGAAGCTAAAATAAAATCAAGTAGATTTTAACCTTCACCTGACTCGAAGGTACTTGGCATTATTTGTGTTGCCAAAACCTTATGTCTGTATTGAGAGGCATACATGTGATGGTTGCTTGAAATGTGCATAGTTGAGTTGTTTGGGTGTACGATAATCATATGGCACCTGACATCACACGCTGAACCAGACTTGTCTTTTAGTTTTCACTTATGCAGTGCCCAGCCCCTTATTCTTTTGCACCATATGCATTTGGTCCTTGCAAGTATCTCAGTATTTTGACAAGGAAAGGATATGTCTATCACATATGCGGTTTCACAGAGACAGTTTCTGACTGTCTGTCTCCATATTGGTAGACATGGAACTTCCCAAATTATTTCTGTACAGCTTCCTCTTGCAGCTTAACACATGCTCATCAGATCATTGAAATATATGATTGTAACATTTTTTCATGTCTCAATTATGTAAATTTTTAAAAAAGTATTTGGATTTTTTTTTACATTTTTGTGGACAATTTATAGTTACATGTACATTTGTATATGTTTTGATTTTTCCAATCATATTGTGTTGTAGAATGAAGCACTTTATGGGCTCTTGATTAGATTAATGAAATTCTTATCTTATCTTATCTTATGCATTGGCATTTTTCATTTTTCCATCTTCAGTCACAATTCCTTGGCATTGAATGTACTGTACTGTATGCTTATCAGTAGTACTTGTCAATTCGAAGCAGAAAAAGGCCAAAGATCAACTGATCAACTTCAGATTTTGATAAAAAAATCAATAATGGTTCATCACTATATATTTTTTGTACATTTTAAATCCCATATTTCCACCCCAAGAAAATTGAAATAGCAAAACAATTTTTAGCAGGGAAATGAATCAAACATACAATGTACATACATTCATATATTGTTTTAGGTCAGTATGATACAGCATATATCTTTCATCATGGAGACATTTTTCTTTTGAGATGGAATTGATAAGGCAGTATTTTCTATTAAATCAACATGTTGAAATTCTTTTTGTTCTTATCCTACTGACCAGTACATTAATATGTTGTGATCTCTATTGGGGGTAGTAAGAAGTTCTGTTCTCTTATCAGGCAGATAGTGTTTAGTCTATTAATTATACATGTTACTACATTTATCATCTTGTTACTAATTTCATATTGATTTAATTAGTTATCAATTTGATTATTTGAACTGGTGATGACATGTAACATTTCAAAACATGCCACTAATTCTTATCTGTTCAAAATTTCTCTGAGATTATAGAGGATATGCTGTTTAAATGTTCCTTACCTATAGTATCATTATATATATACGTTCATATTCATGTACCCAGTATATATTGCATGTTACAAAAACATGCATGTACATAGTACATAGTATATTCATCTATATAGCTTCAATGGACATATAGTGATTTTTATAGTATTCTTCAAGTTTTTTTGTGTTTTGGTGGAAGAAACAAAAGATGTACAATTATATCATGAGATTAATTTTATATTAACCTAGTGGATGGAAATCGAATATATATGCATGTCACTTAAAGTCATAAGAAACCTCAAATTAAAAAAATAATGCGTATGTTTTAACTCAATGGATAGTTTTCATTATAAAACTTATGTACATATACTTTTTTCTGAAGAAAACTCTTTAATATATTCATATTTAGAAGAAGTTTACTTTATTTTAATTGCTTCCTTCCAGGAAGCAATTCCCCCGACATATTTTCCGTATGCAAAGTGACCTCAGTGTGCCCATCCCGTAAAAATCGGTGATCGCAATACGCATTGATGTCCTTAAAGAAATTTATGCGAAAAAATGATAAATTCGTGCACAGAAGAGTGAGAAGACTAAGTTTATGATGTTTGTATGCATTGGTTCAAGAATTGTAAGAACAATATTTTCAGTGGCGGATCCAGGGGGGGGGGGGGGGGGGGTTCCGGGGGTGTGCACCCCCCCTTTATTTTTGCGATCAATGCATTTGTATCGGGACATATGTTTTGCACCCCTGCACCCCCCCTTTGCCTGGGTTAGCACCCCCCTTTCGAAATTCCTGCATCCGCCCCTGATTTTTCACGGTTACTCGTTTTTTATGACTTTAATTTACAATGTACATTTTGTACATGTACATGTAGAACTTCTGAGCAGAATTTAAAAAAAAGTTTTGAATTAAAAGCTGAGTAAGCTGATGCTCATAGAACAATGTTTTAGTACTTCTCTAACAAATTTGTTAGCCTAATAAATTCATACATATACATGTTTATACAATGTATGTAAAGAATATGAATTACTGCTCAATTTTGAGTGCATCTCCATAGGCTTCAACTGTTTATCTTGAACTGTCTTATTGATAAGATCACCTCATTCAGATTTCTGACAGATTATCTTTTAATGCTACAAGTTCAAGAAAGAAATGGTACCAAGCTGATTCTGGAATCTTGGGAAGTCTTCTTTTGTATATATATATTTAGCATCTTCATGATGTCACTCGTACCTGTAATATATTTACAGTTTTACACTAGCAACTAAAGTTACCCTTGATAAAGCCTCATGTTGTTATAATAAGTTATGTAAGTTTTTGTCTTTTTATATAACCTTTTGTTGGCCTCACTGACATCACATCAGTGTAAAGCTAGGATTATTTCCCCTTGCTTTGCCTCTAACATTTTCAACATGCTGTTACTGATTTGATAATACACATTCCCCTGACTATGGATAACAACCTGCTTTTGTAAAATTATTTTTAAGAAAAAAAATGGAATAATTTACCATCTGTTGACCTAGCATGTCAGATCATAAGTAATCAGAGAAAATTGAGGAATATATTATTGATCTGGTAAGGAAACTATGTGATTCATGGAATGATGTGTGTGAGCAATCTGTGTTCAGATTCGATAGAATTGGTGGTGTTATAATTATATGCCCGGTTTCGTCTGTCTATATATTTTTTTCGGATTACAATAGTGAATGGTTATTTACTTGTGTACCTTTACAAAGCAAAATACAAACCAGATACATGCCTTGTCCAATTTCACAGGTAATGGTGAGGGCTCAGAATTTTCGTTTGCATGTTTTCTCTCTCTTTGAATAGATATGGTACAAATTTCATGTACTCTTATATGTATTCCATTTGCAATTTTCTTTACTTCATGAAGTAATACTAATAGTGAAAATTTGTACCATTTATTTGAAAAAGATATATATATGCAGTTGCACTCTTTACACTTACATTTGGAATCAAGATAAATCTATTAAAAGAAAAGTGCATTACTGCACACCACCTGTGTTGAAGGGGTTGTTCTTAGAATTTCATGGAAAATTGAATTGCAATGCTTTGTGAAAGCATGTAGTATTTTCAAGTGCTTTGTTATTTGATCTTTCATTTGTGTAATCACATTATCAATCAGATTTGAACCAGTAAAATAAACAGAGGGCTGTCTGTTATCATTCAAGTGCAAGAGACATATAGCTTTTTGTTTTGTTAAGAAACATTTTATTCTGTCAATTTCAGACAGCTGTCAGCATGTGAAGAATTTGATTTCTCTACATTTAATTCATTGTAAATTTAGTTCCTTGATTTTTGAAATCAAAATGGATGAATTTGAAAGTAATAGATGCACTGCCTTTTATATACAATATAGTCTATTATATGGGGAAAACAAACAAAATGCTAATTTCTATGTGGCAATTAAGAGAAAATTCCCCATCATATTTTTAATGACTCTAATAATAGTAATACATGTATCTAGACTAGATTCAAGGTTGATTAATCAAACTTTTTCAGTTAAGGATATTACAATCAAAATTGAAAAAGTAATATTTTTTTATAGCTGTAGTTAATGAAAAAAATGTAATATAGATAATACATCCTACTCATGAAGTATGTTAATTACCAACAGAGGAAGAAATTATTGGTTACACCCTAAGGATTGACTTGAATCATGCTGACATTACTGTTTATTTATATACAGAGGGTAGAATGGGGAAAGATGTAGAGGCATGCATGGCCTTTCTATGCAAAACAAGGACTAATATTATGCATGTACACTTCATAAGATGATTTATCACAGGCTTGAAGTTATTTTGGTACATAAACTTAAGCATTTATAAAGGCTTCTGCTCTAAAACAGTAATGTATAGGTGCAAGTTCAGCAAATGGATACAACATTGAACTCTGACAAATGTACAAATGAACAAAAATTAAAAAAAAAAACCCACACAACTTGACACAACTATAAACAAAAGCTAGAGGTTCCTGATTTTTTGGCAGGGGAATGTATACATGGGACAACATGTTTTGTGATATTTCAACCCTCCCCTATACATTGTACAAGTACTATTAGCTGATGTGGAATAAACAAACACACAGCAATATGCACAGTAAAATTCAGTTTACCTTTTACTGCAATTTGTCCTTGAAACTGAAGTGTCATTATCAGTTTAGACACACCTTTCAGTTTGAAGGTGAAAGAAATGCAAATGTATATTTATTGCCGCAAATGAAATATATCCCCTTTTCAAAATCATTGTAAAATGTAACAGCATCATTCTACATGTATAAACAATGTATGTAAAAGTTTTATCTATAAGAAAAGAATTCACATTACATACAGAGAACGAACAATGGAAAAAGATGATTCATAAGTTCCATGTGACAGATAAGAGTTATCTGAGTATACATGATGCCTTGGTAACTTTACACTATAAGTTTTCTGTTTTTTATATGAAACTTTGTATCCTTGATATAAAAACAAGGTTAACGGAAGTTCCAACTATTGTCTCATCACTATTATAAAAATGCCACCATTCTTGTACATGTACTACATTTGCCTTATTCCACTGAATCATTGTTACCTTTATCACATTTACACATTAATGAACTCCCACTCTTGTTAACCTGGCATGTTCCAATATTATTTTATCAGACAGTGGGTATTGATTTGTCCCCCATTGTCTGTTTAATTGATTGATAAGGTTTATTTTAATGGTTCAGAGTAATAGGCTTTAATTAGATCCTCCAAAAATCAATAGAATGAATCAGCCGATGATTAAAAACTTGGTAGGAATCATTGATAATGACAAGCTCTATTTGTCACTCTTTTCTGTTACATCATCATGACAACCAAGAAAGTGGATTTAATCTGTTGAAGACATTGCATTGATTATACTAAGACACAAAGTGTACATACTAACAGCCATATGCATTTTGTGTTGACTCTAGGGTATCTAATTAGAAATTTAATGGAACTTGATGCAAATATTGAGTTATTGATACATTGTCTGAATTGATTTGGGTCAGTGCAAAGTAAAATGCATGACAATTGAAAATTCACTTATTCATTTTAGTTCTGTTGACTAATTCAGTATCTGAATAAATTACTTTCAGACTGCATAATTTATTTGTATGTACATTGAACATGCACTGGTTTAAGGCTGTATTTTGCCCTCTGGTTGTGGACTGGTGTTTTCTGTCTTTTGAGTTCACTGAGTGCCTGTCTTCTAATGTTAACCATACAGCTCTTTTCATTCATACATTTGCATGCATATATCTGAGTCAGTACACCTGCAAGGCCAAAGGAGTAGGTCCGGTAAGGACCGATTTTGGCCTCAAATTTCAGGTTCATCTGACGAAAGATTTTGACCACTTTTTAAACACTTAAATGTCTATTTTATTTGAATTAATTATTTTATGTGAAAGATTTTAACAGATTTAGTCATTAAAAACGATCCGATTCAAGCTCAAATATGAAAAATCTACCTATTATGCCAAAAAATGTCACTTTTCAGATGGTTTTTGGTAAAAATGAAAGTGGCCGCATCCGTGTTCATTCTCAACCTTTATATATGTTATGTATTATCATAAAATACAACTTACATTTCAATATTAAGAATGAACACGAATGCGGCCACTTTCGTTTTACAAAGAAATCGTCTAAAATTTAACTAAAATGCCAGAATTATGAGGATTTCAGTAATTTAGCATGACTTAATCGTGCTAGTACCGGATATATGTGCATTGTATTGTCAAAAACAGCCCATATTTATGTAGCAGAAGCATTCTACTGTCCAATAAATAACTAAAGGTTTACATTTTAACAATTTTGTAAAACTGCTATATTTTGGGGCCAAAAAGGGGTCTTACCGGACCTACTCCTTTAGAAAGTCAACTGCATTATTCAACAGTCAGCAGCCATATTTCCCCTTGTATTACTTAAACTATATGTAGCAGCAGGGCTTTTCATGGGCAGTTACAAAGGTAGCTGGCTTTTTTTGTACTGTCAAAAAAGTACCAATAATACAATGTAAGCAACCTAAAAATGAGCTTAGAAAGCCAAGATTTAAGCCCTTAATTGTTGGTAGTGTGGGACTTCTCTCCATTAAATAGCACTTCACAGATGACACACAGCTTGATCAAATAATTAGAGTAGGCAACTTAATACTTCAGTGGGTTACACACCTGAATATTTAACCCAATTATTGTAGGAAAAATGTACTCCTGTTTGATAAAATACAGCCATGTGTTATCAATTTATAGTTTTGACCTTTAGAGAGATAGTTAAGAGGGTTCTACCATACTGAATGATAGTAAATTATTGACTAATTGTATGCATGTTCCCATGCAATAAAAGTGTTAATCACAAACTCATTACCTCATTATACATGTATTTCTGCAACAATGTACATGTACAAAAAACTGTTACTCTAAATTATGCAATGTAACAAAGATACAGACATTGTATCAAAAAGTGTAGTTCATGTTTATGAATATGGTAATGTTTGAGTGCATGTATATGCAACTATGATTATGGTCTAAAGTAATAATTCAAGGTGCATATTTGTGACATTGAACATGTATATAAAAACACAAACACACACAGAGGTAGTGGTACAGATATTATTTAAGCAGAAACAAGTTTTTTTTCAAATTATATGATGTTTAAATCCAAAATTCATACATGTCTCTATTATAGATTTAAATATTACTACAATTATGTTAATTTTTAAAGCCACTTACATGTACATGTAAATTGGTAGATACATTTATAAACCATAAGCATCAATTGAAAGTAATTTCTTCTGAAAGAGGGGTGAAAAATACCTAATGGATATTCAATCTCAACATCATAAGTTGAAAAAAATCCTGACAACTCCTTTGCAGAAAAAGCGCAAACAACTATACAGTCTGTGCCAACCTGTTTTAGGGTTTGTTTGACTGAGAAAGAAATTTGAACTTTTCAAATAAAAAATATTACAAACTCTGTCTGAAGGAATGATTTTTTGTCTGACATTTTGTTGATCAGACAGAGTTTTAGAAACACTGACTGTATACAAATGTATATACATTGTATACAAAACACTACTTAGAAAACTAAAGCCTGATTTGAGGAACACAAACCCCACATTAAAACTGTGTATGCTTAGTACTCGTATTCAGAAATTGTTTTCTACTTAAATAAAGAGTCCATGCTTCAGACTGTTATGTTGCACTTTTGATATTGAGTAAAAGTTATACATGTACATGTATAAGTTCTTTCGATATAAACCCAACTCCAGAGTTCTTTTGGTGATTTCAACACATAGTACACAAAATATACTCGTGTACATGCAGGGGCGGATCCAGCCATTTTAAAAAGGGGGGTTCCCAACCCAGGATAAAAGGGGGGGGGGGGGGGTTCCAACTATATGTCCCCATTCAAATGCATTGATCGGCCAAAAAAAAGGGGGGGGGGTTCCAACCCCCAGAACCCCCCCCCCCCCCCCCCCCCCCCCCCTCTGGATCTGCCACTGACATGTACTGCAAATGCTTGTCCATTTTTCTTTTTACAAAATGAAGTATGTCAGCTTTGTAGTGCTGGGTGTTTGAAAAACGTGGTAAATAATTTTCTTTTAAGCATGTTGAACAGTGTGATTTTTCTATAGATCAGTATTTGAAATCCAGAAAATCTATCCAGTCAAAAGAAATTATTTATAGAAATGTTGGTCTATTTATTATATAATGTAGTACCGCTCTCTTCCCACACTCAAAATCATTACATGCATAGCAGTGGGTGGTATTCTTATGAAAGCAATGGGCTACATGTACATTGTATGTCTTCTACATACGCTATGTTTTTCAAACATTTTTGAATGCCTGATAAATTAATTCAAAATTTACCGATTCCTTGAGAAGTTTTTATTATCAAATTAAATGTGCAGGTCCTGTTTGTCAAAATGACATATTCAAGCCTATGGCCAGACTTGAGTTTTAATCACTGCAAAAATAAGGGTAAACACAATGTGCACTGTTTATTACAGCTTTATGGTAACTCTCTACAAGGTCGGATTCCTCATTGAATATTTAACATACAAAATTCTCATATTTTTGTTTACTATGTGTATGATTTACTTGATGTATATTTTACCATTAACTGTACGTGGGTGTAAAGAAAAACATTTGAATATCACACTTGACTAAAAATCTCTTTCTGACAGCTTTTACTAATAAATAGAGTGTAAAATGTTTTTACAGATGATTTTATTATACATACAAGCAGTATGATGTATTTTATTTTCAATTTACAGGTCATGTGCATCCAAGTGTAGCTAAATATAAAAAAAATAGAAGGATATATAAACAAACAGCTTTATTGAGGGTCAGAAGAAGCTATAATATCTTGGTAAGTACAGCAAAGATTCTATGACTTGTTTCTTGTTAATTTCAATTTGTCAAAAGAACATTTATATAGGTGCATTCCTTGAAGATAACAGAGTTACATGTACAAATAATTGTAGTCTTAAGAACATTCTTCAGGTCATGCTGATTTATTTGCTAATCTGGCAGAAAACTGACCCAGACTGTAGAACATAACATTGCAAACCAACTCCTATTTAATTGGTTTTCGTTTTATATCTCCCTATAGCTTTATAGATCCTTTGGAATTGCATTAAAGTTTGTTTTTCAAATATGTATCAAACTGATCCCAAAAGTACCTTATTTTTATATATATAAATTCTTACTGAAATATGCAGTTCAGAGTTAAAATTTACATAGAATTGTTCTCTGGGCCCTCTTAACGGGAGAATTCATACACTGTTACTAGAATGCTTTTCAAATCTTCAAATGCAACCATTCATTAGGAGTCAGTATACCTGGTACTTTTACACTTGTCTTCTACTAAATATACATGTACATGTAGATACCAACCCAGAAATAAGGAATATTTATATAAGGTATTCATTGAATATAATATATTGAAAAATACCGCCTATGAATAGGAAATCAAAAGCACAGTGACACTAGTCAACAAAAAGATAATGAAACCCCTACAGATGTAAAATTTATTTATCTATACAAAGCGAAATTCAAATTTTAGTCTACTGAAAGGTAATCCTGTTCTTATAACAAAGTTCTACATGTACATGTATGCACAATGACCCCTGCTGTCATCATTTTACATGTACATAATGAGGTGTTTTATTCTGTGTTGATAGATTTATCATCTATATATTGCCTTAAATATTTACAAGGATGTCTTTGTGAGATGATTTCTTGAAGTCGCCACTTGAAATCACTGCAGTTGTCTAGTTTCTTTTGCTTTCTCTCCAAACAATTCAAGCTGGGCTATTATCTTGTGTTTACATTTACATAAGGTGTCAGTAAAAATGTAATTAATTATCTGCACATCTGTCAAATACCTTTTTGGAACTCCATTGAATACCAAGGTAATCTTGCAAGAATATGGTAATGTATATTGCTGGGTACAAACGAAAATGTTTATATATATGTAAAATTATTACTATGTATATTTTGAAAGACCTTGGTGTCTGAATGAATGCAATTATACACAAAAGTTAATGATTGAAGAACTTGCATTGACCTCAGAGTTTTCTTTGTGAATGTGAAAAGGGGCAGCTTGTTCTCTATGATAATATTAAAACATAAATTTATAAGACATGCATCATGTCTATTTTAAGTTCTGATCTTTGTACCCATTCAAATTTTATAAGACATGCATGTCTATTTGAAGTTCTGATCTATGTATATATATATTAGATGTCCTATTCAAACATGATGCTCAATAAAGGTGTTTAGATTTGATGAATTTAGATACATGTATAATATCATGTCATGCATGTGATTATATGTGAATCTTCGACCTGTATGTCTCAGGTACATGTGCACATGTTTTAAATTGTATGTAATAAATGCACACTCAGCAATTCACATAAAAGAAATTGCAGATGAATGGATAAAAGATATTGTCCAATAGTTAGTTTTTGGTAGCCATATTTGCATATTATTGGAATAAGACTGGATCATATCATACTATGTTGTAAATATTTTATTGCTAAGAATTACAGAAGTGATATTTATGGATTATTGATCCCTGATGTTGTAAAAATTCTCAATTGTAACATTTCTCCTGGTTACTGAATTGTGTTTGAACCAAAAATGGATTCAGTTAAACTTTATATGATTCAACTCATATTCTTTTCGTTTGCAGGAAGTGAGTTGCACACATTTGTCAAGTTCAAAATCAGGATGGGTGATTTAGTCCTTTCATGACAAAATTCTATTGCCTTTCAATTGCAAGGAATATACATTATATAATTGGGAAGTACAGACATTTCTAAATGTATATGACCCATGGTTTAAGCTTTTGAGAGTGGGGAGTGAAATTAGTCTGGTTTATTTACTGGTTGACTCAGCTATTGAATATTCATAGCTTACTAAAGCTTATAGTATTTTTAGAATGGTACCCTGGAACTCATGCCTAGAATTGTACCACGTCCAGAACCACCTGGTTCACGGTAAATAAAGTCGTTTTTTTGACTGGACACTTTAACATATCCCTAGACTGGACACTTATAACATATCTCTCTGTCTGACATGACAGCCAGTAATTAAAGATTTAAATAAAGAATTAATTTATTTCTACAAACTGTAGGACCTAAAGAAAAAACGTAACATTATGATTTATTGGACAATCTGTTTTAATGAAAATGGACGAAATATAAACCACCCATAAAAAGTAGAATATAGGTAAAGTTCTACCCTGTACCAGGGAGATTTAATTGAAAGTTCAACTAACAATATCGTGTAGATTATCTGGTAGTAAATGGTTGTAAAATAATCCACTTTTATTTTGATACAAATTTCCATTCAGGTCAGAAAGTGAATGAATTGTTTGGAGTAGACACAGGTAAATGTTTACATGCAATAAGAATATTTTAAAAAGGTTTTAGCAAGATTATAGGATGTTTACAGTGTTTTTGGTTTGACTGAACAATTTTAAAGAGGTTTTAAAAGGTGAATTATATAAATTTTGAGGTTTCGTCTGCCTTTTTGCAAGGTACCATGCAGTATAGAAATATCTGGGAGATAGGAGTCAAGCACCATAGTCTAATCTTTTAGAATATATATTACAATGAAAAAATGGCAAAATTTTTATTAATTAAGAAGTGAAAATATAAAGATAATCCTGGGGGGGAAAATCAGACATTGGTAAAAATGTGTCCTATACTTTTTCCCTGACATAGATTAAGAAGATGACCAGTTGGTAGGTATACCATTGATATTGTTTTGCAAATTGCTGTAATCAATCACTCAGTGTTACTAGACTTAACAGCTTCAAAACAATATCAGAACATGTTTGAATGTAATTTACTTAAAATTTTCAAATTCCTTCAGGACATTTAGAAATAAAGGTGTACTGTGACTTGTGACTCCAAGAAAACATGTCAATTATAGGTCAAATTAAACACATGCATTATTATAAGGTCAGTGGTCTGAATATCATGCCCATCAGTCAGGAAGTAATGTATTCAGGTTATTGAACTGTATATTATAATAATTGATGACTTTATTTCTGGATTGTAATGACTATAACAGAAATAACAAGATTGTTGTTGTAAGCTTCTTTGCCATTAGTTCAAAGTTGATTAACAAATATTGTTGATATTCGCAGCTTAATCTAGATATTTTACTATGGGTGTTTGTCAATTTAAAACATTTGATCAGTAACATTTTGTTCTAGATGGAAAATGCGCTATAGAAAAGATTTTCATATGCATGGGTTGAGTAGATTCGGCTAATTACCATGTTTGGAATATACACATGTCATATTGTATTGACGTCTGTTGTTGGAAACTATCTATTTCTAGGTAGATGTCTTCAGTTCAGTTGAGATTTTTATATGACCGCAAAGTTTTTGGTTTGTATAAAGATATGATGTCGTTGTCGCCTTCATCATCTGCCTTGTTGTCATTGTCATGGGAGACAATTGGGTTGCTGTTTCATAAGCATACCATACATCTTAAAATTAATGAAGATAGTATTAATTCTGCTAGCCCTTTAAAAAAGTTAATTGTTTGAGAGCTTGGAATTGGAGACTGGCTGATGGGATGAGAAAGAAAAAAATGCAAGTTGTTTAAGGTCACAGTGCTAGACTGCTGTATTCAATATCCAGTAGATGAGAGATTTTTGTTGTAGCTGATGTTTACATCCAATTTGAAGATTCACAGATACATGTAGCAGTGATAATATCAGATGCAATTTTATAAAAATTATATGTAAATTAATGCATGTAAAATGGTAATTTTGGTCATGTGAGGAGCTAAGCTATGCAGCAAACAAGTTGAAAATGACATAAAGTGCAAATTGAAGACCTTTTCACATTCATAGGTCATCGTAATTTTAGATGAAAGTCATCAATTTGTGAAGATTGCATCATAATTCCTTTTATGGATGCATTAATGCAAGTTTCGTTGTCCTGTATACGTACCTCATCTTTACTTTATAATTGTATTTTTTCTTTTGTTCATACTCTTTCTTGAACAGTAGGCTTTTATTGTGCTTAGACTTCACACCAAAATAAAACAGAAAATGGATATAATACAAATATCAGCAGAACAGTATACCTTACTTATGGTTTTGGGCCTCTTGGTTTTAGGGTGAGCCTCATAAATTAAAACTAAACACACAAGCGAATGATTGAATATAAGCAGACTTATACCTCTTGCCTTGGACATTTTTCTTTAGTTTTGAGGTGAGCTACACAATTTATTTGAAGCTGTTTATGTTGAATTTTATTTTTAACTTTGACGGACTAAATAAACAACTTGAAGTCTTGTGTACAGGTATAGTAAATGCATGGAGATTTTTTCTATGAATGTTGGTGATAGTCAAGAAGTATATCTTTCTGTATATATTAAGTAGATGTATATGACATAGCTATGACCCCCCTAGGTTTTGACAATTAATGATGATACCATGTTAACCATATTAATTTCCACTTTTGTACTCTCTTCAATTTCCAAAGAATCCATAAAAGTATTCATGTAGTAATGGACTTAATCCCAAGTTATCTCCCTTTTAATCAGTGAATTCTTATAGGCTTTAAAAACAATAAAGTCAGATGTTCAGTGGTCAATTGCATTTTTAAAGCAGTCAGATAGCTAATTTGCTACACTTGTAAGTAAATTCCATAGATCTATTGATGGGGAAATATTTTCTGTAACAGCTGGACTGTTTACAAGTCAATAGAAAAATATGTATACAGAAGAAAGTATATTTCATTGATTTATCAATCAAGGGTTGTCAGTTGCATTGGATAAATATAGGGAATTTGTGGACTTAAAGTATATAATGGAATGTATATGAATGATATATGTCCAAAATTGTTCGCATTTTAGGACATAAAGGTTTACACTCAAAGTTGCTTGTAGAAAGGGTGCTGTCCAAGTAGGTGAGTTGTCTATGCATCAGATTGAAATCTTCATACTCATATTACTCAAGCTCAACCTGAGTTTACTCATCTTCAACAAGTTTGCAGAGGGAATATTAAATGTAAATGTCTGATTGTCCATATAAATTCTATATAGATGCACCATAGAGGTCCAGTTTGATCAAACTTTTCTATTGCTTCATGAGGATTACTGGATTTTTTTTAAGATTCAAGGTCACTTGTAAAAGCCAGATTAAGGTCACCTTGATAGCATTATGAAGAAAATCTATAACTAAGAAAATGTTAGGTTGGGTTTTATTTAAAGGGATGCTTTTACATTCTTGTTTTGCACCTATATTTAATGTTCTTCCTGATTTATGATTTTCAGCTATATAAGCCCTGGGCCACATTTAAAAGAATGTCTGTTTCCCCTCCCCGGGTCTACCCTTTGTAAACAGACCAGGAAGGTAAGTTCTTTCTTTTTTTTTTTTTTAACTGGATGTGATTGTCATAGCATGGTCACATGAATGGTTTGACTTGTCCAGTGCAGGCCACTTATCAGTTGTTTGTGCTCAATTTGAGTGTATTTATTTAGATTATCAATCCTGCTTTCAAGCACTTTCCAAAAATGGGAACAAATTATTGTCAGGAAAAAAATAATTTCGATTTTTTTGTGGAAAATATTTTTTTGACCCGGGGGCTTATTTTTGACCCGGGTGGGGGGAGGGGAAACAAACATATTTTTAATTTTGGCCCTGGAAATAACTTGACTAAATGAATATGTAATGTCAGAGCAGCGTCAGTTAATTCAGTTTTCTCCTTTAACAAATAGCTATAGGCTTCCTGGAATTTGACTGGTAGGACACTACATGTACATGGCAAATCAGCTTTTCATATGTTTAAATATGCGCATCTTAGAATGTAATGATACAAAAAATGTTCCTTTAAAGAAAAATGCCATGTAATTATAAGGTGGAGTCAATTTTAAATTTAAAATTATTGGTAAAGAAGGAAACAACATTTTGAGTTTCTTTTACAATTGTTACCTTCCACAAAATAAATCTTGCAGCGGTACCGGGCATTTAAGTTGGGTGAATATGAACAATGTTTGGTAAAGAATAAATTTAGTAAACTACAAAATGCTGCAGTAGTACTGAGTTATTTATATAAAAATAATCTTTGAGCAAATAGTAAACAAGGATAGTATGTTAGTTTTGGAAAATTGCCGACTTCAAAAAACATTCTTGTTGCTATGTTGAGAAAACAAAAAGTTGTCATGGTATAGAATGCTAATGCATATCAGTGGTATATTCTTTGTATGTGATTATCAGACCTGTCTACAGGAATTACAACACACAGAATACAAACAAATCATTTTTTTTTGGAAGTGCTGCGTTCCTTGACAGTTGCATGCTAGGTTGAAGTTATATAAAAAAGGGTTCTGACATGCTTGAGCTTGCTGCTTTCAATTTAGATTTGAACAATTTTTGCTTTAATGTGAGATGAGGTAATAGTTATTATGAACTTTGAGCTGGTAAATAATCACAATCTTATTGTTTATGATAACTAATCTGGAATGTTGTTTGTTTTGGACCCAGCTGCTTATGCTTATGTAGGAGGTTGTCAGCATGTGGAGAAAATGGTTAGCTTTTTTCAAGTTTTAGTTATAAACCAGTTGCAGGACAGGGATGTTGGAGAGTCTAGATACATTTGTACAACTGTGTCAGATATATAATAGATTTAAAAGAAGAATTCACATTTCAACATTATACCTTTAAAATATGATTTATGAACACCTGCTGTCTGTAAACACAGCACTGCAAACTCTCATGTAAACTGTATATTAATTTAATAAGCTTTAACCAGTATATATCTCTTAACACAAATTTCTGTTTTAAATTGTACAAGCTTATGGGAGATAGCTGTTAGTCTTAAATAGTCTATTTAATCTTCCTGAACTTATGGGTTTTGCGCCCTTTATAGTTGAAATTTCCAGCAAGGTAAACTGTTTCTGGACCTATTTTTTTTGTCCCAACAGAAGAAATGAGACTCATATGGTATTTGGATCAACCCTGAATTTTGTACCTGGTGCCCTGTTAAACTTGCATGTGTGATATATTAATCCTGGCCAAGTTTTAACAGTCTATTTCTGGATTATAACATAGCAATGTTAGGTAACTATTTGCACTTGATCAGGATAAGTTTTGTCACTGACTATCTCATATTCTTTTTGTCTCAAAGTAACATGTATTGATTATACACCATGCCATCAACACAAGTTTACAATTATGCAAAAAATGTATCATCCTACAATCTATCAGTCTAGATATCTGGCCTCACACAGATGGGTTACTGTTTATAACTGATTCCCTAATATTGTTTGTATGTTTGTAGATGATATTAATTATGATGGCAGATGTGATTCTTACAACACCCTGCTCTAATGTTGCAGTTGATCAAAATAAAGGTTAAGATCAGTCAAACGCATGTTAACTGTCAAATTCATTTCAAACATGTGCATTGTCACAGGTAAATTTCATTGCATTGAAATCATGTTAATTTCCTGATGAATAATACATTTCCACATTGACTGGATGACTCAGTTTGAATTCCCTTGTAAACAGAAAACTGATAAAAGAATGGGCTGATAAAAAAAAATTGTTGGCTGGTTTGTTTTCTTTGGTATCTGGATTATAGATTGAGTATTGATATGGGACAAAATTAGTCAGATAAAGGCCATAACTTTAGGGTTTTAAAAAGCAATATATTATTTTCTGCTATGTTTATTTTTACAAGTGGTATTTATTTACCTGCTTGGCAAGGTCAAGTCTTAGACTGGCATGATGTCATTTGTTTACTGAAAGATTATAGAGTATATTTTCTTTGAAGATGAAATTGATGTCTTGTATTTAATACTGTTGATTAGGCCAGTCATTATAATCATTAAATTGTGGGAAATAGCAATATGTTAATCTTGTACAAAGCTTTGTATAAAACAAATACTGTTTCTTAGCATATTAATTCATTCATGTACAACTCGTAAAGATATTAATTTGGAGGTTAAAAGCATTGAATTTACAAATTAAATAAAGATATAGAAAGTGGACTTTTTTAAGTATTTAAGAAATCATATTTTGCAGATTGGACCTATAATGTTTTTTAAAGGTCTTGCATGGCTAAATGACCTAACTTAATAGAATATGGAAGAGTTTAAAGAAATTGAAGATCTTTGGATCTGCAGTTTGTAATCTATTTCACAAGTCAAAGCTTCAAGCTTTTTTCCACATCACATGATCAGACCAATGTGCATCATGAACTTATATTGTACCAAAAAAAACTTGTAGTTGGTTTTTTAGCTGCTTACATAATCTTATTAAATTGCTACAAATGTACATGTACAGTTGCAATACATGAAAACAAAGAACAGATACAATATGCAAATACAAACAGAGCACAAAACAAAATATGATACTTATTTCTGAAAATTAAACACAAGTTCAGATATAAAATGTTGTTTCATCTTTGACATCAACAAAGCCTTCAAAGAAACACTAATGCAAAAGTAAAATCGTACAGAAGTTGGTTTGTTGTAGAGCTAATCAGCATTACTTTGGCTAGATATCATGGGAATTCATATGAATAATAATGCTGCTATAATCTGCTCCAAATCACATGGTTTACATCAGTGAAAAATACACAAGATGATATTGATTCACAACATAATTATATGTTACATTGTAATCACAAATGTTACAATGCTTCACTGTTTGGTAGCAATATTAGTTATCAATAAAGAGGACTTTGAACTTTGGTCTGCTAAAGATACAGGGAGAAAAGTGAAGGTTTCACATGATAAGTTTCAGTAGGAGTTACTTTAAAGAGATCTTAGTCTGACTCTCACAATCCATGTATAAGGAACATGCGTATGCCAAGTCCAGAAAATGTAGATACATTGGTAATAACTGAAATAGGGGCATAAACCAATGCATGTCAAATACTGTGGACTCATTATTATTTGTTGGATACCAATTTTCGTGGGTATAGGTGAACCACGAAATTAAATGTTCAACGAATGACAAATTTTCTTAAGGCTTGTATTAAGACCTCGGCAAAACCACAGAAACTGGTACCCACGAAAATAAATGAATCACAGTATTACAAGTTTAACCTGCCAAAGAGTTAAATGTCAAGAAAGACGAGTGTAAATGACCAGCCATTGCCTCTGATTGAGAGAACACGTAAATGATAAGTGCATAACTAGTATATATTTGTTTAGCGGCCAGCTGAAGGACGCCTCGGGTGCTGGAATTTTTCGCCACATTTAAGACCTGTTGGTGACCTTCTGCTGTTGTTTTTTTTTTTTTTTTTTTTTTTTCCTATGGTCTGGTTGTCTCTTTGGCACATTTCCCATTTCCATTCTCAATTTTATGCATTAAATATCATTTATATGTGTGAAATCAGACTCATCCATGCATGGGTCTCATGGTTACATTTATATGAATTCACAGAAGTCAAATAAAAAAATTATTGGACTAAATCCAAACAGTTGAACAGAAAACTAAATGTATGAAGCATGCAGATTTCAAACTTAATCTGTAATACTCTTTTTATTGATTAAAATGTGTTTGATAGAATTTATGAATGGGTTTGTAGGTTTAAAATAAAAGAATATATATATCTCAAAGACTTTAAAGCAAAGCCTCTTTGATAAAGATGTTGCAATTGAGTTTTTACTTCTCATATACCAACTTTAATTTGTTTTAAAGAGATTTATTTCTGTGTTTTAAATGCACAGGTAAAAAGTTAGAACAAATAAGTTGAATGATTATAAAATAATGTTTAAAGTGAAGGGTGGATAATTCTGTTGTTAGAAAGGATTACAGTGTAGACAGTCTATGTTTTAAAATACAATACAATCATTGGTCATATTTTATAACTGTTTAAATATCTTTTTGCCAGAGAGCAGAAAGGTGAAATGTCTACTGTCTAGTGCAAATCTTTGACAGCAGATTTCTTGTTTAAAAGACACATGAACTGATTTACTCAAGACCAGCTTATAACTTTTTGTCAAATATTTTCTTAGACAAAACACTCTAGATCTGACATAAGAACTTTATGGATGACTTTAAATGGTGATATATTTCTGGTATCGTGTCTGAATTTTGAAATGTTTTTACT